>VWZW01005507.1:2353117-2558819 GCA_013397115.1 Edolisoma coerulescens
GTTTGTTTCATTTTGGTCTCATAACTTGCATGGGGGACTGGGGGACTTGGAAGGACAGGGCCAGTTTGGTTCAACCAACAGCTGCAGCCAGGAAAACTGATAAAATTGTTTGTGATCTGCTGATCAGCAGCCTCGTGGGTGAGGATGCTCTGGGAGGCTGTAGGCTTCCAAGCAGGGGGAAAAATAAAAGTCCTTGCCTGGAAAAGAAGTCCATGGCTTAAAATAGATTATGCCCTCTGAGCTGTTTTTAACCAGACATACTCCTTGTCGTGCTCCTGTTCACTTGTGGCTTGGTTTTAACTGGCTTTATGGAACCTCATCTGAATTGCTCAGCTTGGTCTTTTCAGCCTTTGTCAACATACAGCTTGTGTGTTCCCGAGGTTGATCCTGCTTCAGAAGAGACTGTGACAGTGACACCAATCTTTAAATAACCCCTTTCCCCCTCCAACTATGGGCTATAGGGTTGATCTCTTTAAAACAAAGGCGGTTTTGTAGGGATGGAAAGAGAATTGGCCCCGGGCACTGCACTGGTTCAGGAGAATGAGGAGAGAGGGAGGGTGCAATTAAGCTGTAGCAGTAAATGAATGGTTTTGTGTTTTACCCCTGCCATCCCCAAACAGGCTTTGCTCCCGTGTACCTGTTGGAAAGCCTGCAGAAGAAGTCAGGCCTCACACCCAGCACGGGAATAACCTTTCCCAAGGCCGTGCTTTGGGTACCACCGAAGGCGCTGGCCCGCTTAAACGGGATCACGTGCAGGAACAGGGGGGTTTATTAGGAAACAAAAGGTCTGGTATTAAACTGGAGACAAATGGAGTGGCTTTATTAATGGAAATGGTGAAAAGCAGCTCTGTGGAGTCTGCAAAAGGGGTAGAGGTTGAGCCCAAATTTACTTGTGCCTGCTCGTCCTCCAGCACCCAGTATCCAGCCATGAAGAGGTGATGGGAAGAGCATGGCTTTGGCTGGTGTTACTTATTGAACTCCCCCTTGGTTGATAGGAGGGAAATTGCTCTTCGGAGGGTAGCACAGAATTGCGAAAAAAAATCCCCAACCGAAAATCTCAAACCAATTCTCCTATCCAAGCTGAGCCTGGATTATAAGGAGGCACCATGAAGGAGAAAACCTTTTTGTTTGTAAAGAACTTGTCAACCTTGTAAAATAGGACTAAACGAGGGTGTTCAGTGGTGCTTGAAGTGAGATGCTGGGAACGGGGTCCAGCTCTGGTGGTCCTAGCCAGGGCCCCTGGGAGCCGGCAGGAGCCGTGGCAGTGGCAAAGCCATGGGGAGAGCAGACCCTGCTCTCTGTGCAGCTCTTCAAGGGCTGTGTGTTTTCTAGGGCTGATGCCAAGTGCTGCGTGGTTGGGGTTGTTTTATTCCCTTTTTTTTTTTTTGGTGGTGTTTCCGTGTGCCTTCCTGCTGAGAGGTGGCTCTTTTGACATGTTGTTATAGTGATGGAAGGAGCATGGATATACATTCCTCCGCTCCGTGCGCGAGACATATGGGAGCCAGATTGTACCTGTCACAAGTTGCCAACCTGAATTTCTGGGGTATAAGGGGACACATTCCCGAGGGAATTTCCACTTGACGTTCTTGATTGCTTTGGCTAATATTTGCTTTGTGACCTTCCCACGGCATGCGGCAGTCGGTGCCGCTCCGGGAGCGGGACTGTCCGGCTCGCACCAACGCTGTCAGAGGTTCACCCATGGAAGTGCAGAGGCAGCTCCATGCACTGGACCCATTGCAGGGGAAAATTTGACTCTCCAACTCAGTCCTGGATATTTAGTGTCACTTTAGATGTGTTTTCCACCTGAAGTGGCTGTTGGGACCACTCAGACCTGGAGTGTCTGCAGCCAGGGTGCAGAGCAGAGGTGGTTCAGATTCCCTTGGTTATTCCAGCTTGGTCACAGGACCATGCTGCTTTGCTGGAGTCATGTACAAATGTTGGGATGTGCAGGACATCCCATTCCAGCCTGGCTTCCTTGGAGGAACATGGCAAACCTTTGCTGCTGACTCCTTTCTCGGGGGGTCCCATCATGCGAGCACGCGCCTGTTGTGCAGGCTGTTAAATCTGACTGCTCCTGAAAACCCTTTCATTTGAAAATTGATTTCAATTTTATTGGAATAATCAGTATTATTTTAGAAAATCAATATATCATCAGCCTGAAGCAATTTGAAAGGGTTTTCAGTTTACGGAATTAAAAAAAAAAAAAAGAAAAAATCTTTGGGTTTTGCTCCCGATTGATAGAAGCATTTTTAACTGTCAAAATTGCCAAATCTAAAAACAAAAGCCATAGCTCTCAACCATGGAAAGGGAAAGGCAGGTGCTGTGCTGAAAGGTAGGCATTTCCCGATTTCCCATGTCTGGGTTTTACTTTGTCTAGAGGATAGAGGGGGAAAATTCGTGTTGCTGTCTGAACTCAGTTGCTCGTGTAACTCTAGAGCCAGGATGACCTTTCTGAGCTACCCCTGAGTGTGCTGATTGGAGGTCCTGGGCCAAGTTTTTGGGGGAAAACCTCAGCCTAGCAGAAAGGCCACTCAAAGCAGGGGCCCTGCTGGACCCCCACTCCCTCAGGCTGGTGTTACAGGTCACTTCCAGTGCCAGCCAGCACGGGAGAGATCCCAGTGGCAGCAGGGAGACCTGCACTGCTCCGGGCTGGACATTGTGTTTGCCCCCAGGCCTCTGGGATTGTGGTGCTGCTGAATCAGGGAAAAAATGAAAGCTTTCCAAATTGCACATCATTCCTCCTGTGGCCATGGCATTCTGGGATGCAGGAGGGACACTCAGAACCTTAATTAGCTGTGTGCGCAGCAGAAGAGGAGCTGTGAAAGGAGATGCTGTAGTCTGGGAACCAGTAAACTATAGAGCTATCCCTAGGGATTGTCTGTTATGGAAAAAAATTCGCTCTTGGACCAGTACTGCCAGCTCCCCCCTGCTTTCTGCATGTGGGTGGTGTTTGCTGTTCATCAAGGCTTGACTTATATCCCAGAGTGGTCCTGAGAAGGCCCTTGGCACAGGACTTGGTCAGACCAGCTTGGTCAAAATGTTTAAAAAATAATGAAAATGGGAGTGGGAGGATGGCAAAAACCTGTCCTGGGTGGAAAAGCTCCACTTGGATGTTTTGGTTTGGGAAGAGGCAGCAGAGGAAGGGAGTGGGCGAATGTGAAGGAAGCGTTACCAAACCAGCCCCCACACACATATTTCATCCTGTCGTTGTCAAAGTTTTATGAGCATCTGGTCTTGGCCCCAAAATCCATTCTATTGAGGGATTTTTTTTAAAATCTATCTGAGTTTGACTACAAGCAGAATCTGCTATGATTCTTTTTTTCTTCCTTTCCCCCTATTGATTTTACCTGGGCTGGCTTTGCGCGGGCAGAGCAGCGCAGACCTGGGCTCCAGCCCGGCTCCAAGTGCGGCACATAAACCATGTGTGACGTGGAGTGGCTGCTCATGGATTTTATTTCCCAAGGGAGAACTTATCCAGGAGTGTCTCTGTTACTTAAAAGCACTTTCTCATCCTTTCAAAGCCAGAGCAAACGGTGGTGCAGGGTTTGGCAGCGTTGAACAGACCGGGGAGGAAAAGGGCAGGGAAAGGTGGGAATGGGCAAGAAGAGCCAGTTTGTGTTATTTCTCCACAAAGCAAAAGTTGTATGAATACTTGGATGAACTTCTGGATACAACCTCCCGTCTGTTGTTGAAGAAGATCTTTTTGTTTGTTGACAGCTGATTATTTTCTTAGATGCCTGAAGAAGTGATAGATTTATTTGATGGCTTCAGTGTAGTGATCATTTTTGTCCATCCAGAAAAATCCTTATTCCTGGGACACAATCCACAGCTGAGTTCAATTTGACTTGTGGGTAATTTCAAATAGTGTCTTAAGGTTTGTTTTAAAGAAGCAAAGGAAAAAGGAAAGCAGAAAAAAAAAAGGGTCTGAGTAGGTCAGCTCCTATGTTATATTCAACCTTTAATTTCAAGATGCATTTGCAAAGTTCTGCCAGGACTGCAAACCCTGGAGGTTTTGAAGCTCTTGGGGAACTTTTAGGAAAGCTTTTTGGTGCAGGTCTGAGGTAGCCAAACATCCTGAGACATTACAGGCACAGAGGGCTCCCAGTGAGCTGGTTTGACAGGTGGGTTTGCTCAATTTAAGTGACTTTATCCCTAAGTCCAGGCAACTTAACATGGAATGAACATTTTATTTCACATTTATACAGCTTTAAAACCATTTGTGCTTTTAGCATTTTTTTTTTCTTTTAACATGTGCAACAACATGTTCCCTTCTGTGCCTGTAGAGGGAGGGGGGCTGGCTGGGGAGATCTTGGATGTGCTCCCACATTTGTGCCATAGTCCCTTCCAGCAGCTCTGGGACCACAGGCAGGTCAAGAGGGAGAACTATTCCATGAACTGCTGGTGTTTTTCCAGAAACATCTCCTGGGGCATCCTGGCCCCATGCTGTGGATGGCTCCCTGCCAAGGGCATTGAGAACCCCTGGGAACTCCCACCTGATTTCCAATAGTGTGCTAAATCCTGGGCCTCTCTTAAAATCCTGCTGCAGCACCCAGAACTTCAGGCTATTTTAGAAATCCTAAAAGCACAGCTAGATTTCCCAAGAAAGGGTCTTGAGTGCGGTGACATCAGAGGGAGTGACCCGACATATTTGGCTATAATTTTATGTATGTTATTCAACATATTTAACATATTTATTTACATGTCACACTAAAACCCAGCTTCTGCTGCCTCTGACTTGCATTTGTGCTGAGGAGGTACCGTGTTCCAGTGTTTCACCTTGCCCCAAGTATTAAGTGTCAGTCTCCCTCCTCCAGAACAAGACCATGGATCCCTGGAACCTCACCACTAAAATGCGTGGGATGTGCAAGGGAGGGAAGAAAAAAAGAGTTTCCAGCTAAAAATATCTGATGTTAAACATTCAGGTTGGCCAAATAGCAGATAAATAAATAGTTTAAATATTTTCCAGGTCTAATTGTTCCTGTATTTAGTCTGGGCTCTACTTTACTGAACAAAAGCGAAAACAAGTAAAGTAGAGGATAAGCATAAATAGCTGGATTCTGCCAGAAATATTTAGAGTTTCTGCACTGCAGGAACCATGCATGGGTTTGTTTTTTGCTGGCTCCAGCCCTTTTGTTTGAACATTTATATATTTCTTGTGCCTAGTTAAGTACAGCCAAACTGCTCCGTGGTTCCCTGAATGCAAACAGCCCAGAAAGTGAGCAAAGGTAGGAAGGAGAAGCAGGAATTCCAGATCTGTCCCCCAGCCAAACCAGCATTTGTGGGATAGAGCTACTTGCCTTCAGGAGCATTATAAAAAATAAAGAACTGGCAAAATGGGCATTTAGAAAGCATGAAAAAAAAACCTTAGGAAAAAAAAAAGTAGAAGGACTAAAGACTTGGTTGAACAAAAATGAGAATGGCCACCTCACAGAAATGGCCAGCTTTAAATTTTACAGATCCAGTACTTTTTGTTCCAGAAGAAATGATGCAAATTTGAATTTAATAATAAATAAAAAAAAAACTTTAAAAAGAAGCAATTCATGCTGGCATTTTTCTATTCCCTCTGATTGACCCCGAATGCTGCTCAGAGAATTGTGCTGTATGGTGACATCCATAGTCTGGAGTCTGGGACACAGCTCGGAGCAAGACGAGCCCTGCCATGGGAAAGGCCCTGGAAACGTGGAACCCTTCAGGGTCATTCTGACCATCTGAATATTTCTGATTAAGTTTGAACAGGCACAAAAGAAAACAACTCAGTTTCCTGGTAGTAATGTGAATATTCCCAGGAAAAAATCAATACTTTCTCCTGGATAATTTTGGTTTTACAGAAACACCTTTTTGTACTGGAAAAATCAGTTTGATTTAAAATTCCCAAGAAAGTCCCATGATAGTCTGTGGCATTTTTTTTTAAGTGGACCCATGGAAACCTCTTGCAGAAAAGCGACAAGGATAAGCTCTTCCTTTCCCTATGAGGAAGAATAATGCTATCCTAAAAGTCTGGGAAGTACTAGGAAGAGAAGCTCAGTTTTCCTGTGAAAATAATTTTATTCCCCTTTTTATAGCTCAATTGCAACTCAGTGAACAGAAAGATGAACACAAGGCTTTGATTTGAACTCTTAAAGCTGATTATCCTGGATAATTTTGTGTCTCTTAAGCTCCACAGAAATCTCTCGTGATGTCCTGGTGGGAGGACAAGGTGTTATCTTTGGGTGTTCACTTGACCTGCAAGGAACACAGGACTGGACTTTTCTGCCCAGAGGACCTTGGGGATGTGGCTGCCAGAGCTGGAAAGAGCCACCTGGCTTGTTGGGTGTCTTTGGGTCCTGTAGGACCCCTTAGGATCTTTTAGACCCTTTAGATCTGTGGTCCAAAGTGAAGCCAGGGACAGAACCCCATGGCCTTTTGGGAGCCAGAAGGGCTGGACATGCCCCTTGCATGTTGCAGCAGAGGCCCAAGATGATTTTTGAATGTTGATCTCAGTACAAGTGTAACCATTCCCAGAGCAATCACCACCAAATTTAAAAAATAGCATCAGGAAGAATTATTACTTGAGGGTTTTTAGCAATTACTCAAGTCAACATCATTTGCTGAAGTGGGTAATTCTTTATTGGATTGTGGTTTGACTTGAATCTGTTCTTTTTCCATTCCTGTTGTGCAACCTTCCCCTAATTCCTAATTTGCTTTTCTAGACACTTTTCTTAGAACAAGTAGCAACCCAAGTAAGTTTTTGCTGCTCTTGCTGTCTGTTGCTAGCAAAAAGCTAGCCCAGGGAGGGAAGGAAGGCTGAGCTGTCTTGTACACCCACAAAATCAGGTATATTTAATTACTGGCCAGTGTATTCCAGTTGCTCAAGCCCATCTGCTGGTGTCACTTCTGGTGTCACTGGGTGTGTTGGGTTAAATTTTGTGTTGGTAACCATGAAGAACACGGGCATGGAGGACACCTTGGTAATCCCACAGAGTCACTGTGCCAAATGGCTGCACTGAGCCACCTGAGCAGCATCAAATGAACTGGCCTGGCTACCAGAATGAAAACTGGGAATTCCTGCCAGCTCTGCTCAGGCTTAATTTCTCTCTGTTGTTCTGTGGCACCACCCACTCTCAGGGAGGTAGAGATGAGATAGAGTATAATCTCACAAAGCACAGTTATCCTCAAAAAGGTGCTTAAGGGAGTGTACAGACCCAGGATCCAAAGGTGAAACCAACTCTTACTGTGATTGTTGTGAACTTACCAAGTTCCAGGCACCTTTAGGCTAAATGTGAATATCAAACACCAAATTATCTCATCCTATAAAAAATTTCAGTGTTCTGTGTGGTCTAAAAATATCCTTTGTTATCTGTGAGACAGTCCTGGTTGAGGCCAATACAGCACAATGTGCTCCAACCCTCAAATTTAGGTTTGTGTTCTCATGTTCAATACTAAAATCAAAGGGACAGGAGGAGGATTGTTTCCCATGGCTGAAGAGCAAAGTACATGCATTAGCTTAATAATATTAGTTGTGAGATGCAGAGATAAGAGAGGTGGGTGGGGAGCAGCAATTCCCAACTGAGCCCTGATGGGGACTGTGGGAAAACTTCAGTGAGCGCACCCCAAACCGGGTGAAAGCCGTTGCAGCTGAAAGCCATTACACACCCCAACTCTGTCCAAGTTCGCGGAGGTTTGCAAACCTTTTGATGAACCTGGGCTGAGTTCTAAGCTAATCTGGCCTGAGTTAGAGAGTCAGGTGGAAGTGCTCTTGTTTGGCCTGAGTTATGCTCTGTTTTTGAATTCGAAAGCCAATGGGAAATTTAGGATGTGAGAAATCAATGCAGACCCAGAGAACTGAAGAAGGTGTTCATGGAGCTATGGAAAACCAGGAGATCACTTGATTCTCTCTGTACTATTTTGTTAAATTTGACGTCATTCGTGGCTACATTTAGAAGGGCTCATCCAATTCTTGTTTATGCCTTTTCTCAGAAATTCTCATTTATGCACTGTTTCCATCTCATTGTTGGAGGGTGGATTTGCATTAAACACTCAGAGTGTCAGTGAAATGAAACCAAGATGAAATAAACTTTCCAGGTTCTATTATAACTTCTTCAAAGCAGAAAGAGTATTTCTGCTGAACCTAGAAAAAACAGTACGGAATCATAGAATGGTTTGGGTTAGAAGGGACCTTAAAGATCATCTATTTCCACCCTCCATCATTCATGGCAATATTATTTCTTTTAAGAACAGCGGAGCTTTGTGGGACAACCTCTGTTGTACTGCTGGGCATGATGAACATGGGTCCCACAGTGCTTCTTTCTCCTCTTTGGTGACATCTTTGTCAGGGTGCCTCTCCAGGTGCACGTTTTCTGTGCAGTCCTTTTCCATGCAGATGCTGCTGCTCAAAGGAAAAGCCAGCAAGCAACATCTGTAACTCCTGGAGCTTGCCCTGCTTTTATGATCTGGGCACACGTTACTACACGCCTTACACCTGCTGAGGTTGGCTGCTGAGGAGGTGGGTGGTCTTTCACTCCATCTTCAAACGGCAGCTTGTAACTGGTCATCTGGTGGAGCAGAAAAGCTTGGACCTGCCTGTTTTTGTTTTTTTTTTTTTTTCCCCCAAGGAAATAATACAGAAAAAAAAAGTAGAGAGTCAGAGTTATGTTCAAATGTTCAGCCAGACTCTTAGCTGCTTTTGTTTAAGGGAATTTCTGCAGAATCCTGAGCAGCTCAGCCAGGGGATGCTGGCAGTGTAAGCACGTGGCTACTTGCAGTCAAAATATGAAGTTTGCTTTATGCTTTTTAAAAATATAAAATTAAAAGTATTTGCTGATTGCAGAAGAGTGTGTCCTGTGAATGAAATGCTTCGCTTTAGGGTGATATGTTGTGACTTCAGAAAATTTGAAATACCTGTTATGGATCAGCTCTCACTTAGTGGGGACTGTATTTGTCAAGCGGTGATTGAAGTTGCAAATCAGTATTCTCCAAGCCTGGAATTTCCAATGGGGAGGCAGATAGCTGCAAAAACATCAGTTTTAAGAATAAAATAAAATGAAACAAGCAGTAATAAGAAAAAAAGTACTTGACAGGCAAATTTGGTGTTACACGTTCTGCATTTCTTTTCAGTCTTTCAAACTTTCTGAACACTATAATTTGTTTCTAGTGTTAGCATCACTATCATCAAAGATGTTGGACTCTATTAGCTCAGCTGTCTAAGGGATGTCTTTTTAAAAAGGAGGAGAGTAGGGGGGAAAAAAACCCCACCCCGCCAACAAGTTCAGCCACTTGAATTTAAGCACAATCACTTTTCTTACCACGTCCCTCATTTGCAATCAAGGCAACGACAGACTGAGAAATCTCAGTCAGCTGCTCACTTGCCCCAAGACAGGCAGAGGTTTTGCATTAGTTGTGGCTTTGCTGAAGTTACTCTTCCAAGGCAGGAATGCTGTGTGGAATGACTTGTGCCACAGCATGGACCAAGATTTGAGTTGAACAAAGCCTGTCATTTTATGGGGCGGTTCAAAAATGCCTCTGAGCGGATGTTTCTTTCTACCCATCATTTTTCCTGGGGAAGGGGTGTACAGGTCCATCTCTCCAGACTTGTCCCTCATGGTAGCTTATTCAGTTAAAAACAGAGCAGATGTAGGATGGTGGGGTGGAGAGTAATAGATGATCACCAGTTAGATGGAGGAGAAGGTGTGGATCCTCCTGGTCGAGGCTCTACACTGAAATAGAAGAAATTGAGGCAGGCCTTAGCTCTGGTGTGATCTCCCTTCCTCAGCATCTTCTCAGGCAGGGGTGTTGGTCCTCCCCTTCTATTTTTCTCTATTAACTATGGCAGTGTGAGGGACTGATGGTGGGCACTGCTGCCATGCTTGTGTCCTGCTCCTTGTCTGGAGCTGTGGCTGGAAAATGCCCCCTTGGCTCCAGAGTTACTGCCTTTCACTGCTAGAGATCAACAAACAGTTCATCATCATGTCCTGGTCTTGCTTTGCCTCTTTTCTGTTTGCCGTTATCAGCAGGATATAACCTTCGTCAGATGAGGTATTTATTTGAAATGGTTAATCAATTAGTTCTGTTGCTGAATTAATAAGTAGTTCAGGTTTGCATATGTAGTCAAAGCAAGATGTGGGTTTGTCTTCAAAGCTGGATGGGGCACATGGCATTTTCCTGTTTGGTTGGAGGGATAGAACCCTTTCAGACTGGTTTTCATGGCCAACATGGAAACTAAAGCGCGGAATATTAACTTTCTATGAGTACCCCTCACATTTGCTTGAATTTGTCTCTTTTTTGGAGCAATCCCTGATGGTACCTTCTTACATTGGGATAGTCAAGGGAAACAACAAGAGAGACACAAAGTCAGCCCAAACTGACAAAACAAAATTTCAATGAGCGTTCCTAGGAGATATTTGCAGGGTGTCACCAGCTTTGCTCACGTCTGTTGTTAGTATTTCAAAATGTGTTGTTTTTATGCAGAACACGGGCCAGAGATTTTTTTTAAATGTTAGGATTCCAACTTTTTTCTGGGTTTTAGAGTATTTGCCACTCAATTCATATATCAGCAATTATGTTCCCATAAAAGCCTCTATATAAAATGAACATGACAGAGGATGAGGGTGGCTCTTTCCCATTGCTAATTCTCTACGAGGAAAACAAAAAAAAACCTGTGTAAATCTCTCCAGTGCCTCTAATGTGATTTGCTTAAATATGTACTAGATACTGAGGGATATTAGACCCATGGGTGATCCTTGAAGGGAATGAAGATCACTTGTGTGTTCTCTGCTTCCTCTTGATTTTGAGCTATTTGGTGAATCTGGGATGTTCTGGGGCAGGGTCTTGGTGATCCAGCAGCTACTGGATCCAAGGGACTGTGAAAGATGCAATGCAGTGTGAGAGAGAGAGAGAGAGAGTCTGTCATGACCGAGCCACGAGTGATGGAAATGTGCTGTAGGCTAATTTGTTCCTCCTGGAAGAATTACAGGATTTAGGATGGATATATGTCAAAATGAATGGTTTGCTGCAGGAAAGTGTGTGGGATGAGACTGGATTTAGTCAAGTAGGGAGGGACATGGGGGGTTTGGGGTTTGTTTACATTAGGAGGAAGACAGCAGGAGATGGTGGTGGGGACAGGGAGGTGACTGCCCAGGGCAACGGGTAATGAATTTCCCGAAGTGGTTGATGTTTTGCCTGCTTGTGGATACAGAGCCAGACCTTTACACGTTTTCAGAAGCACGTGTTGTGTTATAAACATATCCAGAGAGCAATGTATTTTGTCCCCAAGGTGGGGAACATGAGCAGCCCCAAATTCTAGAACTGATTGTGTTCCACAGGCTTTAGTGACTTTACCGCTTTCATCCACGGAAAACTTTTTTCTGATGCACTTGGAAACTTTCCCTCCAGTTCCTTTACTCTTTGCAATGACCTTTCTCTTTCAGTCAAAAATATAAATTGTATTTTTAAGTACAGAAATGCTGCTCACCTGTCACTGAACCTCTGGAGGAAGAGGCTCCTATGGGAACTCTGTTTTCTGCTGATTTTGGGGTGTGTGTAGTGCTCGATGATCTGGGGACTCATTTGAGCAGAAGGTGACCCAGATTCCCATTCTCTCTGCCTGACTCACATTAGGGCTGTTTTTCACAATAACCCCTCCAAAGAAATACACGATCTGGAGAACCTCTGCCAAATATCTTAATGGCACTTGAGGTTTGGGCTGATTTGTGACATCAAATGAAACAAAAGCAACTCCCTGACAATAGAAGAAACCATTCCCATTGTGAGTGAAAATCATTTTCAAACATGAAAATGCACCAGCTGGGTCAAGTAATGCTTATGAAAAATTCTCGGGTTTTACTTTGATATGCTCAGCGAAGGAACTTTAATTTAATGGGACTCAGTTGAAAAGAAACAATCAAGGAACAGTGGAAAAGCTGAATGCCCAACATAAATACCTGCAGTTCCACCCAAACAATGCCATTGTTGGGCTGTAATCAGGAGAGGACTTTCAAACAATGCCTGGAGGCGTCCCTGGCCGGTCGGTGCAGGTAACGCGCTCGATGACTAATGCCTGGTGTGTATCTGGGTGCACACATTACTGTTTACTAATCTTTTCCTTTCTTAGTCATCCTCAAAAGGCTCCTCAAAGCAGCACAGGGACGCCGGGCACTTTTTACAATAAGCAATGTTCTGTTTGTGATACAAGTTGCTGGATGCAGAATTCAACTTTGCTGTGGCTGTGGTTCGCTTGAACGATCTTGACCTGATCTTGAAGGGTTTGGAAGGCTAATCCATTCATTCCTATTCCAGACATACACAGATTAGGCTTCTGTTGAAACAACTTGCACTTTTGAAAATAGCAACAAAACTGCAATCAGCTTTGCATGTGTCTTAAATTTCCAGCCTGGGGAATGATGCTGGCCTTTGTGCCCTTCCTTTGCTCCCTTCCCCGAAGAGCACAACTGTGCTGGTCAGCCACAGTGCATTCTTTCTAGCTGATAAATTCAGCAGCTGGAGCTCCCAGGCATGCCTTCTTGTTGATTTCTAGTTGGGGTACACTGTATAGCTTCAGTATGAGGTGAGCTGATGAGTTGTCTTATGAGGGAGCTTCAAGTGCAGTTTATCTTGGTTCAACATTTACTTTCTTTTGCAGAGTTGGAAACAAGTCTCCCCCCCCCCAAAAAAAAAAGGAAAAAGGTAAAAAAAAAAAGCCTGGTGGCTTTCAAATAGTCACTTCTCATTTCTCTGTTCAGGTATCAGGTGCTAACAGAAATGTTTTGCAGCCAGATCATGCACTGGAGCAAGTGGCATCTGGTCTATATATCCTCATACATCTATGGAGATACACCCACTGCCCCCACACATACCTGCCTGTGGGCACCTGCACACGCAGCTCTGGGTGCCTGCACTGAGCTGATGAGTTCTGATTAGGGGTTGTTAATTTTCATGTTGGTCTGTGGCTGCGTCTCCTGTGCTGCGAGCTGAAGGTGATGGTGTGCTGGGGAGCTGTGCACAGCCTACACATGTGGGCGGCTGTTTGCTTGTGCCTGTTACCAGCCATGAAGGTCAGAGCCTTGATGGGGTGGTGTCCGAACTTCACTTAAACTTGGAAAGCAAAGATACAGCTGTCTCAAGGAACAGGATCCGAATGGGGCAGTCTGGTGAGTGTCCATACAGAAGTGACACCAGCTGTCAAGCCCCCTGTGCACCTGCTGATGTATGCACGTGTGCAACCATTTATGTATATACAGAACCATTACAGAGATCCTTTCATGGAAGTATCTATGTGCAAATTCATCTAATGCCAATCAGAAAAGCACAGAATAGTTTGGGTTGGAAGGGACCTTAAACATCAACTGAAATCTATTCTAAAACACTGGACAGTTTCCTTGTCTAACACGATACTGTATAAATCTGACCCGTGGTCCATGGCTTGTCCAGCTCCATCTTAGAAATTATTTTCTTTGAGGCTCATTCCTTTCATGCAGCAAAATTATGATCCCAGGTGCATAGTGGAGACTCAGGTACTTTTTTTCTCCTCTGTGAGCAAACAAGAGAGTCCTGGGGAGGCATGGGCTTCCCTTCAGTGTGTCTGGGACTTCACATGTGATGATACCTCGTGCAGTCAACAGATCTGACACGGGCTGTTGGAAAGAGATTGTGGCTCCAGACTGGAAGGTTCTGGTAAGCTTGCATGGACTATTGGCCAGCCTCTTTCAAAAAAGGCATGTGAATAAGTGCCTGCCTATGAATTGCTGGCAAAAATGGTACTTTTTGACATATCTCTGCTGTTGGACCAGCCATGGAAAGGTATCGCACCAAGGAGAGCTCCTCCATGGTTGCTACTGCCACAGCCTTGACCTCTGTGGATGCCTTGCCCAGGCTGGGATATCTCAGGGCTGTGAGTGGGGGAATTCTCCACAGAGCTGGAGATACAAAGAGTAATTCCTTACTGCATATTTACAGCCGGCAAGGAAACGTGGTGCGGGCAGGCGGCCTATGCGGGCTGCATAATGAATGAGCGAGCGCCTTCCCCGCCCTCCAGTGCGCTCCCGAGGCATTCAAACCCTACGTCTTGACTTAAGACTACCGCAGCACGTCCTGCTCCGACCCTTCACGTGGGCTGCGTTACACTGACAAAGAAAAAGACTTTTTGTATTGTCTCTGCCAGGCTGACCTTTAGAGTGTTTACTTTTCAATCAGCTTTAAGCAGGCGAGCTTGAACTCCCCGGCGTGAGCAAGTTCAGCGCCGGAGTGCTCTCGCCCAAACATTTGCCAAGATAACGCCGAAGTGACAAATAAACACGAGTTGTTTTTACAGGTGTAAAATCAACAGATCAAATGCTGACCCTGGCCGTGGTGGTGAAGCCGGCCGCGTTGTGTTTGAAGAATACCACTGCATCATTTACACTTGCAAACCCTTTGTAATCTTAATCTCTTTGTGGCTTTTATGTTATACTGGCCCCCCAAGGTTAAAGAAAGAGATTTAGACCTTAAACACAAATCCAGCCTTCAAGCTCTGGAATTATCTTTGCCTTTAAATGCAACTGATCAATGCCCATTTCTTTTGAAAATAAAACCCTTTTGAACCTTGAAAGCCTTCCACTGTTGAGCTATGTCTAAGTGCCACATGGGGAAATGGGCAGAAAAAAAGCCCATTTTTCCCTTAGTGCTTGCATTAGAGGTCCTAAAGTTCAGTCCAACGCAATCAATTTAATTGGCGCTAGCTCTAGTGACAAATTATACTGGTTTACACTCAAGTGTAGCACAGATTCCTCAAACGCTGGGAAAGAAGGGAGATACACTTCTTGGTCTCTACTTAAAGAGGGCAACAGTATTGGAAAAGGAGCACATTTAATTTATCACTGTCAGAGCAGGTGCAAAGTTTAATTCTAACTAAAAGCATTAAACAATTAACCCAGACAGTCAGGCCCCTCAGAAAACGCTCAGTTGCAGGGAACACATGGACCAGATTACCAATGGAAAAAAAGTCATGGCTTCTCTTTTATTTAAATGAATATCTCTTACCACTTAAAAAAAAAAAAAAAAGGAAAGATGGAAAGAAAAAGGAAAAAAACTTTATAGACTTCTGAAAACTAGTGAATAAAATCTAAGCTGGGAAACTCCATCAGTGGCAGCAAATAGCTGTCTTTTAAGTAATTCATTGATCTTTGATGCTCTATGAATTAGGGAATCTATAACCTGCTGATACCATCTCTCTGTAGTATGCATGCACGTGCTTTTCAAAGTGCCTGACTACTGTTTTCTGCTGCAAGGTAATGTGCTCCTTAGTGTGGGTTTTATCCCTTTGGCACTCCGAAGAAGCACAAGGGCTCTTTGCAAACCAGCCATGGCTCGCCCAGAGGCATTTGCAACCTGTGGTTTCGATTTCATAGAGGAGATTCCCCCAAACTGAGGTCCCATTGGAGAAAGCCAGTAAATCCGTCCTTCAATAATCCTTCCTTCAACAGCAAAGTGAGGTCCCACAGCTACAGCAGGCATCGGTGCTGGCGTGAATTTAAACAATGCTTTGGCAGGTGAAAATAGTGTTGGATGAGGGGAAGAGTGTGGTACAGGTGGTGCAGAGTTTGGGGCTAAAAAATCAAGTTCTGAGGGACAGCTTGCAGAGTCACTCTCTCAGATGGCGAGTTTGAGTTAATTTTGTATCCATGGGTTATGCATTTACAGTAAAATCCACCTTTCTGTGATTTAACAGGAAGAACAATCAGATGTTTTGTCCAAAAGAATCTCGTGTGTATTGTGAAGAAGTGAACTCTTCAGCAGAGTTAACAAGGGAAGGGCCCAAATCCTTCCACGGGGTCTCCAGGCGTCCTCACTGTCTTCTCAAAGTGGGTAGAAATTCCTGTCATTTCTAGTACGTTTTGTGTTGGTCTAAATTTGAATAGCCAAGGCAATTTAGAAATCTGTCCTTTCTTTCTGAGCCTTTATAAAATATGTGTCTGCAGAGGATAAATCGCTTCATTATATTCCATTATTTTGTGGATAACGTGTTGGTGATATCGAAACAATGAGAATAATAATATTGTTCCCACTCCAGTGCCATCAACAGATTCCCTTCTTCCACCGTCATTTCAGCATCATTACCATGTCTCATTGCTTAGACCTTAGGTAGCCAATTTTGAAGCAATTCATCCTCGCAAGAAATGCCAAATGCCCATGTCAGGCGTTCAGGCTGCATTTTTCAAACTCCCAGGTACAGAGCCATGCGGGCTCAAGGGTTTGGATGCTTATGATATTGTGTAACTAGAGCTGATGTGCTTCAAATGTATTAGAAATGTGACTTTTTCCCTTATTTTTTGAAACCTGCCAAGCATGCTATTGAGCAAAGACTCGTTTTCAGACATGCACGAACAGTGCAAATGGCTTGAAATTAGGTGGGGTTTTTGCTTATGTATCTGTGAATGGGAATTTAACTCTGCAATTTATAGAGAACTTATCCTCAAGACCTGGAACAGCACAGAAATGGGATGTGTGGGATTTTGGTGGACTTTGTGGGTCCTGCCATGTGTTTGCGGCTCCTGCCATGTGTTTGCATTCGTTCCTCATCCTTTTGGGCTTTGTTGAGGTGGTGGATGAGACTGGGACCACTCTGGGAATGGGTACATCCCACACCAGCAGCTGCTGAAGGTGCAGCAATGACTGGGGGCTCCCTGGAGAAGGAAGCAGAAGGAAAATGCAAAAGCGTGGAGAAAAACTTTGCGGAGATATTTTCCTCTTTCTCCCTTCCTTTCTCCCAGAGATTTTAAAATTGTTTTCATCCCTTAAAGTCAAAACCATTTATTACCAATACCAACATGAATTTCCTTGCAGTAGGATAAACAGTCAGCTGCTCCCCTTATTGGAGTGCTGCAACATAAACAAAACCAGACCCAATGATTTCTGCAGCGAATCCTTCCTCTGGTGGGGAGTGGTGTTTCTGCATTGCAATCAAGCTGGTGTTTGCCTCCTAACAGCACATTCTGAATGGCAGGATCCCACATGTACTTTTTTTTTATACGGCAGAGAGACAAGGGGAGGCAGAGGAAGGAATACACATGATCTGCTTGATAATGGCCCTGGCTTTTCTTTGTGTGTTGGGGTGGCACAAGTGAGAGGCAACGCAAAACCAGCCCTGGCCATGTCCTCGTGCAAACCATGAAACTTTAGGTCTTGTCTGCTTCGGTCTCACCAAGGGACAGGTTGGACCAGAATGAGTCTGGTGGGGCTGTCCCCAGTGAAAAAGTGACACAATTGGATTATTTTATATCAGTTTTGCGTGTTGGCCTTTCTAGGATTTATTGTCAAGATTTTCCTTTCAGTCCTGAAAGGAATGAATGGAATGAAAAGAATGAGGATGAGCAACAATTACAATCAAAAAATTGAAGTTGTTTATAGTCACAGGACTCCAGAAGCTGTGACTTTTAAGAAAAGCATCAGATTTCCAGACCTTAGATTCAAATTGTGAGATCTGCTACAATCCAGTCCCTAAAATTGATGTTTATTTCTTCCTTTAAAACTCCTGGCATCTGAAAATGGGGTGGGTTAGAGAGAGCTGGGAATTCTATTTCAAAGCAGCACCAAAATGCTAACAAGAAGGTTCTCCAGCTCCCATCACGGTGGAGCATGGAACATGATGTAGACCACAGCCCTAAAGTAGCTCTGGTATACTTGCCATGCCTTATTTCAGAGAAAAAGAACTTGGATTTGTTCTCATTTACACCACTGGAAGATTTGTTGCATATTATAACCTTAAAGTATAATTTTCCACAGCTTTTGAGTCTTTCAGTCATAACAAAATAGCCATAGCCAACTAATTTGGCCCAACATAAAAATAACAATACAATAATAGTAAAAATATTTTCCCTGTGTGTAAGTTACACTGTAACATATAAATTGAGTTTACTAAACTGGGAAAAAAACAGACCTTAAATTGGATCAAAATGAAAGGTATTGACCATATCCCAGCCAATATTTTGAGGAGGTCAAATCCACTTTTTTTTTTTTTTTCCCTACTGCAACTCAGTCTCTCATGAAAATTAGAATTTTCCTTGCAGTGGTAGCCCTTATGTCATAAGAGGAGGAGGGATCTTCTCTTCAGCCATGTAGTTGTACAATCCCTTTTTTCAGTGTATTATGCCATTACTCTTGATCTTGGGACAAGGTGATGAACTCCTCAGGTTTTGTTGAACTTTTTCTTTTATTGAAGGCAGCCTTTTATGTCATTCTTATGTGTATCACTCTGCAGCTGGTTGAAATGTCTGCTTGGCTTGGTGCTCTGGGAACAGAGGAACCCCTCTGTGATGGGTTATGTGTCCACTTGAGGAGCATTTGCTCAAAGCCCCATCCAACTGTACCTTAAAATGAGTAAATAAACTTCTGTCCCAGAAACATGGTCCTCCTTGGGATGGTAAACACAGCAGGGGGAAGGCTGAGAAGCCTTCCGTAAAATGAAGTAAAAATTAAAAAAAAAAAATCTGTGAATGGAGCAGGACAGGATGAACTAATCAGTGCTGAATGGGTGATGCTCCCCCATGGGATTCAGCCAGTTCAGGCCGTGAGAGGAGAAAATATTTAAGTGTGTCCTAAAGTGTGTCTTGCACTTGAGTAGCAGTTGAGTTCATATCTAAAGTAAAGCAATTGCTTCAGAGTCTCCATTAAAATGAAAATTATCAGGAGCTGGAGTCACTGTGACTTCAACAGAAGTGGGGTCAGGCCCTGCTTTGCCCACCCCATGATAGCAAAGCAGGTTTCCTTATGTTATCCTGGTGCAAGCCTTCCCTGGATTTACCTTCCCGGGGAAACGCTTCACAGGGAGTCAGGAGGGCAAAATTCACCCCTGCTGCAAACGATACACCAGGATGCCAAACCTGGATGTGTCCCTGGCCTTTTGTTCAAACTCTCTGTCAGGAATCTCTGAAGAACCAGGAGCAAAAAGGAAAAGCTGCTCGCAGCGGCGAGCGCGCCAGTTCCGGCGGAGTGTCGAAGGGGTTTTGTTGATGCGCTCTTTAAAAGCATGATCTGTTTTCTGCTGCTAGTTAAAGAGGGTAGTGGCAGTCTTTAGTGGCTGTGTCAATGTAGCCCATGTTATTATGTACAGATGTGCCAGCTGCAAGTAGGCATTATCTCTTTGATAGTGCTAAGCACTTTACAGTGGGTCAGAGAAGTGCAGCTCTCAACCAATAGATCTAATTGCAATCCTTTTATGTTCTCTATGATTGCAGGTTTCTCCAGCACTATAAACAAATAGTAATCAACTAAACCTGTTACCTCTGAGCAGCGATGTCACGATATGAAATATTAACTGTTGCAAATACAGTAATGATGGTTTAAAACTGTATTTGTTCTTGAAGGTAAAAAATAAGGGGAAAAACCAGGAGCGCTAGCACTGGCAGCATGAAGAGCCCTCTGGCTCTCTTTCATCTAATGAAAAATTGTGTCTGTATGCGACATGTTTTATGTGGTCAAATACAGTGTAAATATTGTGTACATCTTTTGCTATTGCAACATCGTATCAACAGCACCACAAATAATCTCTGCCTCCAAATCTACATTTTTTTAAGACACTGTTATGTTAATGCAAGAAAAAGTTGTGTTTTCTTAGCTCAAGAAGTGCTAGACATGGGCCTTGGATGTGTGCCTGATGAGACGGAGTAGAGATGGAAGTGGAGAAGGGTCTGGTTTCACCAATTTTTTCCCATATCTCAGGAAAATTTTTGTGGAAGTTCTTCCTGTGTGTTTGGCTTGCTGGGATTTTGGGGAGGGTGAAAGGAGAAGTTATTTGAGGAGCAGGCTTTTTAAGTCCTTAAACTGAGAAGTGTCTACTCTTGCTTGCAAGCTGGACCGCTTTGGGGTTTGGCCAAGTCTGATTAGGAAATGGGTCCCAGGGACCTGATCCTGCCCATGTTATTGAGCTCTCTCGACCTGTGTAGACTCGGCTTGAGCTGGCTCATGATAATTCCCCACTGGCCCAACCCCAGAGAGTACCAGAATTAATTAAACCTTTTTTTTTATGGTGTAGCTGGTGGAGTTTGAGGGCCTGTGTCTTTGCACAATTGAATTTACTGGTTGGTTGTAGATGTGGCTTCGGGGAGGTGCTGGTACTTGGATGCACATGAGGTGTCCATGGCTTAGGCATCAGCTCCTCAGGTGCTGAAGGAGCCGCTGGAAACAGCCTGAGCATCTTGAAGCACTGAAATGGGGACTTTCCACAAAAATTGATCATGGAGGAGAGTTTATGAAATTTTTCACGGTTTGGGATTTAATCAGCTCTGATCGATGCAGCCCTAACACAAGGTGAACTTGTTGATCGCTTGCACTGGAGGGTAAAAAAGCCCAAGGAAAAGCTGGGGCCGTACGTGCAGCGTGTTTCTCCCTGCTCTCATGCTGATGCAAAGCAAAGTAATTAGCTGAGCATTGAGGCTGCTCATTGTTACTCATACAGAGGCATGAACAACCCAACCAACGCCTTCCCACCCCCACCTGCATCTGTCTGGTTCCCGGTGTGCCCCCCCCTTTTGTCCAGGGGCATCCTGGGCTGACCCCCCGGCGCCCGGCCGAAGGGGGTCGGTGTTAGGCTGGACTTTGCGCCTTCTCCACGCCCCCAGCTCCCACTCATCCGGGGAGTGAGAGATGGAGATTGGGAATTAAAATGTCTTTAAAAAGAAAATAAGCTTTTGTATCAGCCAGCTGGCGAAAGGATAAAGGACTGTGCTCACAAGATGCAATCAAAATTCAACAGTGTTTTATTAAACATGTAATATTATCAAACTAAACAAAAGAGCCCTCAATGGCTGGGAATACAATGCGATACAATTTATTTTATTTTTTTTTTCCATGGTGTCATTCATACAAAAGTGTCATTGAGCATTCGGCTCCCAGTTACGAGCTGCACATGCAAATACCAGTACACGTGGTGGGCTAGGCAATGGAATGCAATGTGTCCTGCAGGTAGATCACAGATCATTCCATTTTTTTCCTGGATAACTGCTGCTAATGCACAGGGAGGATGGGTGGCTTACAGAATTAACCAGCCAAAGAAGCCAAGTTTAACTGTCTGCTAAGGACCTTGGTCAGTAAACAATTTTTCAGGTGGTTTTCTCCGAGCCAGCACTGTTTGCAGGCTCCTGCCCCAGTGCCTCACCCCACAAGAGCTGCAAATCAGCAGCTGATTTTGCCCTTTATGTTGATTTTTATATTCTACTCTTGGTTTGTTTTCCTAGCACCTAATAGAAGTTAGTCATTAACAGATAAAATGCTGTGAACAACACTGAACAAAACATTTAGATACCACTTTTCTCTACTTCCATGGTTAATTTTGTACCAGTAAAAAGACATAGACCCAATGCAAAGTCTGGGAACTTGGATCAGGCCTAGGTTTTGCGGACACAAAGCTGCTTATATCTGTCAGGTTTTGGAGATTCCTGTCAGTGGGAGAGCATAGAGTGGTGAAATGAGGATGCTGGAGCCCCTCTCCAGGTCCTGGTGAGCTGCTCATGGTGTGAGGGGGTGGGAGTGTGGGCTGGAGGGGCCAACACATCCATCCCATACTCTTAATCCCATCTTGAGTCAGGTGTGTAAAGGACAGCTTCAAGTGCAAGGCAGAGGTGAATCAGTTATAATTATCTCCAAAGAGCGATCAACAATTAAATTGCATTATTAACTCTGAATCTCACTGGAAATATGTGCTATCTTTCTTTTAAATACCTGAGGTATAGCTCTTCCCCTGACTATATTTACGTGGTGAATTTTGGTCCCTTAAAGGACTGGCAGCCGAACAATCTATCAATTAAAAAGAGAGGGGGGGGGAATTGTGCCTGGCCTCCATCAGCTCAGCTGAGCAAGTTGGTGTAAAGGTGTTTGTGAACAGCAGCCCGGGAGCAACTCATCTGCAAAAGCTTTTCTTCCCTGTAGAACCCCAAAGGCAAGGCAGCATGGAAAAAAAAAAACAAAACCAAAATCACTAAGAAGCCCTAACCTTGTAACACTCAGTTTTTGCTAAAAATATATATTAATAATATATTATTGAGCGGGCATAGATGAAGAAGGCCAGGGAAAGCGTAAGCAATAAGAGTGTGAGCAAGGTCAGTGTTCCTTGCCCGAGGACAGCACAATCAATAAGAGCTGGTCAATACCTGCTTTATTACTACACTCCCACTCTGAGCAAAATCATTTTTAAATTAAGAATATATTTTGCAAAACTGAATTAACGATATTGAATATTTTGCTCTTTGATATGACTAGCCTTCAAAATCAAATTATTAAATATGGAAAAAAGCATATTGGTTCAGCTAAGGATTTTTTTTGTCCCTGGAAAGGAAGTTTGTGATTCCCACTTGTGCCTGGGCATTAAATTACGCTGGATGCTGCCCCTGCCTTTCCTTGAAAGGTGAAATGCAAAGATATTTGGTTTTGTTTCCAAATGGCTCCTTTTTGCTTTGGAGACTAAATACTGATGGATAAAGCTGAGTGTGTAAAATGGAGACTGGCAGTAAACTTCTGCAGAAATTGAGATGTTTGTCTCTCCCCGGTTCGGTGCGTGGAGGATTCAGCCCATCCTAAAACTGCACCATTTTGTGAACCATCCTCACCTTTTCTCCTGCCTTCCTGGGCTTCCCAGCTGATTCACTTGGAGCATATATTGATGGTGTTAATTTGGAGCTGGCATGAAGGCTTGCTCCAGGCAGGTTACTCAGCGAGGCAGTATCAAAGGGTGAGACACGATCCGTCCCTGCTCCCTGGGGCAGCTCTGCTTTGGCTCTGCTGGATTGTGCCAGGTCGCTCCCACCTTTCGCTCCAAAGTTTAGAGCCTGCAGTAACTTGAGCAAATCTTGTTTCATTGCGTTAAAATGATTACATGGGTTTAGGATGGCCATTTATCATGCTGAATTTTGTTTCCTTTGGAGGGAAGGGAAGAGAAGCTCTTTTATTTAGCTGTATCTGTGTTTTGAAGGCTTAGCTTCGGCAGCCTGGGTGTGAGCTTTGTAAGGACACAGTGGTGGTGTGAGAGGGAGGACAGTGGGTGCTCGGTGCCAAGCAGCTGGCTGGGGAGCTTCCATTTACCAACATTTCGCCTGGGGATCTTGATCTGGTATCCAGATGTATGGCTCAGTGCTGGGAGGGTGATGTCAGGGCTTTCTTCCTGCAGGAAAATGCTGATAATAGCCCATTGCCAACCTCATCTCCCACAGCAGGGTGTCAGGGATGCTGCTCCTCTCCTCTCCTCTCCTGTCGCCCTGCCCACATCCCTCCAGTGCCTCGCTGGTGTCTGCCATGCACTCCCTTGTTGACATTTGTTTTGCAGGAGTTATCAGTTGCTGGATGCAGGTAGGACATGAGATGGCAATCTCCCCTGAAATTGAGAGATATTGAAAAGACTCAGGCCTTTAGGGTTGGTTTGTTGGTTGGGTTTTTAAAAGTTTTACTCTTTTATTGTTTGCTGCTTGACTGCTTCATCTAATTCTCCTCAAAACATTTAGACATGATTCACCCCGGGCAGATGGAGAGCTTTCTCCCTAAAATGTGTCCTGGCTCTTTGAGTATCAAGGAATGGCTGGATGCTTGAGCTCCAAATCAAAATCCCTCGCTTTACGTTGTATTGATTGAAATGCTGTAAAATACATTTCTCTTTCAAAGCCCTGGTGATGCCCCTCTTTATGAGGACCAAGTTGCCTTCAACCCCAGCAGCTCCACAGGGGCTGTTTTCAAATTGATGAAGCCTGTCATGCAGTTTTTGTGGCTGCTTAAACTTATCTGTTACCTCCAGGAGGACATTGGAGAGATTTGACCCAGCAGCTTTTGACCAATGCAGGGACTTCTGATGGGGCTGGAGGCTTAAACCCAAACTTGTGAGGGCAGAGGTTTGAATTCACATCACCTCTTCTCTGCATCTCTAAGTCTCCGAGAGCACTTGAGTTTATGTTGTTTTGGGGGCACCAAAGCCCGGGCCTGGATGTTGCTGGTTGAATTTGCAGTTAAGGAGGGCTTTCACCACGTGTGACCGTGGTAGTGGCTCTGATGCAGCAGCCACCTCTGTTCAGCCCAAAATCCAAATTAGGGAGCTCTTCCTTAATTACCTCCAGAGTAAAAGAAAGGGAAATGGTGGTGTAGTAGCAGGAACATCAGGCTTTTAAGAAGAGAAAGCTCAAACCATTTGTAGTTGTTTCCCTTGCAAATTTGGAGGAGGGAGGAAAGGATCCCTAAAAGTCATATGTTGAGTTCTTGATATTGGGATGGTTTAGTGATGCCCAGCACTTCCTCCAAGGGTCTTTGTGGGGAGGACTGATACCTCTGTTTTTTTCCTCTTGTGCAAATTTGGTGGATGTGCAGAAAGAATGCATTGAAACAGGTCCCAATGACATTTTTATTGGCACGGACAGGGGAAGTCAACATATTAAGCAATTCAGAAGGAAATAAATCTTTATCCCATCTCACTCAGCACTGTGCCTCCAGTGCACTCCCTTTGGAAAAATTAAAAACTTGAATCCAGTGATCTCTGACATCTCTGACCCTAGCATTGTGCTGGGACAAATTTTATCAGTTTATTTCTGGATCTTTGCTGCTGTATCCTCAGGGATTCCCTCTCATGTTGGGCATTGTTGGAGGGGATGTGTGGCTGTCCCTCCTGCTTTGTAAACATGACTTGGCCTCACCTAGGTATTTTTAAAGAAAGATATCAGAGGCTGACTGGAGGGTTAATGGGAGATCAAGACAGCTGAACCTTGGGAACAGAGGGAGAGGAAGGAGGGGTGTTATACAAGAAGAGCTAATGGCAAAACCTAAAAGGTGGGATTTGTGAAATGCCTGTTTTTGTGTGTTGGAGCAGGGACCCCTTAGCTGAACTACTGCAGTGGGTTGCTCTGACATGGCACGTCCCTGCTGCTGCCGTTGGTGTCACGCTGCCTCCAGCAAGGATCCACTGGCCTTGGCCATCACGTCTGAGCTCCAGCGAGGCTCTGCTGGCACATGATCTGCGCAGAAAAGCTCCTGCAAGCACCGGGAGGGTGGAGAGGGAGAGCCTTAAGACTTTAAATAAACTTGATGCTAAGTCAAAACCCAAACAAAAGGAGGGTGAGGGGGAAGGAGCTCGGTAAATAGCCTTGTTCACCCTTACAGATATTTTATATGTGGCAGTTAATGGCGGTGGTGAGATAGTTAGGGAACAGCTTGGAAATACACCTTCCAAAGGGCTTGATCCACTGATACAGGGTGGAGGGCAGCTGACCACCCTGGCAGGAAAACATCCTCGCCAGTGCTCTTCTCCATTTTATTTTATTCTTTCTGTGCATATCGGGGAAGGATCTGGAAGAAAACCAATGGGTTGCATAAAGAAAGCACTTTCCAGAGGCATCCTTTAATTCACAGGGAGCATGCGCCGCCGCACCCGCTTGGTGGGACACCTGCAATCTTTAAGGCCCAATTAGTCTTTTCAGAAGTACGATGTCGGAGGGGGAGAAACTTGACCTTCTGGGGCCGGTAGAAAAAAACAAATCTTCCCTTTGATTGCCTTTGGTTAAAGCTGGGAGAGAGGTCGTGCCTCCCCCTGTGGTGCAGGGCAAGGGCTGTATCGACAGAGCCGGCCCCGTTGTGTTTGTGAGTCGGTGCAGGTGCGAGCCGTGGACAAGCAGGTGTTTGTACAGAGGTGACCTTGAGCGCGGGTTCTTGACCTGCCCTTTCCTCCTGACTCATCTTGCCTCGAAAAAGGGCTGCTTTCAGGCTGTGGAGGGCCTGTGAGCTTTCTCTGTATGTAAAAATAACATTATTTAGAGGTCTCTCTTAAGGGCTTCTCTTGCAAGATGCTTTTTGATAATGAGAGAGATGCAGCCCAGATGCTGACGGAGCTGTTTTAAAAGGGTTCGGTTCTGCAGAGATTTTTCATCCTTACAGAGATTTTATGCCTTTAAAGAGGTGAAAACAAGCTATGCTGTGTTTGAAAAAATGCATGGCTGGTACAGGTTTTATCTGGGGAGGAATCTGGCTCTGTTTGTGAACAGGCTAATGTAAACCAATTTGGAATGGGGGGACATGCTGGGCGGGCTGCTGGGTGAGCTGCTGGGCTCCTTTAGGTGAGGTGTCCTGGGAAACTTAGGCAAATTGTAATTTTCTATTAGTGTTAATAACCTCTTAAACACAGCAAGGAATTAACAGTTCTTTATAAATATATATGTATATATTTATGTATATATTTATATGTATGTGTATGTATGCGTGCCCAGGCCAACATTTACACGTGTGTATCGCGCAGATTTCCTGAGCTACTGCCTTCTCACCTTAAGCCTCATCTGCAAGTTTACCTCCTGCTTAATTTTGAGTGCATGGGAGTTCAGGTTTGTGCTTACTCAAGGAACAGAGCAGGATATGTTCTTGGAGAAGCTGCAGCCCTGTGCTCCTGCAGCAGGTCATCCGTCAGCCTCCATTCCCACCCTGCCTGTCTGATGGCCCCTGTTTTACAGATGGGCAAACTGAGCAGTGGGCAGGAGGAGGGCAAGGGGACTTCATGGGAGAGCCTGTGAGGGCAGGAGGTGACATCCCCAAGTCCTCCTCCATCACGCTCATGCCATCTCTCTTGAGCTTTGCTGGAGTGTGAGCTCTGCCACGTGCTCCCAACCCCAGCAGAGGGGCCAGAAACAAAGGCAAGGCTGAGCAGAGAGATGTGGAGTTGCAAAGAGGCTACTGGTGAGTTACCACAGCGTGAGCTCTCGCGTTAATTAACATCTTCATTAATGATCTGGGATAAGTAAAATACTTGCAAATGATATCAAATGGGGAGGAGCTGCAAATATGGGAAGGATACAGGGAAAACTGGAAGATGAGAAATATGAATAAAGGACAATAGGAGACTTAACATGGAAAAGTCTTGCAGTGACTAGAATACACTTAGAGCTCTAACGAAGCCTTTAGATCATCCTGCAGTGGTGGAAGTTTGCAGGAAGATCTGGCAGCAAAAAGAGGGTCCAAACATGTTGGAGCTCCATGTGCATGGTGTTGGGGGCTGAAGGGGCTGGTTGATAAAGAAAATACGTGGGCACGGTGTGACAGAGAGAAAGGAAACTGGAGGTAAATTACAGAGATTTGGGTGAAAGTACTGAATGTTGAGAAGAAAACTCCCTGATGGAGGGATGTCTGGGGTTGCTGAGTTGTTGCTGGGATGAAGCAGTGGAGGCTCCACTGTTTTGTACACTCACAGGTTTGGAGCTCCAGAGGAGCCCTTTAATCACCCGGTCTGACTTTGTGTGTGCATCCTGGGACTTCACACATTTACTCTTGTACTGAACCCAATGACTCGAGTTTGGCTGAGCTGTGACCAGGGGACATTTAAAACCAGGCTGTGTGATTTACTGAGGAATAGGCAACAATCCTGTGTTGTCAGGGAGGTGAGTCTGGTGATCCCAGGGGCCTATACAGGCCCTGTCTTTGCAAGACAAAATGTGAATGTGCAGGTTGAACAGAAACTTCTCAACTCAAGCAGAACCAGCCTTCTGGCACCACAGGTTCTGTCAACTCCAAATGGACCTGAAGAACAAGACGTGTACAGTGTGGAGCGGTTGAGGTTTATGCTTTGCTTGGAGGGAAACCACTGCTTGGTGTTTGTGAGCCAAATTGTAAAACTTCTCTGGGTAATGTCTGCATCAGGTGGGGCCAGGAGTAAACATTGTCCCATGTGCAGATCTGCAGTGTATGTACAAGTACAAATGGTATGAAGCATTGCAGAGGGGGGCTGAGAAAAGTCCTGGCTGTATCACCATTCCTATCAGACTTAGCTTTGAAATCCCATTGTTAAACAAGGGTATCTCTGCCTGAATCACTTGCAGCTTGTTTTACTTTCTGTGTTTGAAGAGTTGCTCTGTGGGTGATGCCGAGTTACAGAGCACTACCTTCTACAGACAACAGGAAGGAAAGAGAAGAGATTAAGGGGGACAAACACCCCACAAGCCAAAATATTCTCAATAAATCTTAATTGAAATGGATTAGCAACAAGGACATGCTTTGTGTGTGTGTGAGCACACACACTTAGATGTTCTGGGGATAAGAAGGGGTCAGACCTGGACCCTGAAAAGGAGTTTTCCACCGATTCCTAATGACTTAAGACAGATCTAAGCAACACCAGCTGGAACCAGACAACTTTGGCTCCAGAATTAGTGTAGATAATTTATCACAGCAGTGCTTGAATAATACGACTATCACCGCTTTATTATATCAGCCAGTGTCATAACCAGATAGAAAAGTTTAATATTAACAAGGGGAGCTGCCTTCAGTAAGCGCATGTGAGAGAGCGAGCGCTCTCATTTTTAAAGCCTGTGTGTACTAAAATGTCAGTGTCCTGACCTCGGGGAAAGGAGTTCGTTAAAAAAAAATACAAATACAAAGTAAATAGTCTCTCCGAAAGGTTTATTTAATCTGTTTCTCTTCCTGCCCTGATTTTTCTTAATGTATTTAAAACTTAATATTTACTCTAGCAAAACAAAATCTATAAAATAGTTTTTGTAGGCTCCTAAATAAGTAGTAGCAGCTCAGCCGGAGCCAGCCAGTAAGCACTGCAAAATATGCATTGTAGAGACATTTGAAGTTGTCCCCAGTGGACAATTTGCACCGTTCAGTGTTAAAAGGCTCTATTTCAGTGCTGCAGAAAGCCCCCCAGATCCCCTGACTAGGCACGGCGAGTTTACAGATGATGTACTCCACTCAGCCGCCTTGTAGTTTCAGGGCTTAAATGGCTGGCAGGGCAAAGAGGGGATAGTTAAAACTCTCAGGCTGCTAAAATGGAAAAGCCTCACAAGATTTTATGGCAGATGGAAAAAATAATTTTTGAAGGCTAAATGTTGTTGGCTTGACCAGGTGGATGGGCAGGGAGAGGGAGATGTGGGACAGGGGGTGCCTACCAAACATCAAACCTGCACTGAAATGTGAAAATGGGTGAAATCTGTGCAGCCAGGTAATATTGCAGGCTGTGCTATTTCCTCTGGTTAAAAAAAAAAAAATTACTCTGCTTTAGAAATGTATCTGACAGGAGGTGTTTATACAGAAGGTGTTTACACCCATTTTTACCACAGTATTGAGTTCTTTCGCCTGAAATTTGGCTTTGGTTTCTTCCCCTCTGAAGGTTAGAAGGGAAGGGAGCAATTCCTCTCATTTTCACCCGCAAAGCATTCCAGTGTGGGAATGTGCTGTGTGTCCTGGTGTCTGTCTGTCTCCTCTGGGGGCCAAAACATCGTCACTAACGCGTGATGATGTCCCCTCTCTGCCACCCAGGACACCCTCTCTAGCCCACAGTCCCTGTGTCCAAACCCCTTTTAAGGGGAAATTAGAATGATTTTAGCTCTTCAGCTGCATTCCTCGTGTCCTGCCACTGTCAGGTGGTGAGGAAATCAAGAGTCTGAGCATTCATTTTTCTGTTTTTTTTATTTTCTCCAAATCATCCTAACTTGTTTATCCACATCTTCTTGTCATTTTGTGGTGGTTTCATGGCATGAGAAGCTTGTGGTTTTGTTTGGTTTAGGGTTTTAATTTAGGGGTTTTGGCTTGAGATATTTATGTTTGTGTGGTTGGAGTTTTGGTTGGGGCCTGGCACAGGGTTTTGGGGTTAGGTTGATTTTTTTTTTTTTTCTCAATTGAAAAGTTGCAAGTGTATTTCTGACACTGAAGAAAACCTGTAGCCTCCTGTTGTGCACAGAGAAATGTGCTAAATTCAAAGAAGCTCCTTAGACTGTCTCTTTTGCTGGAGCTTACACAGGATTTCCCACTACCGCTCAGGGAATGAACAACATACAGAAAATATATAGGCTCTTTTTCCCTCTCTTTTCACTAAAAAGACTCTGAGTGGTATCTGAGCTTTTTTGCCAGCTGGTTAGAAAGGACCCTGCAGGGGGACGGAGGTATGAACATAGGAATAAACTCCAACTTGTATTTTGATTCTTTTAATTTTGAAATTGTGAGTTATTTCCTGCAGGCAGGAGGGTGGACACTGCCTCCAGCACCTCGTTTGCTGGAGAGAATTGAGAGCATTTGGTTTTATCAGCCGCTGGCATGGTAATGAGCCTATTTCTATTGAAATTGGCTCATTACTATTCATTTTTGCTGGCTCTCGACCAACTCATGAACCGCTTTTTGATTTTCAGGGAAGGAAAAAAAAATAATAAATGTAGGGAGCTGGTCCCATCCACCGATAGATGTGACAATGTGAGGACACGCCGAGTGTCCGTGCTGTGACCCCCTGGCACAGCTCAACCCTGACCCGTGCCACCACTGCTGTTGTGGTGGCCATCCTCTCCATCTCCTGGACCCTGGGGTCCCTCCCAGCCGTGCCAAGCATTGGGATGGGGGTTGTGAAGATTCCAGCAAGGATTCATTCAGTCTACATGCGAGCTGACCGAATGAGAAGTTGGGTTTTGAGAGGGGATGGGTCCCTAGGAATAGTGGAAGCCTGAGTGAGCATCTTCCTATGTCCTATATATTTGGTGGGCTGGTAGTTTCTGTTTGTGGGGTTTTTGGCAACTTGTCAAATTATGTTATTCAAGTGTATTTAGTGACATTTATGTGGTCTTTTTGTTATTTTGAGCAATGTGTAAGTCCTCTCTCCCTCCCTCACACACACACACGCACGCGCACACACACACACACGTCTGGGAAATGTTTTAGCACCAGTAAAAATCAAAACTCAGATCTTTGAATGTCTGCCTGAAAAATATCTTTCTTCAAAAATGACTGAGCATGTATTAATTATATATGAATGCAATTTTATCCCTGTTATCAGTTTGAAAAAGCTCAGCCAGGCTCTGCCACCTGTACTCACATGTGACTAAAATGCCATTAAACTGTTTTGGCTTATGAAAAGAAGGGATTTCTAGTGTAGACAATGACCCACTGGTTTTGGTTGCATCTTTTTCTAGATGCCTGGCATGATACTGGAAGAAGCTTCATTTTCAGGTGGGTTATGTGTAGCCTCTTCTGAAATGACCTTTCACCACTGACTGCTTTATAAAATCCTACTTCTGATGAGAGGGAGAATTTTTTTGGCAGAGAAGCACCAAAGTTTAATTCTCTATATGCTTAGACTTTTTTTTCCCCCCCAAGATAGTTACCCTTCAAATTAAGGAATGAAAAATGCTAATAGCTTGCAGTTGAATTGTCTGTATTTAATACTGTTCACTATGTGCTTCTGTGGGACACAACAAAGGAGAATGCTTATTTTCTTCTATGATTTGAAAAATAAAAGTTGAATTGGCTACTTTTTAAATACCAAAAACTCGAAAAATGATGAGCAGACAATGGCTTCTATAAAACATACATTGTCCTCCAGGTAAAAAACTGAATTAAGGACTACAAAATATTTACAACAATTGCTGATTCATCCTCAAACTTGCACCGTTTTGCACATCATTAAAAGAAAATTAACTGTGTGGTTTTGTAGAAGAACTCACAGTTTTGTTTTGTTTGGTTTTTTCCTTTCTACTGGACTGAAAGTATATCTCCTCCAGAGCAAAAAGCGCCTTCAAAGTTTGGATTCGAGTTGTTGCAGACTTTTGGAATTATTAACGGTGCTGTTACAATCACTGGTGGAGGGAAGCGACTTGCAGCACACGTAGGAGAACTTTCAAAGTCCTTTGAGGAAACAGTTTTAGGTTTTAGTTTATGTCTGTGGAGCTTTCTTTGCTGGAGGAGCTGGCACAGTCTCAAGAGTTCTATTCATGTTTCCATCCCTCTGCCCAGTTGATCAGGCTGGCTCTGAGGTACCACAGCTGGTCCAGACTCTACCGGAGGTGAGGACCTCTGTGCAATCTTGTAAAAGCTTTCATCAGCTTTTTTTGGGTCACAACAAATTAAAACAGCCTGACCCAGCTTTTCATCCGAGTGTCTCAGGTCAAGTATATTTACTTCTGTTTGTTTATTTTTAGAACTTTAAATAATCAGCTTTATTTTTGTTGCAGTATACTGGCTAGAAGTGATCTGTTATCATAGGCTGGAGGGAAATCACAAGAGTGACAGATGTTTGTCTGTGCTCATTATAGAGCTGGAGTTTGTTTAGGTTTTCACTGTAAAGATTTTACATTTGGAATTTAAAAAAAAAAGAAAAAAAGTCCCAAATTCAAATCATCCTTGTTTTATATTGTGTAGATCACCTGGGCAAGTCAGCAGGCCTGTTTGTGGCTGGCAAAGTCCTGTTTCAGGAATCCAAATCTGTTGTACAACAGTTCTAAATAGACCAACTGACATAGTCGCATCTCGTGTCTTCCTGTGGTTCCCCATCATGGAAAAAGGAGGAGGCAATGGAAGAAGCACTGGGAAACCCTGGGTTGCCTGGGATTGGAAGAGTATCCAGATCCAGCTGATTTGCCTTAGCAAAATGAGCGTGTGAGATGAAAGGCAGCTGTGAAGCCAAAACAGTATTGGTCCACGATTTGGAAAAGGTTGCAAACAGCCTTTAGGAGGAGACAGACAGGAAAATGGGATGTCCGTAGAGAAGTTAGAACATATCTAGTGCCAGAAGTAGCAAAAGAACCCATGAATCCTGGGTGACAAAGATGTGAAAAACTTAAGAGGTGTGGTGACTTTTTCATGGTATCATTTTGGTGGAGACCTTTTGGTACCACATGAATGTAAGTATGCTTTTACACCATGGTGCTCTGTCTAATTCCTTAGCTCTGCTTTAATTCTCAGCAACATTCCTTGGTTTGTCCTGGAAACAAGCTCCTTTAAAGTTGTCTTCTGGGACCTCTTGATTGAAAGGAATGAAGTTTGTTTCTCTGAACAAAAAGAAGAGTGGCTTAGGCTCAGTATGTGGACTGGGGGTGATGCAGGACCAAAGAACCATGGTTGGCTTTAGGGACAACACATGAGAATCCCTTTAGGTGCTCTGAGAAATCTACAGTCTGCATGGATTATATGGACAAGGAGAAATGCTGGTTTTACTGGGGGAGAGCTTTGCCCAGGCTGATGCCTGAGCTCACAGTCTGGAATCCACTTTGCTAAGAGAAGTGAGTTTGAGGTGGTTTCATCTAGAATATGGTTTGGGCTGGAACTGGCCTCCAGTGGCAACAAAAGCTATTTTTTCGCTCTTCTGGAATAAATTCTTTCCAGTGTCTGGTGGCTCTGGGCCAGATCAACCCACGGAAGAGCAAAGGAAAAAAAAAATTATGCATGTAATCGAACAGCATAAGGATTGTTTGAAAAGGTCTGAGAGGGCATACGCAGAAATGATGGGGTGAAATGGCAAGAAAAAACTTATGTTGAATATTATAACCTCCTAACAGAAAGATACATTAGACTAAGGAGGAATATCCCAAGGGAAATGGAGGAAGCCCCATTGCTTGGATAATTTCTAATTAAACTAGACAAAGCACTTGAGAATATATTGTAAGGGAAAATCCTGTAATGGCAGCAGGCTGGACAGGGTGACCCTATAGGTCTTTTTCATTTCTAATTTCTATGATTCACTAATGATTAAGTAATTCACAGATAAACTAAACATCCGTATTGCTGGGTCTTATCCGAAACTCACCTCACCTATCAACCTTTTCAAATTTACCAATTAATAGTTAATTAGTTAATGTTTGTAAAGTGCTTTGAAGATGAAAAGTGCTAAGTGCTAAGTATTATTAGAGAAATAGGGATAGATAAACTCATTTTACTTAATTTTGAACCCACTCAAACACTCACGGAGGGCTCAAAATTCAGATTCAGACTTGAGTATTATTGGGTTTGCCTGCCTTGTAGAGGGACTTTCAGTGAGGTTGTTATGCTGTGATTAAAATACAGTTATAATTTTGCTAATGCACTTATCACACATTTCTATATATGGCGCAGCAGTTCTAATCCTGATAAAATGTGCATGGAAAGCTATTGTCCCTGTCCTCACACAAGCTGCCACGTACAATACAAGCACTTTGCTTTGTGAGGGAGTGCAAGTAGCACGGAGAATATGAAAGCTGTTTTCTCTTATGGCTTGTACCCTACTGGTTTATATTGTTTTTTGGGGGGGTTTGTTTAATAGCATCAAATGAATGAGTAAATATTCAGGAGGGAACTTGACTGAGAATTCCTGAATGATTGTATTTTAAGTCGTCCTTACAAATTATTACTGGTACTTGTTGTGGTCTGAGCTGTGACTTTTGTCACCTGGGAAGTGGCACAGTCTCCGGTGTGACAGAGGTGGCATCTCATGTGCCCAGTGTGACAGGGACGCTCAGTGACATGGTGAGGGTATGGCTATGAATGACCTGTAGGAAGGTGAGACTGTAGGTGAAGCTAGTTTAACGCAAATTGGGGTAATCACAATCCTGCTTGCCTGGAGTAAGGAAAAACTAGATTGACTTCCCTTGGATAAAGGAGAAAAACATTAATTTCTTCCTTTTATTTTTGAAATGAGAATAAAATAATAATAAAATATCTGTTTATGTTCAGAAACAAAGAGCCGTACAGTAGAGATAATAATTTCAGTAAGTTCTGGTCTGTATAGAGGAGCGTGAAGATGATGAGAGGGATGGAGCACCTCTGCTACGAGGAAAGGCTGAGAGAATTGGGATTGTTCAGCCTAGAGAAGAGAAGGCTTTGGGGTGATTGTGGCCTTCCAGTACCTGAAGGAGCCTACAAGAAACGTGGAGAGAGACCATTTACAAGGACCTGGAGTGACAGGTTAAGGGGGAATGGCTTCAAACTGAAAGCAAGTAGGATTAGATTGGGTATCAGAAAGGAATTCTTCCCTGTGAGGGTGGTGAGGCACTCACACAGGTTCCCTGGGGAAGCTGTGGGTGCCCCATCCCTGGAAGTGTCCAAGGCCAGGTTGGGTGGAGCTCTGAGCAACCTGGGATAGTGGAAGGTGTCCCTGCCCACGGCAGGGGATGGCACTGGATGGGCTTTAAGGTGCCTTCCAACCCACCCCATGCTGTCATTCTGTGATTGACTGTATCTATGTTACCTTTCCCCTGCCTTTTGCAAGAGGACTTCTTCCCCTGTCCCTGCCTATCCTATCCCTGGATATTTCCTAGGAAATAATTTTCTGTCTTTCAAGCACAAGTTTGTGGATCAGTATCTTAAACTCGTTTGCAACAGAGCAAACAAAGCAGTTCCAGGTGGAGCTCACTGATGCCAGGGCAGACAATCTGAGAGCACAATAATGATTTGGGGAATAAACCCACGTGGTCTGTGGTAGGTTTGCTCATTGCAGTGCGGGAAGAATAAATCTTAGATATCTCATTCTTGAACGAATAATCACAGTGAATGAGTAATTTATAGGTTAAAATGTGTTGAATCAAAGCACTCATGGAATAATTAGAAAAGGCACATGCTTCTGTGCAAACTGAGGTTCCCCCAGTCTTTGGGATGCGCTAGAAGTAGAGAATGACAGCAAATATTTTAATAGGGATGTCAAACAGGTGATAAAGCACGGCACTGAAGAGCAAATAGATACATGGTTTGGGCCTGGAAGAGCAATCCGGGGACCTAAAGGCTTCTTGATGCAACTTCAGTATTATTATAAGGCTTTGGGCTATATTCTTGAGAAAAACAAAGATGGGGAAGTTTATGGTGAGTGGGATAAATCCTAGCTGGATTTATAAAAGGTAGATCATGCCAGAGTGAGATGACATCTCTCTCTGGTAAAATAACAGATTCCTGGGATAAAGGAAATGCAGGAGATCTAATCTGTCTGGACATCAGTGAAGCACTTGATAAAGTGCCACATGGGAAACATCTAGTTAAGTGGGAAGAGATGGGGCTTCGTGTGAGAGTGGTGAGGAATGGCTAAAAGGGGAGACAGCAACGGATTGTGTGAGGGGAAGCATAGGGCAGGAGAAGGGCTCATTAGCAGAGCTCGTCAAGGATCAGTCTGACTCATCTTATTTAACATTTTCATTAATGACCTTGGAGCATAAATTAGGAATGTGCTAATGAAATGTTGGAGTTGACAAAGTTTGGAGACATTGCCAGTGAACAAGGAGAACCTGAATATACAGGAAAGAAAGTGTGTGGCCTTGGGGGTTGGAATGGGAGTCATGGAATGAAATTTAATAAGAAAAATCATCAGGACACACTTAGGAAATAAGGATAACTTCTGTTGCAATGTGATCTCATTGGTAGCAGTAGACACGGATGAAAGGATGGCTCTGGGGCAGCAAAGAAACAGGAGAGATGTCCCTAAGATGTGTCAGGTGAGATATTTTAACAGAGATGGGAAGCTGAATGCCATTGCATGGGGTGTCAGTGAGGGAACTTAAACCAGAGCAGTGCAGGGAAGCACTGGTGAGATGGAAGAGGCCGGGAAGCATTGTGTGGTGGAGAGGAGACAAAAGCAGATTTAGCATATCAAAATGGAGGCACAGAAGGGGTGTGATTGCTGTCAACAAATGCATTGGGACAGTTTCTAAGTGCAAGTGCAATGCTGACACAAAAGGAATTGGCTATAACCTGGTCTTGATGGAATATAGATATGAAACTGGAAAAAGATTCCTAAGGCGATTCTGGAAGAGGATTCCAGTAGGAGTAATGGGGGCAAGAACAGTAGTGTATTCAGAGATAATGCTAGATCTGCCTGTAGAAGGGATATTATCATTTACATGATAGTTAGGAAACGGACCCGATAACCTGGGCATTCTCATCCACTCTGTCTTCCTGTCTATTCATAGAAAATACGGGGCTGGGCATCAGGCTAAACTCTCAAAATACAGCATTTCCTGTGAGCTGTTTATTCATTTGTGGAAAAACATTACAGATGAAGTGGCAATTCCCTGTAACAACTGAGAAATACATCATCTCGATGTATGCTTTTGTGTGTTCCAAGTAAGAGAACAATAAGGTTGACAATTAATTTAATATTTGACTGAAATGGGGGGCCCTGGCTCTGAAGTCACACTTCCTCGAACACCAACCCAAAGACTCAGTGGTGCCCCTGCATCTGCACTGTAAGGAACTGTAATTGTGGAGGAAGCCAGGTGACTGAGGACCAGATTTTTATTACAGTTTTCCATCAGCCTTAGGTCCAGCCACTGCTAAATTCATCACCACCATAATCTTCACAGGGAGACCAAAAGAAGAAATGATAAGGTGTGGTCTGTCCTGTTGTGAAGGATGTTGCCAGGGGTTTAAGCCTGCATTTGAGGCAGGACTGTGGGGTCTGAGCCTCATGGACTGCCAGGCTCACACTTTTCAGCCTGGTCTATAAAAGCTTTGCCACACCTGGGTTACACAAGCACATTAGTGAGGGATCCATAGCTCCTGACCATCCAGAAGGCATTTACTGGCTGTGCCCCGCTTGCTTTGCACAGCTCTGGCCCCTGGGCAGTGTAATGGCAGCTGTGCCCGGGAAATCCTGCAAGCACAGGGCATCCTGCTGGCTCCTGCCTGTCCAGCTGTGAGAACAGCCCAAACCCACAATAATCCTAAATTCACCTCCCTTGGGCAGAGCATCCCACCCTGTTACGTCCAGAGAAATGGCTGAGCTCAGTCACCATCTTCTCCGCAAACCTGCTCATTTCCTGCAGACACTGAGCAGGGCTTTCTTTTCCCTTTCTTTTGGGAAAGGGCTTTCTTTGGCTTTGAGTTTCCCCTCATTTATTCAGGTGAGCTTTCAGTAGTGCCATGAGCAGTACAGCATCCACCTCATCACAAATAATGCCATAAAACTATTCCGAAGACTCCTGTCAAGAACGGGCTTATTACTGTGTGCGACGTGCGCTCCAGATGCAGAAGAGTAGTAGACAAGCTGCTGCTACTCCAGGTGATGAGTACCTGCACTCACAAAGTGCTTGTCAATATTTTCCTTATTTTTGCCTTGCTTTTTGAATAGTTCCAGTCTTGTTTTTCACCCCCTAATGGATGTTCTCTTCCCTCAGTATCCGGGTACCAGTGCAAGTGTGATTGCACCCTCATTTGGTACTGCTGGTGGAGACTAATTTTTTTTTTTTTTTCCATTCCAAGAAGGGTAAAGACAAAATGGAATATCTGAAAATGGCATAAAAGCAGAAATGGCATTTTTAAGCAGCATATTAACAACATTAAAAGCTTTTGTCTGCATGACAGCAAAATGAACATATAGTGTTGTGGACTGGAACAGTTATATTGTAATGGCTTACAATACCCCCTGTGATGAGAGAATGCATCATTTTTAGAACTATTTGATTCACTTAATATACAGGCTGATGCAAACTGTATATAAAAAACATGTAAAATAGCATCAATGAATTTCAAAGTGAACAGCAGATTTTTCTTTGCAAAAACCTTGTCTTCTATGAAAGACTGGTTTTAAAAAATGAGCTGTGTTAATGACACGTGTAAGCTTGATGCATACAAAATATTTTTTCTTTTTTTTTTAATGGCCTGCAGAATAAATTTGAGCATCAACACAATGCTTCACAGGCTTAACATTTCTCAGCTGCTATGAATCATCAGTGCTAATGTATTCACAACAGACGAGGACCAACTGCTGCTATCAAAGGACTTGCTTGAATAACTGTAATAACTGGAAAATTATTTTGATAGCCTGAAACAATCTAATATATTACAGAATTTTATTAAAATAATATCAAATCAAATTAGCCTGTATCCCCATAATGAATTAAGTAACAGGTTATGCTGATATTAATCTCAGCTAGCTTGCAGGCATTGCAGCAGGAACATTTAATAAGTTGGTCCCTGTTGCTCTGAACTAGCAGAAATCCTCGAATACCCGTGCTTATTCAGAGAAAATACATCAAAAGGCTCTCTCTAAATAATGTGCCCGTTTTTGTGCCTTTGGTGAAATTATTCATAGGGCAAAAAAAAAAAAAAATCTTTGGAAAATCTCATGAGAATTCTGATTAGCTGTTGACCTGTAGAGGAAGCTGTTTTTCATAATCCCCTAAACACTGTCTAATTCTTGCCTCAATCAGCTCTGGAAATGCTGGATTTACCTTAAAATAATGTGATAATGTTTTCTTATCATCTTTAAGTGAAACAGGCAGTAGCAAGATGGTTCCATCGTTTATTTTCTGTGTACTGTAGCCTAGCTCAGATTTAAGCCCTGATCTTTGATCCACGGGCAATTTATGGCTGTGTAGCTATGTAGGACACCCTGCACATGTTCTGCAAGTGTGTCTGCATGCTCCTTCCTTAATGGAAACTTTTTTTGGGGGGGAACCCTACAATTAAATCTATTTGGTCTCAATATTTAAGCACTGCAAAACTTTGAATAAAGCCAAAGATTCCAGCAGGGGCTGAGACTTCAGCAACTCATCACACTTAATGGATTTGTATTTGTAAAAGGCATGGAAGGCTCCACGGTCATTTTGACTCGTAAGTGTTAATGACAGGTTGGTGATGCTGCATAGCCTGAAGAGGTATCCAGAGCTGGCAGAGAACAAAAAAGTGTGTGGAAGAGATGTTTTATCCTATTCATCTTTCCATTTTAAATTATAGTTACCATGGCCACTGCTTTTAGATTATTCAGGAGGTATGATTGCTACATATCTGTGCCTTCACTGTTCATCTTTGGAAGACATGGAAATGTTAAACTACCTAAAGTAACTGAACTTTTAACTGTGCTAATTATTTATAACCACCCTCGGGATCTCAGTTTCCCACAGTGAGCTTACTAGGACCTGACAACTTTAGATATTCTGCAAGTGGCACCAGTGTTACAGTCTAAACAGATTGTGTGACCTTCAGAGATTAATCAGTTAAAACATCCCTTATGAAGCTGTTTTAGATTATTCTTGACAGTAGCTGCTTTTGACAGTAGAAGGTCAGAATCAAAGTCCTTTTTAAAAACTATTCTAAGATTTATGTCTGCATCAAACACAGCAAACATGCAGAAATCGCTGAAGAGTGCTTTAGCCATTGCGTTGTTTAGTACTGCTCTGTCTTTTTAGTTGTCTTCTTTTTATTATATAAATTGAAATGTGCTCAACTAGGTTAAAATGTTTATAGTCTACACACATATTGTCAAATTCCTCTTAAATTACTCTTGATTGTTCCTTTCTTTCTTTCTTTTTTTNTCAGCCCATTGAATTAAAATGCCTTGCTCATGAAATACGTGATTCTGTGGGGGAAGGATGCTTTGGCACTGTCTTCATTTAGTGAAATGTATATTAAGCTCTGTGGTCGATGTCTTACTGAGAAAACCCTTTTGCTAATGTAAAATTATTTTTGTTTGCATTAAAAATAGTTTGCAATTAGTGCAAACCGTGCTTAAAATTAGGACCACGCTCCCATTTGTAATTGCCCTGTCCTGAGCAGAGCGAGGCCATTTTTCTGGACTGTGGTGAACCCACAGTGTCCAAGTGCGTTGGGCACATAAATACCCGTTATCTGTATTTACTGAGTTACAGGAAAAAATATACACGTGTAATCCTGTTGGAGAGAGCAATGTTCCTGCAGCTAAGCACCTTTTCCATTTGAAGGGTGTAACTATGGTATCTGGAGGGCACTGGCCATGGCAACTCAGCCCGCATCCCTCTTGCATATTTCTTGGAATAACCTGGCTAGACAGACCCACGCAAGGTTAGTTCAAGGTACCTGCGATAAGATCTCTTTTTGTGTTTTCTTTTATGTCAATGCAGTGCTTGTGAAATGTGCTGGCTTTGACAGCAGCCAGGGCACAGAATTCCCCTCAGTAGACACGAGTGGGGTCCACAGTGGGGAGCCGCAGCCCTGGACCCTCCCAGCCGGGTTGGTTCTGCTGCTGCAGCTGTGCCAGCTGGGATGGGGCTCATGTGAGGTGGGTGCTTCGGGCATCGCGCAGTGTTGTTCACACAGGTTATGGCAGGTGTTTGGTGGCAAGGACTTCACAGCGTGACAGGTCTTTAATGGATTTGAACACGTGTCCAAATACTGTGACAATGACCGCGTTGCAAAGAGTGCCGTTTTCCCAGAAATGTCTACTTGCTTACTGAGAAACTGTTGTTTTGGAGAAAGTGCTCTCTCTTGCCTTTTGTTACTGTCACTGTGAGCACACACCAGGCTCCTCCGTGCACCTTCGGGGCTGCCTGGCTGCTGCTGCTCGTTGCTCTGCCAGATGGGGACATTTTGAGATTCACCCTTTGTCCTCTCCAGCAGCTGCCCTGACGCCTCAGGCTCTGTCCCCAACCTCCCTTTTGTATTGCCCACCTCAAATCCTTCCTCTTACTGGCCTTCCTCTGCTCTGCCTTGCCTTTCCGATCTTTTCTTTGCTGAGAGACAGAATCTATCCAAGTTGTGGAGAGCTGCAAGCCAAGAGCGCTGTCTTACAGCATGCTGAGGTGAACTCCTGGTTTCTGCCACAGTCCCCATGGCACAGCCATGTGTGTGTCCAGCACGGGCTCTCCCCATGCCAACCCATTCGCCCCTTTCAATCCAGCCTCTACCACTGTATGGAGCTATAAATACAACAGCCTGGGGCTCTTCTTGTTGACATCCCAATAGCTGGAACTTATCTCTCCTTAAAACCGGCTTCAGGAAACAGAAGTTTAAAATGCAATATGCTGGGTCAGGAAATTGTAGTCTCCCTCCCTTGAACTCTGAGAGTGCACCTAGTGAAAAAGGAGCCACTGCTGTACTTTGATATTTCCTGCAGATTTGAACAAGGAGACAGATGGTTAAAATGCATGGCTCTATTTTGGAGTATATTAAGAAAGGAGTGGTTCCCAAGGCTGGAGTATTTTGGGGGTGTCTCTGTGTGTTCATTTACATATATTATATAAGTACCTATTTTTCTTTTATACGTAATTTTTGTTTGGCGTAAAATGATAAGTAACACTGGAACCATTTTTGACCAAATCCCTGCTCACGTGGTTAATGGGAGGAGCAGCAACTGTTTCATAAACAGTGCTCTGCAAAGTTCATTTTATGCCAGAGCAGCTTTTCTAGAACCGGTTTTAAAGTTAATTATCAAAGGCAAGCATCTTCTATCCACCGCCGGTGGCCCCCCGCTGGGTTTGTTGTTCAGCTTTCCTTGGGAAAGAGGCGCTCTACAGAAGATCATCTTTGTGGTGTCACAGTCCAGGGAGCCGAACACGTCCGAGCTAATCACCTTAGAACATCAGTACCATCTTAATGTGGGATTTGGGACCTTCTAGATGCAGGGTGAGAAGCTGAACTAGTCTGCAAGCACATCACTTTATTCCTTTTGCTTTAAGCAAGAATAATTTGCCTTTTTCCTCTCATCTTTCTTCCTTGTTGTTTTGCCCCTGAAAACTGTGCGGCAAAAGCAACCTCCAGGGTGGACACTAAATCTTCTGATGCAGGCAGAGCAGTGATAACATCTGAACTGAGGGTGCTTTTCCAGGGCATGCTTGACAGATGTAGCAGGGCCTTTTAGGATTTAGTACTGGAGCATATCTATTACCCGCGCTGCAGCACAGCTTGGCAGGAGCTGTGTGGTAATCTCCCATGAATTCTGTCTGACTTATCAGAGCATCTGAACAGGTTCCTGCAGGATGCAGAGTCACTGCACCAAGTTGGGGAGAAACAGACCATACACTTCGAACTCCTTTAACTCTTGCTGGCCCAAAGCCTTTCCTCCTCTCTGGGAGGAACTGGTGCCTTTCTGCTTCTCCCCTTTGTACTTCCCCTCACTTGCTCTTCTCTTCCCCCAGCGTACGACTTCAAGGAGCAGAATCTAATTTCTACGTATCTGAGAGGGTAAGAGTAATTGCTTAATGGCATGGCAGCCTGCCTATTTCTTTGGCAGAATATAGTAAATATGATACATGTGGTGGAATTCAAGCTTTCGCTGGTTGCAAGTCCAGGACTCTGTTACATATAGGCGTGTGTGCTTAACAGCTTTATTCCCTCCCTTCACTGTACGTATTTTATCTCAGTCTTACTGAGCAGAGTATTTAATGTTCGGTCTTCATCCGCGATAACAATTATCTGAGCGCTTTATATTTTTATATACACACACGCACATGCCCACGCACACACACTCATATATATTAAAATCCACTCCACCAAGATTGATCACAAACACAAAATTGTTTAGATCACAGATTAAAGTTTAATTTTGGAGTTTTGCTTTAGGGTTAGAATTAGCTTCAGAGTGTGAGTTGCATAGGAGGCGCTGTAATTTGTTTTAAGGATAAGGCCTTCGGGCTGCTGTGCATAAAATGAGCATGATTCCTTATTCCCACGGTTGATTTTTGAATGGAAGTGCAATTAGAATTTTTTCACCCAGAAGCGCATACAGTACAGAGCAAAGATAATACCTTGAATGCTTATCAGCTTGGGGAACTTCTCCTGGAATTTTATTTATTGTTCACCTAGCACTAATTCAAAAAAGATCCATGCAAACCCTAACAATACACTTGCTCTTTAATTTGGAGTCTAGTGTGTTTGTAGAGACTCTTGCAGGGGCTTTATTATTACCAAGCGAGATTTCAATGGTGAATTTTAATGTCAGACACAGAAATGTGCAACCAGTTATTTCTGATAGAATGGGAGCTATTACAAACAAAACACTGATGTAGCAATGGCCTCTGTTAATCCTCAATTGCTGCAGATATTTTCCTGTCACACCAGGAAGCTGCACTGCCGACTGGTATTGAACAGCCACCATCTGCATATGAGAGGTATGTAGATGATATTTTTTCTGATTATCGATGCCGATCACATTCATCTTCCACTGGAAGAACTGAACAATCGATACTCTCAGAATATTCATTTAACCTGTGAGAGAGAGGTGAAGTCCTGCATCCAATTTTTGGATGTCATGGTCACTAAAGAGCCAGATTCTGCCATTTCCACTGCATGATATCAAAAAGACATTGCCTCGGGTAGACACATGTTAGGCATCACCTCAGTCACCACGAAAAGGAAGCAGGAATTGGTATCATAGTTTGGGAAGTCCATTATCTTAAAATATTTCTTTTTTCTTAAGAGAATTTTTCAGAATTTTATGTGTGTGTGTACCTGTGTGCATGAATGCAGAAGAGAATCTAACAGTGTCCTGGATGAGCTGAATTTGGGCTATTTATACCACATACCTGGCCTGTGTGTACAAAAATCCCAGCATGGCACTTCTGAAGAGCTGGGCTGCATTAGGATTTGCAGAGTCCAAGAAATGCCAGGGGAAAGAATGATTTGGGCGAATTGCTCCAAACCAATATTTTTAAAGGCAAGGATTTTCTTCCCTAAACCTGCATTTGTGGAAGGGTCTCGACACGCCTTGCAAGGAGTGCTCTGTTGCCTCAAGGACTTCCCCCAGTTCAGTGGCCAACACGGTGGGCAACCCAAACCCCAGGAAGGGTTTGAGCCCTCCTTGCTACAGGGACAGGTGCTGGGACAAACCTTGGAGGAAAGTGTGTCCTTGTGTGCATTGTTCCTGGGGCTGGAGGTCTCCACAGAGCTTCCAGCAACACCAAAACCTTGCCCATAACCATTTCTTTCATTTGAAAAGGGATGTTTTTCTCCCTTATTGAACAATCAAAGAACTTTCTGACATTTATTTTGATGGGGAAAAAAAGAAAAAAAAAAAGAAATCTATTATTGCAAAGACCGGGAAGCATAAATCCAGGTTGGCTCTCAGACACCTTCCACATAAATTGTATTCAGGTAAATGGTCCCTAAAAATGCCTTGATAGTACAGTGTACATCATAGTTGCTAGAAAAGAAATGTAAAGCTTCCCATTATGAAGGATAATACAAAGAAAAAAATGTATTTTCATTATCCTCCCATAGTTTCAAAGTCTCTCAAGATTTGATTCAGGTCCTAAAGATATTATGAGGCAATATCTATGTTACCTTGGAGTCAACTACCATGTCTTGACACTTGATCAGTCTGCAAAAGCTCCTGGAAGAATCAGAAATAAACAATTTTTTTCCCCAAACAGGAACTCGTGCAGCAGCGTGAGCAAGAATGCTTTTTTCTCCTCTAAATATGACTGTGGGTCCTGTAATGCATTTAATCAGAACACAACATTTTTGTACAATCCCTCTTAGAAATACAACCTAGATTTAAAAAAAAAAAAAAAAGAAAAGAAAATCCACAATAAGGGGACATTTTGAGAATTCCAAGAAAGAAACTGTGAACATTGAAAGCATCTCAGTCATGCTAGGTAGGAGTGAGAAGCATATTTAAACTGAGGTGCTGAATAGGTTTATAACTTTATGCCCTTACATTTGCATATGCAAATTTAGGGGTACAGAGGCTGTTGTTATTTTTCCTGCCAGCTTCTATGTGATCTTTCCTCTTCTACTCACACTAGAAAAGCTCCATTTCCAGGGATGGCATTATTGGTTGCTATACTCATGCAGGTTTATTTGGTTTGGTCCTAAATAGAGGTCTTAAGCCACGATTTTCAAACTCAAACATACCTGGGGAAACTTCTGGAACAGCTGTGGAGAGCTGTGAAATAGCACTACTCACCATTTGCTTAGAAAATTGAAAGACTTTTGCTGGTTTTGCTAAATACTGACAGCTTGGGTCCAAAGGGGAAATCTTGTGTCTTCCTCTCTTTAGGGCAGATGTTCGTGTCGGGTTTTTGTTTTGATTTTTAAATGACAAGTGATTCTCTTTCATTCTGTGTTTCCTCAAGCACCCAAATAGAGTGAATGACTTCTTCCTCTGGCCTGATACCTCAGGAGGAAAACATTACCTGTGGCAGGAGAAAATCAATCTACTTTAAGTAGAGAAAAAAAATAAAATGAAAAGGTAGAAGAATGGCCAAGTGACTTCAAGCATGTTTTGAACCAGCATTGCTTTAGAGTAGCCTCTGGGTACATGAAGGAGTAAAAGGAGCCTGGTGGACCCTCTGGTCCTTTAGGAGGGGCTGCCCTAGTTGAGGAGAGGCTGGATGCTTACCCCAGCCACAACATGGAGAGCTCAGGGATTGATGAACCATATGTCTGCCTGAGCTGCTTCAGGAGTCATTGCTCCTCAGTTTCCCACTTATTGCCACAGTTAAGGACTGAAATATGCTAAGATAATGTTAGGCAGCTGCCCTGGACCATAGCATGGAAAGTGAGTTTTAAAAACCTGGAGAGGAGAACCAGTACAGTGGAAAGAACCAGTGTGTTAAAGTTTCTGCTATAACAAGCGAGAGCAGGTAACAGCCCCACACATTCCCACCCAGCAGAGCACATCTTCCTTTCCAAACCCTCGATCTACCTGGTGAATTAAAGGAATAGCTTAATTAATGCTGCCAGTAGAGGGAACTGATGTACATGTGAGTAGATACAGCAGCATTTCTTCAGGGGAAAAAAAAACCTTAAAAAAGTATAAACACAAGCAAATCCTCTGCACTTCAAGAGGGGTCAAAGGTACCATTCCCAGCACACAGCAGTCAATGGCTGGGGAGCAAGAAGGGAATGCCTAGTGTTGTGTCCTTGTTCCTTACTGAAGAGTCCCACCTTCAATAGCGTGAGTAGGGTACAAAGGTGGCAGAATTTGGCAGTACATGAACATGCATCCATGGGGCTTTAGGGAAAGAGATTTTTGGATCATTTGGGGGTTTTAAGACTGGTAGGCACAGCTTGAAATGGGCTGTTTGAGCCAAAGCAGCAGGGAAATTTTTTTTTTGTTTCTGGTTTTTGGGGTATTTTTTTTTTTAGTTCATTTGATATAGATTTATGTAGCATTCATCTTAAAACCCCAAAAGGGTTAAGGTATTGAGGTAAGCTGCTAATGAACTCACTGATGTCACAGTCTTGACCACTCTTTCTGTTTTCCCCCAGTGTGGACAGCAGAAAATCATGAGAAAATCAAGCAAGAGGCAGGGCTGGGAGGTCAGAGAGAAAGCATCAGACAGTATTGAGAACAAAATGCAGATGCTTTCAATGACAGTAAAAAAATCAGAAAAAGGCTGATACTAAATAACCCCCCATAACAGAAATCACTGAGCAGGGCTTAATATAACTTTGGAAAGGTTTTGCTCAAAGTCATTATTGCTGAAGTTATTACCCATGCAAGCATCTGCCAATCTAGAGGGAGTGGCAAAGCTGGGTAAATGAGCAAAAAATGGACTGCAGGAAATGTGGTGAATTTATTTACCATATTTAATTCATTCATTTTTGACTGGCAAAAAGCCTGACTTAGGCTGTAGTTATGGATAACCCCTTTGAAATCCTTTTTTTCAGAAGCTCTGATGAATGCCTTTACTTTTAGGCATCTGATATTCACTTGTGCATAGAAACGAGCAAAGTCATTTGTGTGAAGCCCAAATCTTTTTGGGGATAGCATCCATGCTTATTTAGGTGGATGGTCATTTCTAGTTTTGGTAGCTGAGCCCTCTGGTATTTCTTTTTGGGGATGTGTGAAACTGGGAGTAAGGAAAGACAAACCACTGAAGATAAAACCAAAAGCATTGCCTCTTCCTTCCTGACATTAAAATCCACCTCAAATGATATACTTTTCTTCAGGTTCTGAAATACTGAGACAAACGTTTGATGCTTTTTGGTTTGTGTGGAGGTTTTTTCTTTTTTTTTTCCTTTCCCTTCCCAATTCAGGTTTCCGGATAGAATTGGAACTGAATGTGCCAAAAATACCAGGATAGAAGCTGTTCTCATGGGTGTTTCCATCTGGAATCTAATGTAGAAATGCCAGAAATCCTGTAGGAAAACCTGTTCTCATGTGGTTTCCTGCCCGGTTCAACGTTTTTGATATGTTGGGAGAGTTTGGATTAGCAGCAGATAAGCAGAGAAACTGGATCTGAATGCCAAACTTTTTTTGAAGTTTTTCCATCCCCACTGGAAGCATTATGAGGCCCATAGGCACAAGGTATAGAGTCTCTCCCCTGCTGGGAAGGGTTTAAAGCTGGCTGCATAGTAATAAACAAATGCATATATGTATTCATGAATGAGTAGGGCTTTGCTCTTTGCTTCTTTGCAAGGCTATTTTAACCACTCTGCTATTTGAGATAATCTTTCGTTATTTGTGCAAATATTTGTATGTTCAGAAAATGTTATGACTCTTAGCAAGAATGTGCACCTGGAAAGTTACTTTTCAAGTGATTAGTTTTCATCACTTCCTATTTGTTATTCCTTGTTTAAATGTCTTGGGGGTGGTTGCTGGTGATCTGATTAGCTCAAGGAGACCAGCACCAGGTTTCTTTGGGAAAGGTGCTGAGCCCTAGCCTAAGAGGTACAGTAGACTGGATTTTCCTTTCCCAAATCCTGGTCTAAGCACACTAGCAGGAAGTCCCCAGATCCTGGAGATGTTGATCCTTTCAAGAGGTGAGAGGATTTTGGGCAACCCAGTGGTCTTGTCTTGCCTCTACGAGATGTGGCTCATGGAGGCACTTGCACTTTCCCCCCCTCACGCTTTTCCACCTTGCACTTTTTCCTCTCATACTTTTCCTCCTCACACTTTTTCCTGTCCCACTTTTCTCTTCATGCTTTTTTCCCCGCACCCTTTCCCCCTCTTACTGTTTCCCCCTTTGCGCTCTTTCCCACTTACACTTTCCCCCTCGCGCTTTTTTCCCCTCAGGGTTTTTCCCCTCACACTTTTTCCCACTCACGCTTTTCCCCTTGCACTTTCCCGCTCGCGCTTTTCCCGCTCTCACTTTTTCTCCCTCATGCTTTTTCCCGCTTGCACATTTTGCCCTCATACTTTTTCCCTTGCAGTTTTTCCTCTTCATGCTTCTCCCCTCACGTTTTTTCCCCTCACGCTTTCTCGCTTGACTTTTCCCCTCATACTTTCCCACTCTTTTTCCCACTCTCACTTTTTCTCCCTCACACTTTTCCTGCTCACACTTTTCCTGCTCACACTTTTTCCTGCTCTCACTTTTTCTCCCTCATGCTTTCCCGCTCTCACTTTTTCCCACTCTCACTTTTTCTCCCTCACCCTTTTTCCCTCTCATGCTTTTCCCCTTGCACTTTTCCCGTCATACTTCCCTGCTTGCACTTTTTCCTGCTCTCACTTTTTCTCCCTCACACTTTTTCCCGCTCTCACTTTCCCGCTCTCACTTTCCCGCTCTCACTTTTCCCCTCACACTTTCCTGCTCACACTTTCCTGCTCACACTTTCCTGCTCACACTTTCCNTTTCCCCTCTCACTTTTCCCCTCTCACTTTTCCCGCTCACACTTTCCCGCTCACACTTTCCCGCTCACACTTTCCCGCTCACACTTTCCCGCTCACACTTTTTCCTGCTCTCACTTTTTCTCCCTCATGCTTTTTCCCGCTTGCATTTTTTGCCCCCATACTTTTCCCTCTGCAGTTTTTCCTCTTCATGCTTCTCCCCTCATGCTTCTCCCATCATGATTTTCCTGCCTCACACTTTCCCGCTCTTACTTCTCCCCTCATACTTTCCCACTCTTCTTCCCACTCCTCACGTCTTCTCCCTCACACTTTTTTCTGCTTGCACTTTACCCCTCATGCTTTTTCCCTCTTGCACTTTTTGCCCTCGTACTTTTTTCTTTGCAGTTTTTCCTCTTCACACTTTCCCCCTCATGCTTCTCCCCTCACGATTTCCCCGCCACACGCTTTTCTGCTCGCACTTTTCCCCTCATGTTTTCCCACTTGCACTTTTTCCCGCTCTCACTTATTCTCCCTCATGCTTTTTCCCACTTGCACTTTTTGCCCTCATACTTTTCCCCTTGCAGTTTTTCCTCTTCACGCTTCTCCCCTCATGATTTTCCCCCCTCAAGCTTTCCCGCTCGCACTTTTCCCCTCACGTTTTCTACGCATTGCGCTTTTTGTCCTCGTGCTTTTTCCCACTCCCACTTATCCCGCTCATACTTTTGCCTCACGCTTTTTTCCCCCTCACACTTTTTCCCTGCTCACATTTTTTCCCGCTCATGCTTTTCCCTCCATACTTTCTACCCCTCACACTTTTCACTCTCACACTTTCCCCTTGCACTTTTTCCCTCTCTCACTTTTCCCCCCCTCTTGTTTTTCCCCAGTAGCTTTTTCCCCCTCGTGCTTTTTCCCTTTGCACTTTTTCCCCTCATGCCTTTCCCCTCATGTCTCACTGCCAGGTGCCATTTTGCCCTCATCCCCTGCTCCCCTGAGGTGCTCCCGGCTTGATGATGCATCTGGCTGTGCCCGGCAGTGCAGCCCTTGGAATTGGCAGGAGCCGGTCACGCCCAGAACAAGATAACTCCGGCTAGTCTTCACAGTATGGCTGACACCTGGACACCCACATCCAAGTACGGCCAGAGGTGGCTTTGTGGATGGGAGATTGTCCATCCCAGTTATCTGACGAGCCATGCGGGAAAAGAGCAGATCCTGGGAGAAGCAACCCTCAGGGCTGGTGCCATGGCCCCCCACCCCAAGGTGCAGTAAAGCTGTGGTGGTGAAGTGAGGTAGCTTCTTCAGGCAGGCCTGGCTGCAGATGATGTGCTGAGGAGTGAAACATTGCAAACCAAATGAGCGAGTTTCGCTTTTTTCACCAGTTCAGCTCCAACAGTGTTTCCCAGGTAAGAGGCGACTTCGGCTGGATGTAGGGACATTGGAGAGGTGCTAGTTTGCCACAGAGACCAGGTGCATGTGACCTTTGGGAGGAAACAGAGGGGACCTTTTTTGTTTCTTATGTTATTTTATTTTATCTTGTGAATCAGGTTTAGCCTCTTTTGCTGCCAGAGTGTGGAATCCTGCAGATTCCCCACTTCTGGCACCTCCAGAAATTGAATTTCTGCTGGACAGAGCCCTGCCAGACTCAGTCCAGCGTACAGAGCCCCTTTCACCAGGGCATCCGTAGGTGAATGCCCACTGAGGGACTTTCCTTCTGCTCAGCACAGATTTCCAGACTTAGAAATCTCCCCCTTCCCTCACACAAGGCATCCAGGCACACCTGAGCACAGGTATTGTATTTGCACAGCACTTACTTGCCAGAAAGTTGCTTATTTTTGCAGCTCCCTCTGCCCCTGTGCTGCTGTCCTCCCCTGCCACGGACACGCATTAGCTCCCTGTATCAGCTGTCGGGCGTGATCTGCGCAGAACGAACATCTGTATTAAGTCTGCAGAGCTAGTCAAAATGTTTACCAGGACTATTTAATAGGGAGATCAATAGGTAGTGCCTCTCTGTTTGTTTTAAAGAAACAAAATTGGTTGCAGAGCAAAACCTTTTTAGAACAACAACAACAAAACCCCAACCCTGGCATTACTCCAGCTCCAGTGTAACAACACGGGAGAAAAGGGCATTCCTGAGCACTTGCTCAGATTTATTTTCATTATGCAGTTATTAGGGTAAGGGAGCATTAGATGGCTGTTGTCACTGGGAGACCCTCTCCCTATAAAGCTCGTGTGCTCGGCAGTTCGTTTGGAGCTGACTGATTTATGGCTGTCAGCTCCTGCCTGACAGTGTCCTGACAAGTTCTGCTGGTAGAAACTTGTTCAAGCTTGAAGTGACACTTCTGTGCTGCTGGTTTTCCTTCCCCAGAGAGGAAACTGCTCTCGACCATCCCGATTTCGGTGTCACGCTGAATTCCCTCTAAGTGTGTTTCCTTGCCTGGGGTCTGACTTGCTACTGGAAGCCAATACATTAAATCACTTCCCCAAATTACCATACTGGCTCCTCGCTTGGGGGCTGTTTACAGTAGGTTTCAGACCACTGGTTGGCCCACGTAATGCCTGATTTGGAAACTGGTAGCATCTCCAGTTGGTAGCTGACAAATTCTGTCAGTTTGAGTCTGGCACAAGATATCAACGGAACGTGGGGAAAAGGGGAAAAAGGATTATTTTCCGTTTTCCGGAATATAGCTGCAAAAGACTGTTTTGTTACATGCATGCAAAATAGGTATTAGCTGGTTTTTTTTGAAAAAAATTTGGATTGGGAAATTATGGCTTGTTGTAATTAAGAGTGGCAACCCTACCCTGCCCAATTCTGTACTCCTGAATCTTTCTAAAATATATCCACACGCTTGAATTTAAGCACTTATGTTTAAACACTCCCCTTTAATAATTAGAAGACTGGATTTATACCCTAACTTTCCAGACAGCTGGTAGATTCTTTCCCGTCATCTTCACCTCCTAAAATGTTGTGATATAGCAAATTAGCCATTTCTCACCATTTATTCTGACGAACAGAAATAAGTGAAATCTGTCTCTGAACATTAGTGCTGCAGGCACGCGAAATACATGGTAGTCTACATGGCAGCAACCAAATAAATATGTTTTTCAGCTTTTAGGTGAGAAGGTGGTAAGGAAAATAGAGAAGGAGGAGCTAAATATTCTGGCAAATATTATGTGTGAAACATGGGGAAGACTCCAGAAAAAAAGTTAGGAGATATGAATCATCGACCATGGAAAAGGGAGAGAAACATGTCAGAAGCCTTTGAGTGCATTTATCCCATTTCAAGTACTTTGTATCTTTTAAAATACAAACCAATTGCAGTATTTGAGTCTTCCTGTGCTGCAAAATGTACCACAATCCCTTCAGTAAACAGTTTCAATGATAAATTAACTCTCCACCCAAGTTGTGCTTTCTCTGGCTTCAGCTTCCAGCATTGGGTCTTCTGACAACTTTGTCTCTCAGAAGGAAGTGTCCCATTGTATTTATTTTTTGTGACCTGTGCCACCATAAACTGTGATCGAGGCCCTCCGTCACCTTTCCTTTGATAAGCTGAAGGGACAGAGGGCTGTGAGTTGTTCATGATAAGGCATGTTTTCTAGTGCTTTCCCCATTCTTGTTCCTCTTTGAATCCTTCACAATTAACCAATTTCCTGCTTGAACTTTTGCCTCCGGGGCTGTCTCTGTATTCCTGTAGCAGTTGCACCTTTGCCAAAGGCGCAGACAGGATAACGTCTCTATTCTTCCTTGAAACTCCTCTCGATGTTCCTGAGTCTGCACTGGGCTTTGCGGCTGTGAAGGGAGATTTTGTCATCAGCTGATATAACCACAATTTTGGTGTGGTTTGGGGTGGAGGTGGTGGGTCCCCTCTTGGTTTCTGGCTGGACGAAAGCATTTTGTCAGGGTGGATATCGTTCAGTTTACAGTTTGCCAAGTGATTCAGAGTGCTTTGTGTGCTCTTTGATCGAGCTCTCCTGCAGTCTCCCTGTCACCTGCAGACTTTATTAATAATGATTTTATTCCAGGGTTTTTTCAATCATTGATTTAATATGTTAAATAGCATGAGATTGAGGGCTGGTGCTGCTGGCCCGGTTAAAACTATTCCTATTCAATTTTCAGACTTCTATTCACAGCTACATTTTTCAATCTGAGGTGCCAGTTTTAATCCATTTTAATTTGTGCCTTGTTTAGATTATATCATTCTACCTACTGAGTCAAAACAGTATGGAGAATCTGATCGCATGCTTTGCAAAAATCTAAGTGGAGCATACCAGCATTATCACCCTCATCAAGCTGATCTGTGCTCTCAGTAAAAAAAAAAAATCCCAATTAAAATCTATTTCCTGTAAACCCACACTACTGGAAGGTATTTGTATTTGCTCCTTTTGCATTGTAAGATATAATTTTTGGATTAACTGCCCATTACCTTACCCAAGATTAGAATGACAGTCCTCGCAGTACCTGGAGGACCCCATCTGTTTGTTTTAAATTTTGGAGGAATGTTACTTTGCTTTGGTCTTCTGGAGTATTGTAAATCCCATCATGTCCCTGTGGGGTGGAGATCTTCCATGCCTGTTCTTTGCACATTTTCCAGCTGACTGACTTCAAAATCTCTCCCTTTTCTAGCTGCTGTTTTAAAGTCCTTTCACTCGTTGCTGAGATTGAGCGTGATTCATTGTTTTGAGACAATATGCATATAAAATCTATTTCCTAAATATGGAAGACAGGTATTCATTGAATTCTTATATGTTTTCCTCATTATTATTACATTTTTACTATTTTTCTCCAGCAACAGATGACAACATTTTTGTTCTCAATATGCTTTTAAAAGTCCCAGATATCCATTCCTCATTGATTTCTTTCTTTTTCCCTTTCTGGCTCCCTTTGTCAAATTCCTACAGTTATTAGCTTTTGGTTTATAATTGTTATTATCAGTATTCCTTTATATCATTAGTGCTTTGTGTTGAAACAAATGTGTTTTCATTCTATGTCTACTTTTAAACTGAGAGAAATTTTTTAAATACTGTCAGTTTGTCTCATGGTTGTGAAATTGTGGCCTTTGAAATCTACGAATGTATTCTTAACACTTTTCTGATTACCATGAAAAGGCCCCTCTGTAGCTGATATTGCTCATAATTATTTCAGTATTGTGAGAATGATTTTTGTCCAACAGCAGCCATGTGAATGTACACGCTAGGATGCCCATAAACACACACATTGCTTTGGAGTCGAGACTATATGTTGACAACAAATATGATCGAGTCATGATCACTGGCATTTGAGTAACCATTAATTTTTAACATCTGGGATCAGTTCCTCTGGATCTGTCATTAGGCAGTCTACCCCAAGCTGGGTTGAGTTAAGAAATTGGCTGCCTGTAATTTTTGAAATTCTGAGGACTTTTTAGTGCTGGTAGCCTGAGAACACCAGCATATGCCACTCAGATTGAAGTCCCATATGTTAACACAGCTTTTTTTACCAACACATGATAAATAAGTCTTTAAAGAAGCTGGTCATCCTGTTTTTTACACTGTTTTGGTGGGGCGTAGCAGGCACCGAGTAGCTCACTCCTTCCAGTGTGTTTGTAAGAACACAGATCCACCGGCTATTTTCAGTTGAAATCTTTTTATGTCTTATTTGCAGAGACTTGCAGAGGTGATGAGATTTTGAGATGGTGCACTGCACCCTTTCTGTTTTGCACACCTGAGCTCACTGAGTTGGCTTATGCATGTTTATGTCCTGATCATGTGAGTTTTCCTAGTAATATTAACCAAGTAAAATTTATGCTCATAAATCAGCCATTCTAATTCCTCTCATTCATTATCCGACTTCTAGCAGAAGTGTATAAGCAATTAAATAATTTCATCCCTTTGTGCAAGTGGATGCTTTTGTAATTTTGTTCTCAACAACATGATTTTGAACTCCAACCAAAACCCTCACACCATTTGCCCAGGCAGTGGTTACATAGGCAGAATTTTCTGACTCTTTCTGTTCATAGGGCAGGAGGAGCCTTATAGATCACATGCCTACACCGGCTTCTGCTCAATTTGACCAACTACCTTTGCAGAGAGATTTTCTACAAATTCCTTGAGAGGCATGCACTCTCTGTCTATCCCCACTAACTCGTCGTGGTCCTTCATATAAACTCCCAAATCTATAGTTAGTATTTTCCTAATCTTCTGCCTTTTCTAGCTCCTGTGGGGCCACTTTCATGTTTTCCTGCAGGGAGTAGCTATGTTTCCTAAGGAAGATTGTTCAAAACCGCTATACTTTATTCTTTGTTACATCTGCGATTGCACTTCCAAACCACAGTTTTGTTTCCTTTAGTTTTATTTCCGCTTGCACATCGCTCTGAAGAGATCTTTTCAGAAGGTGAGAAAACAGAGCCCATCCACTCCAGCTCAGAGCCTCACGCACGCTGCCAGCCAGCCCTGCCTGCGTGTCCTCTGAAAATGGAAGTTTCTCAGATGCCTTCTTCAGCCTTGCTCTGAAATTACGTTGTTTGCTGCTTCTCTTTGCCTGCTCCAGACTTTGCCTGGCAACTGATGGATAGATTAAGAGTTGCTTAGTGCCAGCCTGCCCTGCAAAGCGAGGGGTAAATCAAGTCTGATTGATTAAAATGACCCAGGGATTTGGGACAGGATTCTCTCACATTTAAAAAAAACCCAAACGATGGGTAGGCATCTCTTACCCGGTTTGAAGGTCCCAAAATCTCTGTCCTCAGGCCAAACTAAATTATCAGCAGGTTCAGGCAGACGGCTCACCAAGATTTTTAACCTAGAGCCTGTGCTGTCTCCTCTGAAACACCCCCTGAGGCAGCAGGAGACATGGAGCTTGCAACTGAAGTGGCCCTTTCCAAGTTATTCATGGCAGGAATGTTGAGGAAAAAAGAGTGATTTTGCATCTGTCCCTTTGAAATACCATTCTCCCACAGTTAGCCTGGCAGATGACTTCCCAAGAGCTCTCTTCAAGTGGTAAATCGAGCTGTCGCCAGCTACAGCAGCCTAAAGAGGGATGGGACCGGCGACAAATACATTACAAAGGGCCAAGTTAACTCTGATTGTGCTTTGTTTAATGGGATCGTCAAGGCAGCATAAGTGGCTGTCTGTGGGGGTCCCACCGGTCAGACACGACCCTGGCGCAGGACCGCGGTGGCCCCCGTTCCGCAGTGATGAGCTCAGGGTTGCACCCTTCTGATGCTGAGCTCTGCCTTTCCCACCAGGTTTCTTGTAAACTGTGAAATGATGTGGATCGGGCAAGTGCCAGGGAGGCTTTTCTCCGCCCCTGGCTCCGACTTGCTCACGTGCTTTTTAGGATGCGCCTGTCAGACCCACGGGAGCAGCCGAGGCTGGGCTTTCCATCGGGGCGCGGTGCACAGGCTCCTTGAAATGCCAGTGCAGTGGTAAGGGCATATTAAAAATAGAGAGAAATACAAGTGCTTGGCGTTATCCTCTTCCCTAATAGGATTCCTTTCTGTACTGCCTGCCTTTCCAGTGGGCACTAGGCAGGTTGACATGAGAACTGCTGCCCTTCAGCTGGATGGCTGGGGCACCCACTGGCCTCCTGAGGCACGGCCAGTCTCCAGGTGTCCTACGCCTTTTTTTCCCTACATATTCACTTCTCTCTCTCTCTTCCCCCCTCCCCCCCCCTTCCTTTTCATCCTTTTTTCCCCCCTCTTTCTTTTTGTGTTCCTACCTATATATTTTTTTAATCTTTGTCTGCATCAGTGATGCCTGCAGGCAAAGCCTCCAGGGTTAGGCTCAGCGGGAAGAGGTGTGACCAGTAATCCCTTTGCTAAGGGAGTTCCTGCTGCAGCCAGAGGCACGCACGCCACTGGCTGAGGAAGTCCCGGGGGGCAAACCCGGTTTTATTCTCAGGGTGCTGCTCGCACATGCTGTGAAGCCAGGTACACACCTCTCCTCCTCTCCTGGGCACGTTGCTTTCCCTTTCGAGGTGATGATTGTGTTTGGACCCGTGCTGCGGGGAATATATCTGGGTATAAAAATATCCATCTCTTTGAAAAGGCAGAGGATCATATTTCTTTTAAACCATACCTCAATCAACTTGTGAAAACCTGAGATATATCCGGACAAATCAGATTTATATGAAACAAGGAAAAATACAGCAATTTTGGGGATATTAAATTGAAGGTTCAATGTAGGTTTTCTTGGGCTAACTGGTGCTTGGGAAAAGGGGGTTTAGATCGTTTTCAGAGATTCCCCTTTCTTTGCTGACAGTCAGAGAAAAGGGGCAGGAGGCTATTGCTTGTGTTTGTTCCTAAAGCAAATCACAGTTGATAGGTCCAACTTTAGACCGACTGGCCTTGACAAGTTTCTCTGCAATTCTTTCTTGTGTGCAGTTTTTAGAAATCTTTGAACAGTGAGAAGCACAAAAGGTAGAAAGTTAACAAGACTCCACGGGGCTGTGAGATGGTACCTGACAAGGGAGGAGAGGTGCTCCTGCGACTAAAATAGGCGACACTGAAGGTGGTTTTGTGCTTGTCTGAGAAATTGGGAATCTTGTTACAGGCTAGGAAGGTCTGGTCTGCTCAGACATACAGTGTTCATAACAAAAGCTTTGGTTTCATTAGCTGAGTGTTTTCAGGAGGTTTATTATAATTTTCAAATGTGTAATTTTAAAGTGAGTTTATTTTGAGAAGTCAGTACTTCAACCCAGGTATTTTGCTGGGGAGTTGGGAGTTGGTTTTGGCTGTATTTGTGGTTATGAGACAATTGCTGGGGAAGTGGGGGGTGGGGAGGTGGGGGGAAGAAAAGCCTTTGCTTTGGCACACTGAAGAAAAGATGTCCTTTTCCACTCTCTATCTCCCTTGAAAGAATTTGAGGTTTCTGCTTTCACTCTCCAAATCTGTGCAGGTAATTAACATCAATGATTTGTCCTTAAGAAGCAGCTTTGGCCTTGCATTTCAGAGAGAAATGTGGTTATTTCAGACTTAGCAAGTGTGCTTTAGGTTTTGATCCTCAGCTTTGGTTTTCTTGTTATTCGTATTGATTGTTCCAATTTGTATGCTGTTTTGCTCTGTGAGTTGTTGATCTGTTTTGTTTCTAGTCTGTTTTTCAATGGACACAGGTTTCTAATTTTCTGTTTTCTTCTTAGACTTTCAGGTTTTAATTCAATGCATGTTTTGCAGGATATTTCTCTCTCACTGTGGCAAAGCTGTTGTATGATTGTGTTGCTTGCCTCTTCCTTCCTAGAGACAATGTTAACAGATATCATGGGAGGGATATCACCCTCCTCCCCCTAAATTTTATATAGAGCACTGCACTTAAGTCAGAGGCCGTATTCCCTTGCCTGTGGATTTTCCTTTGCTGGAAGGGCCAATTCGTAAAGCAGATGGGAACTGTCAGCTTTGTGTTTTTGGGAATATGTTCCAAAATATATCCTTTACCATGGTATCTTTTGCAAGGCTTTAATGCAGTAAAAAGCATTGGGATATTAAAACCCAGTTAATGGAAAACCATTAACACTCAGCCTGGAAAGAGTGGAAAAACCTTTGAAAATCCTGCTGGCTAATAATCCCTGGGTGAGAGGCCAGTGCAAGGGGGCTTCCCTGCTCTCCTCTGCAGCCCTGGCATCATTCCTGGGTACCTCCAGAGGAGAAGCTTTACTTGTTGGGAATACTGCATATGGTGGGGAAGCAAAGCAGTGTGGAAGACGGCACATGCAGCTCTGAGGGAAAAAGAGTTTGAAAGAAGAGGAAAATGCCCCTGGAGCGTGGGGCCATTGGCTGGTACTCTGATGTTCCCATTCTTCCCTGTTCTTCTCAACTGTTTTTAAACTCCCCAAATCCTCCTGAGGGCGCAAAGCAAATGGCATTACCTCTTCCAGTGTGCAATTCAGAACCTGGTTAAACCAGTGTTTGGTCAAAAAAAGGCCTGGTCCTTTCAGGGCCTGTTACCCTGCACATTGGCAGAAAGGTAGACAGCTTTTGCAGCCTGCCGACTCCATCAGTATTTGTGCTCTCTGGCCATGAATTTAAGAAAGATGTGCCAGAATTGACATTATCCTACTGGAACCAAGGGGCTTGGGGAATACTCTAAAAACTGATGAAAACATGGAAGCTGCAGTTCTCCAGTGATGGAAGCTGCAGTTCTCCAGTGAATGCCTGTTGGCCAGAGGCACCGCGTGTGTGTGCGCGTGCATGTGCGTGTGCAGGGATGGGCTCTCTTCTTTTTAAAAACCTTTGGAGTGAGTTTTTTGGATACTTCAGACGTCCCTTTTTCTCACCCTCAGATTGTTCGCCGCCTCCCCAGCAGAGTGACATATTGTTTGCAGTGGAATTTGACAGGCTCAGATGGCAGTAGCTGCTGCAAGATTTTTTAGTTCTTGTTGGTGCTACGACAGGTCTCAACAAATTCCCTCGCCCACTCGCCCGTGGTGCATAAGAAACTTTCTCTAGTGCGAGGGGAGCTTGCCCATCAGCTTTGTCAAAATCTCAGCTTTCCTTTAAGCATGATGCAGAAATTCTGGCTTTCTGAATGTGACACAGATCTGCTCTACGGCAGTGATGTTTGCAGATTCAGGAAGGCAGACAGACAAAGGCGAGTGAAATGTGAGCTCCCAAATAACCCTGTCTTGGCTTCGTGATGGAAGCGAACTGCCTGGGGTATGTGGTGGGAAGAGGCTGTGGGTTTCTGCCAAGGAGATGTGGCCCCATTCTTTGTGCTGTGTTCAGTGCCCCCACGTAGTCCATCCCCTGTCTTTCTGTGTCTTTGTCATGTACATAGGTGACAGACCTGCAAACCCACCCATCCTACCCCAAATACCAGGAGGAGACACGAGTGGCTACAACATAAACCTGTGAGCTGGTCTCCGACTTCTGTGTGTGATGGTGTTTTTGCTGGCCACCTCTAGGCATCTTCTTTAGGGTGAGCTGAAATTTGCCCTGAAAGACCCTGGTTTTGTCTGCTGTGTCTGCAGGGGAGCCCTCACTGCCTGGCTCATTTGGCCAGGGGAGTCCTCCAGTGCAGCCTCTGGGTAAGAGGAGCACCCTGGGCTTGGCATCCCTTTGGAGCGGGACTGCTCAGGTGACAGTGGCAGGCACCAAGAAAAGATGATTATTCTGAGGCTGAGGACATCTCCATGTCCCTTGTATTCCTGCAAGAGTGAGGGCTTTGGAAAACTAGGGGAGACCTTTTCCAAAGCCATGAGCCCCTTTTCTCCCACGAGCCATGGACTTTCAGAGTGGGGCATTCCAACCAAGCCGTAAGTGTTTCATGTTTGATTTAGGCTCAGCCTCGCAAGGTTATTTTCAAGCAGTGGTCCTGGGGCCATCCCAGTCTCAGGCTTTTCCTTGGCACAAACAGCATTAGCCCGAGGGTGGCCCTCATCTGTGCCAGATGCCCACAGCCACGGCAGCAGGAAATCAATGGGGCGTGGGGATATCCCCGCCACTGCTCGCCGCCGTTAATAGCTGTGGTGGTGTAGGAGTCCCTGTGGCATTTCCACATTACCTGGAGATTTCCCAAGGCAGGAGAAATCCTAAGGATAATTAAGCCTGTTTTATTTAGGGCTGAGCTGAGCCATCAAAGTGGCATAAAGCAGCCTAAATGGACCAGAGGATCTGGCACCTTATGTGAAAACTAATCATTTTCTGAGGTGGTCTGATAATTTCTGAGGAGGATATAAAATAATTCACACCCACATGTAGCTTTTAATGAGTAGTAAGGCCTCTCTGCTGCGTGTTCTGGAATTGTACTCTTTTTTTTTTTAAAAAAAAAACAAACCCCAACCCAATGATGTTTGCATGCAACAAAGCGAGAGGGAGGCTGTGGCAGGGGCAGGAGCTTGGGGCAGTGTCTTTGTTGCTGTTTTCATCAGGGTTAAGGGCTCAGTGACCATTTGGAAACCTTTTATGGGCAAACTGGCTAGCAGCCAGTACTGCAAATTTGCACTCCTGACTTTTTGATTAGTCAGTAGTCCATCAACAGCAGTAGAAACCTGAGAAACATTTGCAGCTAACCACGTGAAAAGCAGGTGTAATAAATCAGGTTGTTCAGGTTTAGTCCCAACTGGGAAATGTGTGGATGGAGGTAGAAATCACTCCCTACTCCTCTCGTGGTGTAGCAGAATACCTGCTGCCTTGCCCCAGCCCCTCTTTCCAGCAAGATTTCAGCCTCTAACAGTGATTGTATTCCCATTGGGAAATCGCAGATTTCCGACAATTTCTTTTAAGATCCACAATGAAATTGTGTGAACGACGACCATTCATCCCTCTCATTGCAGGATAAGGACCGCAGCATGGACTTTTTAAGCTTAAGGAGAGAGCCCTTAATTGCTCTGACTGTGCTAAGTGGAAGGAGCTCTCTCTGTGCCAGTGCCCCGATGGCAGCAGAGGCATCTTTTCTATTTATTTGCTTCTGTCCCATGGGAACATGGAGAGTGTGTCTGTGTGTGTGGGGAGGGGGGGACCTGAGCTCTGCTCCTTGGCTCCTGCCATGTCTGTGCCCAGGCTTTTCCCGGGAGCAAATCAGCAGAGCTGGTGACAGCAGAAGCCATGAAAAGACTGTGGCAGATGTGAGCCTGCTCTCTAATACTTTATGAATACTGAATCTGCTTTTTTTCAGGGGGAGGGTGGCTCTCTGTCTGTGTTGTTGCTTGTTATTTATCACATGTAGGATATACACAGCACTGGGATGGGGTTTTTAATAAAAGTAGCAAAGTTGCATCCTGGAGATAGATTCTGGCAGGGGAGATACAAGAGAGGACAAGGAAGTGGGGTGGAAGTGTTGGTGCCGTGAAGACAGATCCATGTTGCAGATCATGGAAGAGCTTCAGAGGCATGTTTTAATGGTATTTTTCTTTTTTTTGTTTTTTTTCCTTTTGGGTGGACTACTGAACCAAAATGGTCTGGTAATTGTGGGCTAGAATTTTATAATGGCTACACAAGAATTCTCTCTCTCCCAAGTTAGGACATTTTAGGATTAAGCAAAACCTCCCTGTTTCATTCCTCAAGATGAATATATGAGTTCTAATCTCAGGAAAAATTCAAGGGATGTGTATTCCAGTCTCAGGAAATGGTAATTTACAGTCTTGGAAGAAGAAGGGGTGGATGGGACAGGTTTCCTAGAGGGGACACATCACATTGACTGCTCCTCCCCATCAAGTGACATCCAGCCCGAACGTCTCAGCCACACAATAACTTAGTACTGCCATTGCCTCGGCTGTAGTTAAACAGAGACCTTCAGGCTCTCGCCCACCAGTTCAATTGCTTTCTCAGGCATTAAAATAACAAAACAAACAGAAACTACTGAAATAGGGAGAAGAAAGCAGAGCCCTTCAACACCCGCAGCATCAGGCAGACAGCAAGAGCAGGCACATCCAGGGATGGTTTGCATGCTTGGTGCTGCGAGTTGTCAGTGGTGGATATTTGACAAAAAAACCCTTTTTATAGCAGTTTTAAGAAAAAATTAGGAATAACTAAGCAAACCGCTGAAACCAACTGAGCTGAACAAGGGAATAACAACAAAACAAAAAGCCCAGTGTGTGTCTGTTGCCTGGGGCAAGCTACAGCTGATGGATAAAGTGACAGACGAATCCTTCCCTCATTTCCATTTTAATCTCTGTCTACTAATTGTCATCAATATCATCAGGGTCACTAGACCACTAGTGCGAGTCTACAGCCTTCCACAGGAACCGCAGCTTTATGCCTGCCTGGCCCCCAGGGCTTTGCCCCTTTGCTAACCCGGGCTGTACTGGGGATGCCTCGGAGGGGGAGGAAGGGCCCTTGGAGGTGAGGTGGGGTGGGTGATGTTTCCCAGCGTCACACAGAAGAGGCTACTCCTAGTGTCCGGCATTAAAATACAGGACAATTGCAGCCCTCTTTGAAATGAAAATTATTTATACTCCCTTTATGCCCAGGCCAGGATTTGAAAAAAGGGCAGCTGGGAATCCAGCTCCCATTGGAAGAAAGGGCTCATTCCGACTCTTAAATCAATGACTGTGTGATGAAAGCACACTTTGGATCAGACCCAAGGAGGACAGAGTCAAAGCTTTTTATCGGTTCTCTGCCTGGTGCTGTCTCTTCCCTTCCTTACTCTGGCATGTGTATCACATGTGACGTGCCACACGAGTACTCAAGGGGGTCTCTGCTGGTGACCAATCAGGCAGTCCTTCGGAATTTTGTTCCATCACTCCCCTGCCCAGGAAAGGCGCCGCACAGCGTTGTAAAGGTAATGTTTAACCCAGGGGCTCCAAGCCAAATCCTGGCCTCTGTGCACAGCTTGAGCACAAATTGTGCCCATGGCAACTACGCAGCAACTTGCTGGGTTGGAAACCTCCCATCCCCACTTGGAGGCAGCCATGTGGTCCTCTGCTTCTGCTGCTAAAAAGTAATAGATTTTTGGCATTTACTCTGTACCTTTATCCTGTACCCAATCCTGCCTGCTTTACAGGCATAGTGTGTTCAGGTGATTTGGACAAGGCTCTGGGCTGGCTCTGTTGGAAATGCTCCCTCATAACAATTTTCAACCCTTTTTTTTTTTGGACCCTGTGGATTCTCCTTCTTCTCTTACTAACTCACTCTTCACTTTCTCCACTCCGGTTCCTTTGTGTTGCCCTCCCAAAGTCTCAACATCCCTTTGGTGCTACCATCTTCATCTCTTCTCCAAATCTCCCTCATCTCTCCTGAGTTATACTTTTCCTGAGGCCTCCCAAATACTTTCTCTGCAGTCATTCCCTGTCAGATCAGCTTCTTATTCCTTCTCCCACCTGGTAACCATTTCTTAAACAGGAGATGTGAGGATAAAAAATGGACTTTTCTTAGTTCTGCTGTTGATTTGAGATCAAACGAGTTCACAGTAGCTGCAGTCAACTCCTCTGTTCATGCAGCTGTAGCTGGTGACAAGGACTCTGCAGGCTTTGAAGCACATCCATCCTTTCACTTGAGATTGTGACCCTGTTTTAGGATGCTGTGTGGTTTTGAGGTTCCTCATTTGCAAGGTGGTGCCTCTGTTGCCTGAGGGGAGGTGGCGGTGATCCTGGAGAGGGTCATCTTGGCCTCAAGGTGATCCTCTTTGGCTTGCTACTCCATTGCTCCTGCTTTTCTAGTTATCCAGTGAATTAGGAAGGGACTGTTGCAATACTATAATGCCTCTGTGTGCGTGTCCCTGTGGCCGTGTGGGATTTTACCACTGTGGTGTGCTGCAAATCTGTAAGGAATGGCTGATGCCACCTTGTCGTTTGTGTCCTCCTGAGCGGTTCGCCGCCAGCACTGTGACTGGGATAGGGAGAGGCAGAGAGCCAACAAAAAAATTATTCTGTGAAGCCGTCTGCTGCAAATCTTCCCAGAGGAAGATTTGGAATCCCCCTGCTCCCGCTATGAAAATCTTCAGAGGCCCATGCCCTGTAAGCCGCAGTCCCTGCGGCTGCAACTCCAGATCTTTGGAGCTTATTGGTAACATATTTGCAAAGCTGCCCTGCTGTGATCACTGATCTCTGCCAGCTTAAATTTGGGAAAATGCTTTACACAGCCTTTCCTTTCCCCTCCTTCAACCCCTGCAGGTCTATATACAAGGAAGGAAAGATTTAGTGTTTGAGCATAAGCACTGGTCAGCCAATCTGCAGCGTATCTTCTTGAAAACCCAAAACAGGTGCTCTTGGGCCATCAAAGTCTTGAAGCAGTTAAACTTCCTTTCACCTCTGTTGCAGTTCCTTTAAAAGAAATAGAGAGATCTTCAAAAGGTGGAAGGGTGGCAGGCCAGAAACGTAAAGCGTGTGCAATCACTCAGATACAAGTGGCACCACTAAAAATTGCCTTCATATATCAGCTTATGGTTTACACACTGTGGCAGAAAGGACGCTAAAAGGTCAGCAGAAAAAAAATATATATGTCAAGCCTAGAGCTGTGACTCCAAAGGTGTGGAAAGACATGATCTGAGAAGGGTTCTAGAGGGACTGGATAAGTGCTTGATATGGCAGGATTTTTTATTTTATTTTATTTTATTTTTTGCAAGGGAGCTGCTTGCAAACGTCAGCACAGAAGCCAAGGTATATACTGGCAGTAACCTCTTGCTACGACCCCTGGTGACAAGACGGATAGTTCCATTCATCTGTGGGTGAACAGCACAGGCTCTCTGCATTTTTTACTTGAAGCCCTGGATGAATTTGTTTGTGGAGGGGAATGTCACCGTTGTGAATGCTCTGATCACTCATGTGCCCATAGTGAAGTCAGTGGTAGGGAAGGAGGGGAGGGGAAGGAGGGGGGCAGAGCAAGGAGGAAAGCAAGCTTCTCTCTGGGGGTCTGGGGGATGCCAGCTTATATCCAGCAAAACATCTCCAACCAAACATTAATGGAGGATGTGACTTCAAAACAGAGGGATCAGCAAATATGCTGTAAATTAATAATGTGCCCTTTTAGTAGCAATTGCTTTATGAAAATCGGTAGGGCTTTTTTCCCCCCCGCCTTGTAGGAATAACTCTGAAATAAGTGGGTCTCACTGGAGTTTTGTTTAAGACTGACCCCTTACTTTATTAACCGTGTAACATTTTAAGGTTGTTTTTTCCTCTCTGTCTCCTCCAGCAAGTCTCTATTGATCACTGTTTACAGTTATAATCCCTTTCAAATTTATCATCCATGACTAACACCACACGTATTGATTGGTGCTGACGGATGTCCCTGTATGGTGTATACCCACAGTGATTCTGGCTAGGGAAGTACAGTAGATATATTTTTTTTCTCTCCTTCATTTGCTTTTTATAGCTTTCTGCTCCCTCCCTTTTGTTCTCAGTCTGACTAACCTATTTCACACAAACACCGTGGGATTAACATGTCTAAATTTAGGACAATTTCTTTATTCTTGATGAGGTCTTTGGAACAGGAAGGAAAAGAATGGGTAGTGGTGGGGTTGGGTTTTGTTGTTGTTTTTTCCCTCAACTGGGAATCTACTGGAAGGAGACAGGCCCTATAGGAGATCAGATTTATGAGGGACATCCACATGTCTTAACCTAAAGCCTAAAGTAACAAAGATGTAAGGGCTAGTTTTTTTAGGGACAAATTAGATGTCACTGGTGACTAAGGACAAGGTGTCCGAAATCTGGACTATAAATGGAGTCATTTGTCAACAATGCATTTTTGCTTGCCCGCTGCAACATTTCCTCCATCTCTTGTTGGCCAGAAATAGAGCTTAAGGTTAATCTCTTTTCTGAGCCACCTTGATTTAACTTGAATTTACAAACCTAAACCCAAATAACTAAACAAACCAAAAGCCCCCAGCCCCAAATGCCCTCAAGGATTTTGCTACAGTAGCACCATAAAATTTCTGTCACTTAAGCTACTGTTTTGTTCTTGTTAACCCAAAGCTATGAACTTTACCTTTCAAAGGCTGGGTTCCTTCCAGATTTGAATAATCCATTTGTAACTTTTTTTTTGCGTGCTTTATGCAATGGTTTAAATACATGTTCTTGTACATGCGTTTTATTTGGGGGTAATAAGGCAGCAAGTATAAGACAGAGTTGTTAAACCTCAGTAAAAACATTTTTTAATAATAATTTGGCATTTATTTAATATACAACCACTGTCTTATTAAATCTAACTCTTTAGATTTAATAGGATAGTTTATTGTATTATAGCATTACTACTACAATGCTATAGTTACGGTTGAAAAGGCATTTTCATTATAAACTCCTGTTTGCAGGTGCTTATAACTTCCTGAAGTACAGCACCTCTTTTATTTGAATGTGAAATCATTCACTGCACTTCTCAATTTTTTTCTTTCATCTCCATCTCCTTCTCAGAAACAAGGACGTTTAGATGTCAAAAACAAAAAAAAAGAAAAGCCGCAGTTACTGAGCAGCAGCATTAGAGTTGAGAATCAAAACTCACCAAAGTAAGGTTCAGAGTTAGAGCTTTGGAAACTCTGGACCTTGATTAAGTTGCTGTGCCCATGTCTGGTAAAGTATAAAGTTGGCAATTTGCTCAGTAAGGTGCAGTGCCATTAAAAAAAAAAAAATTCTCTTCTGCGTGTGCATTCCTCCTTCACCTCGAAGGCAAACAGATTTGTCTGGTGAGGTGCTCAGGACTGGACCAGGGGTCAGTGTACTTACTGATGAACTGGGTTAATGACCAGGTATTACGATGAGCAAACAGGACCTGCCCTCAGCAGGGCTGTCTCCAGGAAATGGGCACTTTTCTGTGCCCTGTCCTGGCCGTGCCTCTGAAAGGGTGGGCACACATAGTGGTGACATCCACGGTGGCCACCCGGCTTTGCTCTGGTGTCACTGTGGTTGACCCTTACAGCATTACTCAGCTTTAGTAAATGTAATATTTAATTGCTTTCTGGGCTGGGAACCACTTGTAAACAAACCTTAGCCTCAATGGAGACTTTATAGTTAAATAAATAAACGCTGACAAAGAAAGACTAGAGACACAAAAAACCCAAACAGGAGCACAGCACTAAACTGCCCCATAAAACCTGTGTAAAGAGAGTGTTTCATGGTGTCACAGCAGCAGACTTTTTGCTTTTCCACAGGCTGAGTTTGCACGTGGCATTATTTTCCTTTATTTCAGTCCTGGCCCAGAAACTCCTGCTGGAATGGCACTGAGCAGAGGGTTGGTCGGTTTGTTTGTTTTTTAAATTGTTACCAGGCTTAGACAAATTTCTCTTTTAGTGGTGGGAAGATCAATGCAGGAAGAGAGACATGTGCTGCTGTTACAAAGGGTGCAGCCTGTTCTTGCTGCTGCAGAACTGGAGCTGAGCAGAAAGCAGAAAGCTATTCTTTTAAAGCACAGAATTTTGGTAAATCTTTTCTAGCTCTATGCAGCAATGCGATCCTTTTGCTTAGGTCTAAACATCAAGTCTTTCCTGAGAATCCAAGTAGAGATAGGTGTGAATTCATCAAGACAGAGTTGTTGTCTCCTGCTCTGGTACAATCCATTGTGGGTTTAGGAATACTAAGAGTTTCCTCAAATAAACATCCTCAATGCCACTCAAAATAAAAGGGTTTGTAGCTCCAAGCCTTCTGCCCTGCAAGTCCTCACTGCAGCCACAGCAAGGCTGAAAATGAAAGTTGTTTTCTAGGAAAAACAGATAAATTAGGCAAACTTCTGTGGCAGGACTGAATTTTCTGCAGTTTATTCTCCCCATGAAGTTTTGCACTGCTGAAAAACCTCAGGCAAGATCCTTTTAATGTTCCTCGAGTGCATGTCCAGTGACCACAGTGGTAACCACTGCCTCTGTCCAAAAGAGAAAAAATGCATATATTTAAAAGTAGCAGCTACAAATAAATTTATTAAATGGAAGATGATCACATAGACAGCTCTGAGCAGCTCCTGAATTTCCAGAGAACTTGTACTGCATTACCACTGTTTCAGCCTATTCTGTTGGGGTTTTTTTGCTGTACAGGTAGGCTTGACCTCTCTTTGCCAGTTTTAATTTTCCTGCTGTTTTTCAGTAGCTCTGTGGTCGTGTTGCTAGCAAAGGAGCTCTATAAATGGATTAATGAGTGTCATGAGGAAATAGGAAACTGTCTCCTTGATTTTTTTATTTATTTTTGGACTGTTTTAGTAATAACAAGTATTTTAAAAATCTTGAAGATACAAGAACTGGGAATTTTCTATTTTTATTTTTTTCTTTTTGTGAGGATCATTTAAAAATACCCACGAGTTCATTTTTGTGTAGTGCCACGCGACTTGGCATGCTTCAGATTGTAGTTAGTCACTTTTTGGTAGAATTCTCTTATGGAAAAATGTGTGCATGCCATTTTAAAATCATATTCAAACATATGGAAAATCCTTTGTGCTTGCAAAATGTGGAAATCTGGTCAGAAATGGGCTAGCTTTATCTTAAATCCAGTCAGTTTTGTTGAAAATGTAACTGGAGCAGAGCTTGGTTTTTGGAGAGAGAAATTCATCTAGAAGGGCGACATTTCCTGGCTGGGCAGACCTTTTTATTTGAAACAAAACACAACAGAAAGAGGTGAAGTGAAACACCTCTCTTGGATTTGCTTTTCTGATAATGAAGTCAACCCTGGACTTTTCATGGGCCTGGATTGTCCTGTCACTGAGCCCAGAAATCTCCCAGGATTTTGGACCAATTCCAGCCAAGGGAGGGTCTGGAAATAGAGATATTAAACTGCAGATCACTGGGGATAGTGCAAATGTTGATTGGGAAAAGTCTATGGAAACTTCCTTGGAAGAAAGAATGATTGTCAAATAATCTGTATAAAGACATCTTAAAGTCACTTGATTTAACTGGAGCGTCAGGAGGAAAAAGAATTCTTCTCCATATAAAAAAAATTAAATAATCATAATAACTCAGATTTTTATACCTTCTAATGGTAAAATATTTTGGTTATTTCAGACACCAGCGTGTTCAGCTCATTGGTTCTCCACATGGTCAGAAGGTTGTCATGACCTCTATGCGGTTCAGCCTTGGATGGAACTTCTTACAGGTCCTTATTTTTTTGCTCTCTGGGGAAGTGCATTTTCACATATTTGTTGCATGTATCTTTTCACTTCTTCCTTTTTTTTGTCTTTTCTATTTTTTCTAACCTCAGAGGTAGCAATCCTACTGCTATTAGCAAGATGTCTATTATAGTGTCATTAAAAAAGCTATAGTCAGAGCATGGAATGACTCACATCATGGAGGAGTTAATAATTCACTGTAATAAAAGTATAAAGTTTTATGATAAACCACTCTCAGGGGAGTTAAATATAATCCTTAGCGGGTCACACACTGACTACAAAGCTTACATTTGTAATGGTAATTTGAATTTACTACATCGCCTTTAGTTTTTAAGCGTTTGTATGTCATTAGACCTTATAAATTGATTTATATATTCAACTTCAGTATAATTCTACATAAAGGTATAATAAATTTTATGGATTATAGATATGGCATCTAAAACAGTTTAGAAAAATAATTTTATTAAATTCACTTTAACGGCGGTGATGAACAGCGAGGAGGATGCCAGCCTGGCTCAACTTCCGAGAACCGCACGAGGCGGGCAGGGAGCCGCTGGTGGTGGTGGGGACAGAGGGAGGGGACAGGGCCATAACTGGTCACCCAGCCTCTCATTAAGGACTTCAGTGACACCAGATGCTAATATTGCACACAAGCACAGCTGTCACTGAGCAGGACCCCCGTGTACTGCTCCAAAACTTGATCTTCTACTGGGACATGTGGGGCCCCCGTGGCCAGTGCCACCCTTAATGCTCCATTGGTGACATTGCTGGTAAAGGTACAAGATCACCTGCAGGAAAGGATTGTGTTTGTACCACAAACAAGTCACTTCTTTCTAAAATCAGGCTGCTGTGGTGCACCTTAGGCTGGCTTCAGCGGGATGTCTTTCCTCAGCACTTTGCCTCCTCTGCACTCTTTATCAGAAATAGCTTGCGAACAATGGAAAGATCTTTTCTTTCTTCCCCCCCTGCTTGGATTCAGCAAATATATTCATAAGAGGAGCCATTAAAAATGTTCATCTTGAGCATTCTTTATTGATGTAATTTCAGCAGAACTGACTGTGAGTAAGTCGCTGTTGGTATTTTGCCCCTGACATGGCAGATCCTGCTCAGAACCCTCATCCTGGGAAAACTTCTGTTTTCATTCCCAAGCATGTGGAGCAGTCCCTGAGAGCAGAGCAGGACACAGCTCAGAAACACTTGATAAACTTCACCGTCTGTTTCTTAAGTGGTTTTAAATAATCAACCAGCTTTTTAATGCTGCTTTTCCTAAAGTCGGTGTAATTTCAGTGCTGATCTTCAAACCCCTTTGTCTAATCCGCTGTGTAATCTTTCCCATAACAAACCTAAAAAAGAACCTTGTACTCCCTGGTGGGCAGTTATCAGTGTATTCCCCATCGCACTCACACATTAGCAAAGCTTTATCCCATCATCGGTTTGGTTTTGAAAGCATTGAGGTAAATCTCAGGTGGCATCCTGCACTCAGTGGGTGTGTCACTGATGAAATGACCCAGCCAGCTGGACAGGTTTATGTACAATTTACTGGAAATGTATTAAATGTGTCTCGGGAAATGATTCTTTAAAACGTTCTCACTGCCAGTGAAGAAAAGATTAAGACCTTGGCATGAAACAGGGAAAAAAAATTAAATAATTTTCAGAAGCTTGATGTAAAATAATGGTACTAAATGTAACTTAAAGTCACCAAAGGATGAGCATCTAGGCTGAATTCCTACTCCTCCCTTGACTAATTCCCGTAATAATTCAGGGGTCTCTGAAACTTGCAGGCTGAATTTGAGCCCTGGTACAGGCACACTGAGTCCTGCTTTAATCCGCCTCAGCCAGTTTGCTCAGACAAATGCAGGATTACATCGGCAAAACCAGGACTTGCAGGTGGGCAAGCTCTTGGGAAAATAAACACTGTTATTTTCATGTAATTATTTTTGATATTCCAATTCCTCTTCTTATATTCATTGGCTTAAATATTGTGAGGGCAGCACTTAGGCTGCCTCCCAGATTTTGTTTGTGCCTGAATTTCCCAAGCCACTCAAGAGGACTTTACAATCTCCTTGCTTAACATGTAGTTAGCTTTAGATGTTACTGCATGCAGACTTTTTTTTATTATTATTTGTGCCTTTTGTATCCATCTGTACTTCACCGTGACTGCCTTGTTTGGTGTCATGGAGCACCAAGGGACAGCGTGGCTGGAGTTTTCTGTGGCATGAAGGGGTAGCAAGGGGGCTTGTCTGCCACAGCAACGGGGCTTGCCTGGCTTTTGAAGTGCCTCCAGGACTGTTGGCATAGAGAAGAGTGATAAGAATAAATGCAAAAAGTGGATGTGATGCCCCTCTGCCCCCAAACACTGGAGTTGCAATGGGTGGGAGATGGCAACGGGTGCCAAAGGCTGCCCAAGATGCCAAGGGGATGGCAGCCAAGGGGCTTGGAGCACCTTCCAGTTTCAGCATCTAAAATTATGCCAGGATAAACTGCTTTCTGCAGTATCCTTGAACATTTGCTCTCCGCAGCAAATAAAGGCATTAAGTCCTTCCTCCTCTTCCAAATACACAATTTAGAAATAAAAGGTAATAACTGACGATATACAAACACTGAAATTTCCATTCTTCACAGATTAAATGATCCTTGCTGCAGATCATGAAAAGAGCCATTAGTGAGACAGAGAGGGGGGTGGGGGGACACTTTGTGCAGCAACAAGCAGTATATTCTGTGCTTTAATAAGAGGGAAGCTGATGGAGAACTGCAGCATTTAAAATCATAGTGAACACAGCAGGTTGATTTTTGCCAGAGCAGGATGAGTGCAGGGGAACAGAGGTGGGAGAGACGAGGAGCAGAGCTGGCAGTGACCAGGTGCCCTCCTTAGAATTCCACAAGTTTGTAATTTGAGGGTTTTTTTTTTGAAGAGCATTTTAGCCCTTCCATTCAGGTTCTTGGGCTTCCTCTTCTCATCAATTCAGGCGCATTTTGAAGAAAATATTTCAACTCCTGTCAATAGTAATTGTTGTTTAGGATTGGATTGTATAAAGCTATTTCATAGGGTTATGGTATTAAAAATAGTAGTTAGGAGGTCTTTACAGCAGGCAAAGAGTTAATGGCTTCAAGTTGAGATGGAATAATTACTGCCTGGACTGATTTACTGTTTTATTTCTATGATGTTTGAAAATCTAATAAATCATTTTACTTTTATCTTGATAGATAATACTTTCATTAGGAAAATTAGAGGCTTCATTATAATGTTTATCATGAGCTGGAAGGTTTTTTCCAATTTTTTTTTTTTTTTTTAAGTTTTAGGATTCCACAATTCACTTTTGCCAGGTTTTAATTTTCTTTATCAAGTTTTCATTTTCTTTGTCATTCCTACGTGAATGCAGCAGCAGAGCAGTGGGCTGGATCACACCTGGGGCCTGCTTTGGAGGTGCCACCCACGCTATTTACCTTGACTTCCTGGGGAGCTGTAGATGTTTTGGAAAATCAGGCTGGAAGCTCTTTAGGCTCTTAGATGCACAGATATGGAGACTGGAGGGGATTGTAAAGATCTTTTACTCTCAGTTTCTGGAAAATTCAGGTTAAAATACCCCTCTCAAGAGCAGGTGAGACCCCTTTATTCCCGCCAATGCAGTGCTGACCACTTGCTTGATGAACTCCAATTTGGCTTGAATGTGCAATTTTTTAACCTTTCCTCTTGTGCAGAATGTTGGTTTTTGCTAAAAAATCCTGCAGTGATGGTGTGGGCTGGGGCTTGTGCTCATTCTTGGCCCAGCCTGGCTGTGGGTTAATAACCTCTTGCCATCTGGTTTGATGGTTTGCCATTAATACGGATTTATGGGATGGGCACCAGGGCCAAAGGAGCTCCTCATCTGCAGCAGGGCAATCTAACACCCATTCCTGTTCCCTGCAGTAAAATCCTTCAGTGCAACTACGAGTGCAAAGTTTCCCTACATCTAGCCACAAGGAATGTCATAAGGCACTGTCTGACTCCAGTGCAGTGTTTGCGAGCCCATTTCAGTCTTCATTGCTAATTATGTTTGCTTGAAAATGCTTGAAGTGGTTGTAAAAAAACTCCAAAACACAACAGAAAAATGGTATCTTAATCTGGAAGATGCTTCCTTCCCCATATGACATCTGTAAGCTCTACATACTCACTGATTGCTTCCACAATTAATGTGCTTTGGGTTTGTGATTCTGTAATCATCCATTGCATTGCAAAAACACAGCATATATTGAAAAGTGTCTATAATATGTTTTAAAAGGAATTCTTAACTAAGCTCTGACCTCGACACACTCTGAAGGTGAAGAGGATCAATCATAGATAAAAGGAGGGGAGCTCTCGGAGGACATGTGTACCTAAGACTTTCTCTAGGTGCAGTTCTGGATCTGTATTTATTGGTATTTATCTTTGAAAGCTCAGTCAAGTAGAGATGCTGTAATTGATTTTATTTGAAAGCGAGAGATGGGGTCAAATGGAAGCTTTTGGGTCTCCAGCTTTTACTTTTCTACCTACATAGAATGAGGATTTTTACTAGAGGTGCTTAATGACATTCACATTTTTTTGGCCAAGTGTGTGAATGGGAGCCTCCAGCAAAGCAAACTCCACCTCTCCTAGCTTCAGATGAGCTGGGAAAGATCCTCATCCTGCCAACTCATCCTTAATTGGCCTATATAGTAAGAAGCAATTAAAACTAAAGGCCTGATTCATAAAAAATGTACCTTGTGTTTATGTGTCTGTGTGCGTAGGGGCCTTTCCTGCACTCCAGGTAAAAGTGCAAGAGGCACACTAGCTTCCAGTGCACCTTTTTGCAATTTATTCCTTCCCCCTTTTTCTTCTGAGTCACAAATGACCTTTTCTCCTGGTTTCCTCTGCAAGTGAGTGTGAGAGAATCCTAGAATATCCTGGGTTGGAAGGGACTCACAAGGTTCATCCAAGTCTGAGTAGACGGAGGTGTTTGGTGTAAACCTTCTAGACAAAAAGTAAATTTTAGACAAAATGTGAAAATGTCCAAATAAAAGCTAATGGCTGTGAGTCAGCAGTGCTGGCTTCTGTTAGCTGATTGATTTTTAGCAAGCCACTGGCTTGCTAGACAGGTTGTGAAAGATCTTTGCTGGCTCTGCTGGATGTGCAAAGCCTGCAATCTCTTTCTCTCTTTTTTTTCAAAGAAGAAAAATAAAATAATGTTAAATAGTTAATGCACAGAAGAAAAGGAATAGAGGAGAATAATCTGTCTGATGCTGAAGTCCATGCAAGCCTAAATGAGTTTTTTTCCTTACCATCTTTCCAGATTCTTGTTTAATAACTGGATGCATAAATGCATCGAAATATATGAATGCAATTCCTATAATTCCTTTTTTTTTTATTTTCCTGTTTTTGGTCCAAGTAATTTTCTTTTTGGGGTGTGTTTGGGTTTGGTGTGGGGTTTTTTTTGTGGGTTTTTTTTTTTTTTTGGTTGGTTAGTTTTTCGGGGTTTTTAAAAATTGTTTGGTTTTTGGTTTTGTTTTTTGGTTTTTTTGTGTATTTTTTTGTTTGTTTGGGGGTTTTTTGGGTTGTTTGTTTTGGTTTGGTTTGGTTTTTTGTTTTCATCTGCAAAGACTTTCAGGATATAATTTATATCGGTCCTGGCTGCAGAGGGCTACACAGGACTGCACGGTATAAAGCTGAATCATGTTCGTTCTTTTGTGAAATACCTGTAACTTTTAGAATGATCCCCACTGCAAACACCTCAGGGTCAGGTTTTGCTGGAGGTGCTTCATCTAGTTTGGTTAAAATCATCAGGTTGTTTGAAAACACCCCAAGAAGGTTCCGTTTCTTGTTGTTGCTCTGCCCTGTCTTGGGAGCCAGGCTGCCATGCTTTGTTTTTTGGTTACTCCCAAAATAATCCAGCTCCAGCACGGATCCTGGCTGCTTCCCATCTGCTCCATGGCAGTGGTAAAGCCCCACAGCCCTCGGTGGTGTTCGGCACCACTGGGAAGGTCTCCACTTGTGCCAAGAGAAAAGGGACTGTGTTTCCAGGTGCGGTGCCAGCCTGGCGCTAGCCATACGGTGTTTTCTGCCGAGGGAAAAATAACCCTCTGGGGGAAGGAGAGGTGGCCTCCGGTCCACCTTCAGGATCGGAATCTGATAAACAGTTTCAAATGTCAGTGGCCTGTTGTTGGTAATTAAATTGTAATGACAGATCCGTGCTGATACTATCAAGGTGCTTTTGTCCTGGGAACCCTGCATTAAGAGGAGCCGCAACAGCAGTTTTGCTTGTTCCCTCTTCCTACTGTTACAGTTAAATAGTTCATGGCCATCAGCTTCCTGAGCAGGAACGTGCACTGCCCCCTGCGTGGGTTTCATGCACAATCACCAGGAATAGGAGTGTATCTTAAACATTTATATATTCAAATGTTTGTTAGCCCCAACTGACCAGCATTCCTGGTTGCACACCCCAAAGGCACACATCTGTTTGTGCATCTTTGCATCCAGACCTGGAGCCTTTAAAATTTATCTGTTAACTTTTGGAGAGAGGAGGAAAATGTCTATAGAAAGGTTAAAGTTCAAAATGAAGGCACTCGGTCAGAGAAATATCAATATGCAGCTGTCAGGAGAACTGACATTCTGAGTCACAAAAATACATTTTTGGTTTGGGGGGGGTTAACTTTTTCCATTATAAATGATTAAAACCACGCGATCTGTCATGGAGATTATAATAGCAGTCACCTTCTTAAAAACAACAGCAATTGCTTTATTCCCGTATTGTTGTTTGTGCTCTGGAAAAAAAAGAAGCAAAATGAGAGTGTTTCAGATGTTTCGGTGAGTGAGTGCCTTCAAAGAAGTTTTGGAGCCCTTTTCCATCCTGTTCTGTAGAGGTCAGCAAGTTTGAGGAATTACAGGCACTAAGTGAAAATGAAAACATCAAGAGGCTTGCTGTCTATCACAAGTATCACTAAATCTTTTTGAACAACCCTGGGCAGTGAATTATGGAAGCATGGAATTGACTTACAGTTTATTTCTAGTAACAGTCAGTTACTATGTCAAATCTAAAACCATTCAGAAAAGCCTATAAAAATGTATGACAAACTAACCAGCAACCTCTAGATCTTTTTACATGTGTATGATTTTAGAGAACGTCTCGCTAGCGCTTGTGGAAATGAACAGACAGGACATTTTCACGAGGCTGTATTTTTTTTTTTTTTTTTNGTGTTATTTGGCATCAGAGAAAGCCTCTGGAGTAGCTTTGCTGGAGGAAGACAATATGGTGTGTGGGCAGGGGAATGGCACAGCTCTTGCTCCTGCCTCCCTCTGTGATGATCTTCCCCCCTACAAGTGAATGCTCTCCTAACCATCTCCCAAACCTTATTTCAAGGGGCCTTGTGAACACCTGGGAACCTTTTAGCAGAGGTGTTGCACCAACCATGGCTCACCCCAAGGTAAGAGAGGAGGAGAGGTCCTACGGGATGGATGCTGGCTCAGTGAGGAGCTCACGGATATGTGTTGCCTGCGTGGGTCTGTGGGGCTGTCCTGGTACCAGCAAGTCTGGTTCTGCGGTTGGCAGAGAGAAGAGCTAAAACTTTGGGTGTTCATGCAACCCTGTGGCTCTGTGGGGCAAGGAGGAGGGTTTCTCCTGGCTGCTTAAAATGCAAGTTTATAAGACCACAGGGCGCTGTTTCTAAAAGCTGGCTGGGGTCAGGTTATTGTTGGGCAGCTCAGGGATCTGGGGAACAGAAGGTATTTCAAAACAGCTCCATTGTGTTCCCCCTGCAATGAGTCCCCGCTTCCTATTTCCCCCAGAGGACTCCTGGGAAGTGGCACTTCCCGAAATGTGCTGCCAGATCTGAAATGTGTGGTTGGCTGATGTTGTGGCTTTTCAGGAGAGGCCCTTCCAGTAATGCTGGAAAATAGCCCCTTAACTGTCCTTGGGCTGGGTCACAAATTTTAGGGTGGGCAGGACCATTTGGACCTAATTCTCTAACTCTCAGAGGTGAAGTCTGGGGATGGCTTCATAAAACTAAGTGAAAATAAATTAATTAAAAAATATGAAGCAACTCAAGGCAATAGATAAGTCACTCTCTGGTCACTGTTGTGATGGGCAGACTGGTGTCTTCCAATTGGATGGACCTATAAGGAGGGTATTTGGCCACTTATTTGTGAGGACTACCCTGAAGAGACCAAACAGGGAGCAGGTCTTTCACAGCTGGTTTTTTCTGTTTTCTTTCTAAGTGGCAGACAGCATAAAAATGTTTAAACATTTGCCACTGCAAAAATGAATGCGAAATGTCATGTGTCCGGATAGCCATTTTGCTTTCTTTGTGGTGCTTGGGCTGGGAAGGAATCCAAAACTGAGTTTGTCTTGCAAGAAATGATTTCAACATCAGTCCCCTGGCAATTGTATTTTAAAACTAACACAGCCTAATAAACTTTCACTCATGAAACCATCAAAGTTGTGTTTACTAGCAGAACACTCGGGTCAATAAAAATACTCCACACGCTAGGATTTGGGCTTTTATTATTTTGCATTTATTGAGAAACAAATTGCAGAATAAAGTGGGGCCACGAATAAAATACTCCTATACATTCAGAATATAATACAAAATGTAATTAGGCAGCACATTGTTAAAAGTCAGGACCAAAATCTAACAATATGGTGTCACCAATTGTGAACTTGTAACTGTGTAATACATAATTGTCAACTGTTGAGAAAAGATCTCATTTTGATAACACATATTGAGATTGGAAGCTTGTTTGTTAATGAGGGGTCTGAAAAATACTTATGACTCCAGGATGCTTGACAGCTCTAACTGCAACATTGTGCTGCACAGTCAAAGAACAGTGAGTTAGAAGGAATACAAATAAAAATTAAGACCTTTTTAGGAGCAAAGAAACAGGCATGTTTATATTTAAGGAATGTATTAAAATCACAGCTATCCTGCTCTGATATTACAATCAATCAATAGATTGACTCATGTGATTAATTTCTATTCATTTCTATTTTATATGCACAATTTGGCTTTAAAACTGTTTTTTTTTCAGAGCTGTTCACAGTATCCCCAGCTTCATCACTATGCAAAGGGCTGAGGAGAGGGGTGCTCTGCTCCCCTGGATGTGGGCTAGAGCCAAAGCAGCTCTTCCTGCCCACCTTTGCTGGATTTCAGCACAACCCAGCTATGAGATCTTTTCTCTCTGGGTTATTCCTCTCCTTGTGTAAAACAGGAGTCTGGGATTTCAGGATGCCATCGGGTTTCCTTCAGGACTGTCCCCTCCTTTTTATGGCATCACCCACGCGTGGACCCGGGACCTGTTGGCTGCTGGACATGGCTGCAGCCTCCAGCGTTTCCTCGTGCTGGCTTTCACAGCTCTGTGTGCCTGCTGAAGTTGTGCATAAAGCCAATATTCAGCACAAAAGAGCAAAGCCGTATAAGTTGCACTAGCAGGTTGCTGCACACCTTTTATTTCTGATCTGTGCTGCTTTTATTTTCTTGGTGAGAGATTAAGAAGGTATTGTTAAGGTTGCTCTGGATGCCACAAAAACTCCAGGTAGCATTTTGCAGTGAATTTCAAAATTTTTGAGTAGTGTTGTGCTGGTAAACTCAGATTTGAACTCCCATGGCATATATTCTGTTCCCTCATTATCCCGTGTGCTCAGGAAGCTCTGCACAACCCGTAGCAACTTGTTTTCTCAGAGGGAGTGATTACATGTGGTAGAGTGGGTTTCTTTTGTGTGTGTGTGTGGCAGTCGTATAAAAGCCAGCCCCTGTTATTTTTCTGAATATTTGTAGCAGCTGCAAAGGAAATGTCCGTGTTGCTCTATGTTTTAGAAATGAGGTGGGGAGTCTTGATGCCTCTGGAGACTCTGCTGGCATTGCTGATGTCTTCAGGTGGCCCCTGAAGACTGGCTGAGCTTGCTGCTGTCCGAGGAGGGACGCAGGTGGAAGGCTTTCCTCCCAGTCACTCTGCCCCCCAAACCCAGAAGGAACAGTGACCAGTTTGGACTTTAGGAAGATAAAAGAAAATGCCCGGGTTTGCATTGCCATATTCTTCCTGCTGCTGACGAAGACTGCATTTAGTGCTGGTGTCACAACCACCTACCATGGTGGTTCTGGAAATATGTTTCCAGGTCACCCTCAGAGCGATGGCTCTAAGCAAAAGGCAGGGGAGGCTGAGCTTTGTGCTGTCTGGAGACAGACTGAAACTCCTCTGGTGACTCCAGGATCACAGTGCCTCTCTGTGCCCCACACCAAAATCTGTGACCTTGCCAAAACAACAGAGGGTCTGGGCTCTTTCCTTCCTTTCTGCTTCCTCATTGAGTACCCTGCCCATTTCATTAGCAGACTTTTCATGGAAACTTCTGGAAGGAGGGGTTGCACACTTAAATTATGCAGTTCAAACCACCAGTTCTAGTGCTTCCAACATCAAGCACTTTTTTTCCTTGCTCTTTCTAGAGCAAACCTTGCTAAAAGGCTGAGCTGCATCCAGTATCCTGTCTGCTTTGCTTTCCTTCCTCAGTGCACGGTGTATTTATCTGCAAATGTCCATCTTCTTCTATTTTCTCTTTGTTTTCTTTTAAAACACCCTTTAACCATTGATGAGTTGAAGCAATTGCCATAGAAATACTACGTACCAAAGTCTGCTCAGGCTCAGTGCTTCTTCATTATTATGGTGCAGGAAATTCCCAAATCCTGTCGGCTGGCAGCACCCTGAAAGAAGGAGGCTCTGCTCTAAGGAGGCTGAGGGGGGCAGTCCTGTTAGCTGGGGTTTGGCACTGCACAGTGGGCTGCACTGCAACGCCCTTAAGAGGGAGGTTTGGGAGCATCTTCTAAATTAGGGGGTCAGAGTGGGGACCAGAGCCACCAAGGAGCAGCTGCCTGGACACTGCCTTCCCCTCCCCTCTGCTGCTCAGAGCTTTTGTCTTGGAGCCGTAGCTCCGCTCCGCTGCATCCATGGGACGGCCGGGGACACTGAGGGCTTAATGGGGAGTTGTCAGAAATAATTGTGCTTCTACCTTTTTGTGCTGTCAGAGGGGAAGATGTTAAACTCTCTGTGAAAGCTGGATGTGAACAGGGATGGACAGTGGTCTTCGGACCATTACAAGCTACTTCCTCTAATTTTTAAAATTTATATACTTTGTAATGCATTATTAATTTTCTTGTGAGTGATATGACTTTCAAGGCTATCAAGGGACTAATCTATTTTTTACATGGAGTAGAGAAGGATTCTAGGTTTGTACAAATAAAATACTCCCTGGAAGCAATACAACTGAAATGATATCTGCAAACATCATGGCTTTACCTCTCTTATGAGCAAACATCAGCTCTCTATAGAAAGTTAACACTTTAATTAGACAGAATTTCAAATGATTGTGCGTGTCTGCTATTAAGTTAAAGCGTTTGTATCCTTTTGCATAAAAATTACTTTCTTTGTACAGGACTGAGCTAGGAAGCCTAGGAAGAGATATTCAAATCCTTAGTTTAAAGATATTTGGGAAATACACATGATTAAACAATCACTGGTATTACCTGAAATCCAAAAATTGGGTTGCTATGGGTATAGTATATTTGCTTAATTCTAGATGATTGTTCCTTGCCTGCAAGGAAAATTATGTGTGGTTGCAGAGATTTAAATATGCTTTTTTCAGTGGAACTCCAGGTATAATGGTTTCATAGGTCTAAGTGTGGAGATAATTTTGGTTTTTGGATGTTAAACAGTAGCGGATATGTGCACACTTATTTAATACAAAATCTGGTGGAAATAAATAAAATCCAGCAAATGTTTATTTGGGAGCTGGGTTTGACCTCCAGAATAATGTTGACACAAGGTTTAATACACCAAGTTTGGCTTTTTTTTTTAATATTTGAAAAAATAACATGAGTTCAGTAGAATAGTCCTACTGAAGAATCAAAACAGCTGAGGAGTAAGGTGTGATTAAAACATGCCATTGCAGGAACAGTGAATATTTTTTAATGACTCACATTTCATGGACATTCAGCTCACAATGTATCCGCTTTTTCTTTTTCTTGGATGCTGTTAGCTACAAAGCTTCATACCAGCTTTGGAGAGAAAATAAATGTCCATTTTTCCATCTCTGCTATTTTCCTCCTCTGCACTCTTTGAAATTTCCTGTTGCTGATACCAACCACAGGTTCCTCTGTGCAGAAATATGAAAACCTGGCAGGCACAAGGTGTGATCTCTGATCCACCGCATGTACCTGGGGCACTGAGATAGCACTGAGTGTCAAATTAAGTCTGATTTGGATAAAGATACCTGGGCTGGCTGCAGAGTTTGGACCTTTCAGTACTGAACCCACAAGTGTTTGGTGTTTGTGGTGAGGAGTCAGCTCAGCTGCGTGCGCTCTGCTGTTGCAAAGGGTAGAGCAAAGTTTCTCCCCAGCCTTCAGGACCCGGCACTGTCAGAGCTTTTGCATGTGTTGAAGCAGGTAGGAATCATCCATCATCTTGTACATCTGTGAATGTCAGAGATAACGTGCCTGGGAAAGGCAGGGCAGTTACGATTCTTAGGGCTTTCCTCTTGGGGTCTGAACCGCGTTTGGTGCTCCTGACAATAGGGGATGGAGGGTGGTGTGTGCAGGGGTAAATCAAAGTGGCTTTTCAGTCCAGCTGTAAATCCGATCTGCTGACTTGCTCCTCTTCAGGACTACCTCTGTGGAGCAGATGCTTGCCCGCCTCATCCACCCAGACCTGGGATGGGAGAACGGGAATTGCCAGGCAACTCTTTTCAATGCTGTGTCAGGGTGCCAGGACTTGTTTGTCCATTCTGTTTGTGGGCTGCCTGTAGCCAGAGCTTTTTTACCTGATGTTTGGGTGGTTTTTGTCACACCCATGGCAGCTAAACATTGTGTGCTTAACACTGGGGTTGTGTTTGGCAGGGGTCTACCTGGAGAGCAGGGGAATCCCTGAGTGATAACATCCAAAATAATGCTTTTATCCTCTAGAGATGGTGTGTGATAATGGGCAGCCTCAGGAATGGATTCTTGGAGACATTTAATGGTCACTGCAACCAGTCCTGCATAAAAAATGCTCCCTAGGCATCATGGAACACAAAGGTGGTTCTAAACCAGCACTGCTTCCAGGGACAAGCAGTGGCAAGCACTGCTCAAGCCTCGATCTTGGATGTGTACTGGGCACTTCTCACTCCTTGATTCCCCTTCAGGGCCACGTGGGGCCTTTAACCTCCTTTTCAGTTTTTGGGGTGCAGTTTGCCCTGTGCAGGGCACACATGTTGATCCAAAGCGTACAAAGTTCCAAAAGTTTTGTGTTCTCTCCTGATGAGACCTTCTGTCAGTGCTAGAGGGGATCCCTTGGGTCTGTGTACAGTACAGTTCTAACATTGTACAGAGCCAAGATGGACAAGCAGGATCATCCGAAAACTCTAATTCTACAGTGGTTCAGAGGAGAAAGATACCTGCCTGTCAAAACCTGAAAAAAACTAGCTATGAAAGACAAAAAAAATCCTCAAAGAGTCCTTAATTAGTACCATACTGTGAACGAGTTACCCAAAATCTGCTTGGAGCGGTCACGCACCCCAAGAGCTCAAGAGTTTTGCACCCCGAGCCGACACTGACTTTCTCTGTGGCCCCGGGCAAGTCACTTAACTCCCCGTTGTTCATTGAACTGCAGAGGGGAGATAACAATCCCTGCCTACCACGAGGTAGGTTGTGGCAGGATAAATTAGCTGTTGGCTTTTAAAGCACTTTAAAGATGTACTGCAAAGCATTAAGAGCACTTGTTTTTATGAAGACAGTAATGGTTAAATGATAATTCTGTGCTCTCGCTGAATTTGTTAGTTTTAAAGTGTGAGTGTTATGCTTCTACAATATGCTATTAATCCAAACAAATTACTAAACCTTTGTGTGGTGTGTGAGGAAGCCCATGAATTTACCTTTCCGTAGCTGTAAATGCAGTGGAAAGGATTTGAACTTCCCTTCTCACCTCAAAGCCTCTGGCAAACTGGTCACTGACATAATAAATACACAGCATTTAATAATGCTTCACTTTTCCTCTTTAAACCATTAGTTGTTTCCTGCTTGACTAAGAAGAACTTCAAATTCAATTCATTAACATTTCTTTAAATAGCTCTCTTAACAATGCCGGTTTGGTTTCCTTGTTATGTTCTGTCACTAATAGCGGTTTTTACTTCTAACCTGTTATTAATTAGAAATAAAGACTGGATCTCTTAATTTCTGAATTAGTTTTAGTCCCTCTTTTCTCAGAGGCCGAAGAGGGTCCTTTNATTATTCCTGGGGTAAATAATTTAGCTGGTCAGAGCAAGTGCACTCCTGGCCGCCGCGAGTGGTCAGCCCGGCGGCGGGCAGCGAGGCATGGCAAATCCGAGCCAAAGAGGAGCACAGCTGCATGAAACTTTCATTAGGGCGGCCGAGGGAAGGGGCCGCGTCTCCGCGGGGCTTTCGGCGTGACCCGCGGCGCTGCCCGCGACCGCCGGGGCTGGCGGGGCACCGCTCCGCCGCGGCTTAAGCGTCTTTGCCGTGAAGGACAAATGAACAGGCGCAGACCGTCTCAGCCACCCTAATCTTTTCTTTCCCTACTTCAAAGCCTTCTGTGTTGCATCTCGGGCTGTAATTACCCTTGAGGTATTTCAGACTCGAAGCGACACCGGGAAAATTGCACTTCCCGATAATGGTAGTCCACAGTTGTGTTTAATCAATTATGTAGTTGGTCATGAGACTGGCTTTTTAGTTACAAGGATTTTAAGGCCAACCCCTTATGCCCTGGCTGAGGAGAGCAACAATACCGAATTAAAGAAACACTCTCCATTTGATGCAGCTTAATCTCGGCTTTACCTGCTTAATTAAAACCACGCTGCCAATACCCACTTACTCCTCCATGCTCTAAACAGCTGGTCGAATGCCACGCTGTAATTTCCTAAGCAAAACTGTTTAAGTTAGGTGGAGCTGCAACACTAATTTTTACGGATATAAACAGATCCACTCAGCAGCAGCAGCAGCATCTCCGTGTTCCTTGGAGCTGGTGGCAGTGCTGTGGTGCGGGGCTCGGAGGTGTGTGGATGCTGGAGAGGAAACGCGAGCCGAGCTGGGAATTAAACACGCGGCCTCGCTAACTCGCTTTGAAAGATACATGACAGCCAAAAGCTTCGTTCCCCAGCAGTAATGGAGTTGGCTGGGGTGCAGGGGGCACTTCCAGTGGAATGAATTCAGATGATGCTAACTCAACAGATACTTTGAGATGTGTACTAGCTGCCTGTGGGAAGGTCTTGCTTTGGGAAGCTGGTGATGGTGCTGCAGGCCAGTCAAGGTTACGTGATGGTGGATCCTGGTCCTAACAAATTCACTGTGGGGGGTTGTGATGGTAAACTGGCAGTGGGGCTGTGCTGGAAAGGTGAGAAATATTCGGGGAGAGGGAATCTGTCTGGAGGGCTGATGACACCTCTCCCGTCTCATGCACTGAACCCGCAGAAGCTGTGTGACTTCTGTGGATGTAGCCAGATGTTTGCCTTTGGTCCATGCTGGCTGGATGACTGCTGAGTTACTCAAACTACAGCTGTTAGAAATGCATCCAGGCGTTGTCCTGCTTCTTCCACCTTCTGCCCTGCTTTCCAACACACCGTATCCTCTATCCAGTTCCTTCCCTCTACCCCAAATCTCCACCTGCTTTTCAGCAATGCTTAGCAAGCCACTTACAGCACTTCTCTTGCCTGTTCCTCCTCTATGGAAAGTCTCATGAAACCTCAGTCACTGATGTTTTGATCAAGCATGAGGTATAAGTTTGATGCTATTTTGAATCTGTTTCACTTGGGGAAGAGGGAAAAACTTTCAAAACTCAAAACATCTTACAAATTCATACATTACTTTGGTTACTTCTGTGCTTGTCAGCTCCTTGCCTGTGATGCAAGCTTGTTGCAGAAATATTGTCTCTGAATTTAAGATATCCAGGAGAGTTGATGATATGTGAGGAGGCACTGATGGATGCATACATGTATACATTTATACCTCTTCTACAAATTCCTCTTTCTCAGACAGCATTACAGATAACTGTCCCAGAAGAAGGCAGCTTTGAATGTCTGATGTCCTTACGTGGTTCCAAGCAGGATATCTGTTTGTAGTGTGGAAGGTAGGTTATTCCTTAGGCCTTTTCCCTCTCCTCTAATTTTAGACTTGCAGCACTATGAAGGAGTTGTTGTTGCCAGTGGTACAAAGCCGGTGGGCCGCCTTGTTGGGAATCACTCGTTGCCCTAACCCAGTTTCAGTTGTTCTATTAATACACCACTGGAGTCTGGCTGGAGCACAGAGTCCTCTGTGGACAGGCCAGTAGCAGTGTCTCTCTCCTGGAGCAATTATAGGAGAAGTTTTACAAAGATGATAATTTGGATAAAAGTGATCAGAGGGGCACAGTAGAGAGAAAAAGGAACATTGGGCGAAAATCAGGTTGGAGCTCAAAACTGAGCTAATGGGGGCTCAGTGGATGATGTAATTAAGTTATAAAAAGTGTACCTTGCAAGTACAGTTCCCGACTGTTCATGGAAAAGAAGCAGCTCTTAGGACAGCAAGCCTGAACTTCTGAATCTCCTCACAGCATTCACATGTGAGCAGTGGACTCCTCTCTCAAGCGAGCCTTTGGTGTTAGCAATGATGCAGTGCCCAACTATTCCTGCACCGCTTACCCCGGGTCTGGGTGTGGGGCTAGCCAGCAGCAGCAAGCTGGGCTTAGCCTGGATCCATGTCCCGATCATGTTCCCCATATCATCCCACGTGTGCTGTGCTGTCTTAATGTGCCCGTGGAGCTGCAGTGCTTCATTGCTGATTAGGCAGATGGGCTGATACGAGACCAGTCCCTGGAGTGCTGCTTCCATACCAGCGATTTAGCTGCGTAGCTCTCTGCAAAGAAAGTTATTGAGAATGGCAGCCTGGGCAGTCCCGTGGAATTCAAGATATGTTATTTTTGTTCTGAGGACGTTTCTAAAGGATTTTAATTATGTGCATGGTTAATAAATGTCATGCTATCCATCTTTAGTCATGCATACACATGTGGTGTGCTGCTCAGGTACCCGCTGGCCCGCCGTGAGGGTGACGTGCAGCCATGTTTGTGACATATCATTACTAGGATTGCTTTTGGGGTAAGCACAGGAAAGGATTGTTCCCACTACTCCTAATAGTTCCTGTGTGACAGACACAGAGTGTGTAAATCTTTAATGTGTCTGCAGCTGGGAATGCAAGCGGCTGCTGCCCTCTCCGCAGTCAATTACATCGTCTTAATTTGCTCTGACATAAAATTAGTTTTTCCCCCCCCCATCTTGTTTCCTCACACAAAGCAGGACTAGAAATTGTTACTGTAGAAAATTAAGGTAGGCTTGAGACCTGAAAGGTGAGGCAACAGGGAACACTTGCTTTTCTTAGGTTTTGAAATGCTGTTTGTTGAACAAGCCATTTCCTACTTATCCCAAATCTTGCCCAGGTTTTGTGATGGTGGCACCTGAGGAGGGTTCAATGTGTTGAGGTGGAAGTGTACCTTCCTAGAGGTTCAGATTACCGTGGAAAACGTGGAAAGCTCCAACAGCACAGTTGAATCAGGGAATCACAGAACTGTCATGATTTACTTTTAGGATTGTAATTATTCCTCTGCTTAGGGAAAAAACCCCTTTCCTTTGCACCCTGCCTAAGGAATACACCTTGGAGAGTTCTTACATTTGGCTTCAGGTGGGAGTTCTGAACAGGGTGGGGCATCAGCCCAGAATTCACTGTGCATGTGCTCAAGAGAGGTGTGATGATAAACATTTCTCCCCCAAACTTTGTATTTCTCTTTCTGTACTTTCTCATTTGGGTTTGTTTTTTTCCATTGACCACCGGCTATGACCATATGGCTTCTCTTCTGTTTTCCTCTGTGTCTTCTACCCCCCTGCTCTGAACATATTATAATGTTCACAAGACATTTTAATATCAGTTCTGGTCTTGCCTAGCAGCACAAAACATCTTGTGTATTTGCATTTTTTAGTTTAATCATTATCTTAATAATTTTTGGGCAGTAGCCACAGAATCTTTTTCCCTCTGTCTCATCTCATCTTTAAAGCAGCAGTTCTTGCTTCTCCCTGCCATGCCCCGTTACACTTGTTTTAAACCCACAGCAAAGGTGTGGTCTGGAAAGAGGAGATGACAATAACCTACCTGCAGGACACGTTTCAGGAGCCCTGGTTACTCCAGCCCTCCCTGGAGCAGGCCTTCAGCACTGACAGTGATTAGTGAGAGAGAGAGCCATCAGGCTCCAGCTAAGGACACCTGGAAATGGAACTCCTACGGAGGGATGAGCTGGCATTAAACAAATTGTGGAGATTAAAATAATCCTGGGAAGCATTGGATTAGCAGGAAAGCCCTCCATTTTCTGTACCCTGGCTACAACAGACTCATTTCTCTTTTTTCCATGGTAGTTATATTTGAGGTGGTATAGTCTAGGGAGGCAGTATTCCCATTACCATAAACCTCATCTTTTTTTCAAATCCAGCTTGATTTTTCTCAGCTTGGGGTTAAATTCACTCCTTTTGATTTGGGTGTAGTTACACCAATTGTGGCTGGGCTAGGTTTGGTCCTGAATGTCAAACTCACTGTTAGCATCTTGGGATTACCTCATGATCTCCTTTGTAATCCTTTTACAAACATATTTTCTTTTCAGCTCATGACAAACCTAATTAGTGGTGTTTTCAGTAAATAGGAATACCTATAGCAAAAGTCCTTTTTCAAATACAGATTTGCCATGCCCTGACATTAGTTTGACCTTCCATGGCATCTCTCAAGAAAGTATTTTGCTCATGTTGATTAATCAAACTTCATGAAATTTACTAGATATGTAAAAATTCGTTATTCCTAGGTTGGAAACAAAAAGCCCAAGGGTCAGAAAGCCTTTTTAAAATCACTGGAAGATTGAAAATTATAGCTAAACTGTCCTAGCTTTTAGACCTCTGCCATATTTCCAAGATGCTTTCCTTACTGACACTCCTGTTCTCAACTAGCACATTCTCATTGTCTTTACCTTGTTTGTCTTCCCTTAATCTTCAGCCTTTTAAATATTCCAAAGCATTTTTCTTGACTGTCCTGATGAAGTTTGAGAGAATCTCAGCCCCTGCCCCAGGTGACTCCTGAGCTGTCAGGAAAGTGTGAACTCTGTGGGGAGGAGGAAACACCTCACTGCATCGTGCAACACTGAGGTTCTCAACACCAATGCCAAACTGCTGCATCTTATCCTCTAAAATCACCCCACAGCACAATCTGTTGCAACAGCCACCAAATGCAATGAAACCCTCTTTTCCTTTTTAGATGCTACTCACTGTTCTTATTTAGAGAGAGATCTGGCTTCAATTATTTACAGAAGAGATGCTGGGTAGAGTTACATACCAGACAAGCTAGGCTGACTTGTCACAATCTTTTAGGACTGCCTATATATATATATATCTTTTTTTTTTTGAGAAATCTTGACTTTTTTTCCCTTTAGAGAAAATGATTTGTAATCATAAATGAGTATTTGGGAAATGTCACCTCCAGGTACTACAGATGAGGCCTTCCAGGCTTATGAAGCTACAGAGGGGTTAGCTAATGTGACATTTTTTAATCTGCTCATTTGTTTTCTCATCATGGAACAAGGGCTTCTGCTTCATTCAAAATGAGAGAAGAGCATTCTAACCAGTTGTGTGGAGAAAGGTCAGTTTTTCTCAAGATAATCTGTTTCTGGGTTTTGTACATATTCCACAATAATCTAAAAATCAAAGCAAGGTTACCCTCTTCTTCTTTTATGTTGTTGAGAGTGTTTTTTCCCACATCTGCCCTTTTCTTAAAGCTAAACAAGGCTCCTGGTCAGATCATACGACTATTCAGACACAGAAGATGCTTCTTCATGGATTATAACCTTGCTTTAAATTTCTCCCTTGTCTGTAACACAATTCCTACTCCTTGGCTTTCTCTCCTTCACTGAAAACTCTTTATTTTGTATCTTCAGTGAAATACACTGAATTAAGAATAGGGGGTTTTCCCTCTTTTTTTAATGTGTATGTGTTGACAGTAATTGTTTTCTAAGGGTTTGATTCAAAGGCTGTATAAATCAGTTGGATTTGGAATACAAATCCTAGAAAAGAGAACCGGAAGGGATATCAAGAGATCAACTGATCCAAACAAGACCTGTTATATCTATTTAATTTCCAACAGATGGTTCTCTAATTGACTCTTAGAAATCTCCAGTCACTATTTTTACTCTAAAAAGAATGTCCTAGCACCCAGCAGATTTTCCCTTTCTGTCCATGATTTCTTGTCCTGTCCACTGTGAGCAGAGAGAACAAAGCAGTTCCCTTCCTCTTGGAAGGAGTATCCTATACACTTGGATATTCTTTTCCTGCCTCTCTCAGTTTTTCTTTTTGAGGATCGACACCCCTGTTTCTTCAGGAGGCCCACATGGGGACTCCTGAGCATGTTTCCCCCACGTGGGTTTTAGCTGTGGGATGTCCTCTTTGACTTTTGGCACTCAGAAGTGGATGCAGAAGTCCAGCTGACACCTCCTCCCACTGCTGATGGCAGACAGAGGGAGAAGCCAAAGGTCTGGAAGTCTTGGATGCGACCTGCCCAACCTGTGTGCAGCAGACATGGGGGGCTTGGGGCTTTTCTCCTTGGTCTGCTCAGAGCTGCTGCTTCAGATTAAGGCTCCTCTGAGTTCTGCCAGAAGCAATCAGTCACGTTAACATATTCCAGAAGCCAAAGCTGCCTGTGTGTGGGAAACTGAACCACGTGCTTTCTGATGTTGGCCAAGGGAGATGGTGTAGGGCTTCTGACACCTGGGAATTAGTCTGCTGATTAGATCTTTCACTGGTGGAGCATAAAATACTCCCCCCCCCATGTATTTTCTGTAACTCAGTTGTTGATAGCTTACAAATATCTCAGTGCTATCCCTCAAGCACTTCTCAGGGAATGTTCATCACCTGTTTTTCTTCAAATTACTTCAGAAGGACCAAAGGGGAGCTGACATGACAAATCATAGGGTAAAACAGATTATTAGAAGCAAGAAGGCATCCTTCAAAATGTTGAAGTTCTGTGTTCAAGAATGAAAAGGGAGGACAAGGCTCACAAATCTTCAGGAACCCTTTGAAGGAGTCCCCAGGCAAATGAACAAAGAGATCTGGGTGATATGGTCCTCAGGGAATTCACAAAGGCATTTGAAAAAGTGCTTCACCCAAGGGTCTTACAGGAAATAACCTCCCTAAGTTTCTTGCATGGATAAATAATTGTTGAAAAGATGGGAAACAATAGGGAGGAATAGAGAGGTCATTTCCACAGCCGAACCTTGCAGAGGTCTGTGCTACAGCCCATATTTTCATAAATGTGCTAAAAAACCAGGGTGAGCAATAAGATGGCAAGTTTGGAGGTGAATGCCAACTTATTCAAGATAATAAAGGCAAGGGCTGACTGCAAAGAACCGAGGAAGTCCCTTTTCATACCGTGTCCCTGAGCAACAGAGTGGGAGATGAAATTCAGCGTGGATGTAAGAGAGGTGGGGTGAAAGTCGCAGCATTGCATTGATGGTGATGAGCATGGAATTGAATGCCATCACTTGGGAAAAAAGATGTGGTTATAACACTGGGCTTTGAAAACATCACCTCAGTGCTTAGTATTTATTTTAAAAAAGGCTGACTTACTGTTAGGAGCTATTAGTAAAGTAATACAAAACAAAAGAGGAGACACAAAAGAGGAGACACTCTTCAGCACTTTAGACATCCATGCTTTGCCCACATCTTGAATACTTGGTTCAGTTCCAACACTTCAGACACAGCAGGAGTGGAAAAGGCATGGAAAATGAGTGATTAGAGTCAGAGAATGGCTTTGTATGAAGAATCGTAAAATAGTCTAGGGTTCTTTAGCTGGGAAAAGAGATGAGGGGATATGACAGGAGGCTGTAAAATGATAACTCTGAGCATCAAGATGAAGAGCAGGGAGAGATGGTTCATTGTTTCTTCTTGCACAAAGTAAAGGAGCGTCAAATAAAGCTATTGAGTAAGGCTTTGGGGCAAACAAAGTGTTGCTGCTTCGTGGCACATGGAGCATACACAAGGAACTCCTTTCTGCAGGATGTTGTGGATGCTGCAGATTTTCAGGTGTTTAAAGAGTGGCTGCTCAGATTTATGTGACAAAAAATTTTCCAAGGGCTGCTTTGTGCAAAAACACTCCGGTTCAGAAAAATCTGTGCTCTGCAAACTGTTAGAGACTGGGAGGGTGTTTAGGGATGTAGGATTGTATGGGCTGGGTCTGTTCTCCTCTTTGCTGGGTATCTGCTGTTTGTGACTGTTGGAGACGAGTCACTGGATTTGCCTTGGTCTGACACGATGCTGCTGCTCTTGTGTTCACTCTGTCATTCTTAGAGATGCTCAGCCACTGCTAGTTTTAATGAATTGTTTTCAGTGGTCAAAGCAAATTGCCCAGCTACTCTCAAAGAAATCCAGCCAGGGTAATGAGATCTGGCAATTTCAGGAGTGCGGCAATATAACCTAGAAGTAAAAGAATTGAATAATTCTTGAAAAAAAAATACTCATTCCCCTTTAAAGGAGTATTCGGAAGGGGAAAAAAAATGCACCTAAACAGTCATATATCAGAGAGGCATGTAAAATGTCCAGCTGAGGAGTGTTATTAATGAAGTGGTGAACTTTAAGTCCATGCATAGCATGCCTCCAGTAGGAAGGCTCTTATTTCCAATGCCTGGGGTAATCTAGCAAAATCCAAGCCATATCTTTAATGAACAAGGTGGGCTATCAATCAACACAGAGATGACACAAGCATTTCATACAAACCCAAAACCCGGCCCCCCCACCCCTAAAATCAAGGCCACTGCAATGCCTCCCAAGGCTGCCTGTCCTCGCCAGGCAGGCAAAGAGTCATGAATCTGCATGTGACTGTTAAAGGCAGAGCTGCTCCTAAGTAGATGGTAGTTATTTTTAGCAACTAGTTTAAATTGTTCTGATATTGAATCTGCACCGTGCAGGGGTAACATCTTTAAAATGCAATTCTATGGTAGGTGGCAACAATCAAGCTGAATTACTGACATTGTAAGGAAATGAAAAGTCAAACTGCTGACCATGTGTATTTTATGGTATTTAATTAAAAGTAGATAACATAGTGTGAATGAACCACAAATCAGATAAAAATGGCAGTATATTCTCATATTTAACACATATTTGACTTGTGGTTGCTTGACAATTTACCAGAACAGGTCTATGATGGTCTCCAAATATAAAATCAGGAGTGTAATTAAAAATACTGCAGGGAAGAAGCAATATTCAGTTCAACCCTGAACTACGTTAATCCCAGCCACAGCTGTATCACTTCCATTCCCTTTAACAAGAATCTCATTTCTTCTTCTTTTTTTTTTTTTTTTTTTTTAATGAAAGAGGGGGAAAAAAGTGTCCAGGCTTTTGCTAAATCAGAGTGTTGGGTTTAAAAAGTTTAGTGTGGGGCTGGGAGGAAGAAGAGGGAAGCAGAGTCAGAGCATGGTTTATTAGGAGCTGTGGTGCAGCTGCCTCAGCCTGGGGCTCTGCGGTGGCCGTGCACCAGGCCTGTGGCTTCTCTTCTGCTTTTGGCAAAGGATTGTGCTGTGACCTTGAGAGGTGCTTCTATTGCAGCCCGTGCCACAGCTCCTTCTCCCGTAAAGCAGAGCTATCCTTGCTTTCCTTAGTCCTATCTTTGGCTAATAACCAGGAGAGCAAAGCCTTGATCTCACTTGTGCAACAACTCCTGTTTCAGGGGCATTTAGCTCAGCTCTCCTCCCAAATCACCCCACACACATGTGCTGGCTGCAGCAGGTCTGCCACAAGCAAGAAAACACAAGCTGGACTTGGGCTCCCACCGGCTTTTCTTTTGTTAGTTCTGCCACTGAAAGTATCCAACCCCAATCCACGAGGCTTTGCCAGGCACACAGGGGTGCTCCTGGTGTTCCCCTGTCCCATGGGGAGGTAACTCCCAGAGCCTGACAAAGAAGAGTTGGTACCATGCATCTTTTCACCAGGATTTAGATTAAAAGTCTCAAATTCTTCTTGTAACTCCAGCTGAAGAGGCAGCTCTTAGAGAATGAGTGTTTAGTCTTCACTTGTTTGAGGTCTGTCAGCACAGCTTTCAGCCAAAATAAATAAAGGTAGGCTCTCCATTCAAAGGGAGGGCTGGGAAAATGGGAGTTCAGGCTTCCCTCGCTCACCTTTAGGATCCTCACAGGTAGTGTCTGCCAACTTCTCAGCTCCAGTCTCTGTTCCCCCCACCCACTACAAAATGCTGTTTTCTGCCATGTGAAGCCCCAGCTGATTTCCCCCCCATCTCTACTGCCTTTTTGCTTTCACCAGCGTGTGCAAATGTGTTGTAGTGTGACCAGCTGTGGAGGAAGGAAAAACTCCCTCTGCATATTAGTGTGGGGAGTTTTTCCAGGTGACTCCATCTCCTGGAAATCCTTGGGAACCAGAGAGAGAAAAACAGGCAGAATGAATTAATGCACATTCAATTTGAAAAATACAATTTTTCTTTTACTTTTTGCCACTGGACAGTTGAGTTTTACATTTTTTTCCCAGTGTGTCACTGTACCACTGGGGCTTCCAGTGGTGTCCAGGGATTTGTGCACAAAGAAGGTGTGTTTGGGACAAGGACTAAATTCTTGAAGGAGTTGAATTCTTTCTCTTTGGTGAAAGAATTCAAGAAAGGATTTCCATGTTGCAGTTCCTATTTCCCCTTCTCTTCGGTGGCTTACAGCTGATTAGGGAGAGGGTGGGATTTACGTTCTGGTAGCAGAATCGTATTGTCTAAATCTCCTTGCTATTATTTTTTACTTTGGGACACATTAGTTGACATGCAATTGCAGTAATACCCACTAGTCTCTACAGATAGGGGTTATTCCTTTAGGAAGGGCTGGCGTCTCCTTCCATTTTGTGTGGAGTTTCAGAATTTCAAAGATTCTTTCGGTGAAATTTTCTAGCACCTTGTAGAGTATAATTCAGTGTTTCTTGTCTCTCTATTGCAAGGCTAATTGTAGCACCATTTGTTAACTTGAGAATGAGACTATTTCTTATCTATTTTTAAAATCGGACTTTTTAGCTTATTCTTGACTTCGCTGCCCTGCAGCCTGAGTGAGCGTAATGCAACACAATGGACTTGCAGGTAATCAATAAAAGCTTGGAGGTCAGAGATGGCATTTGACAAACTTACACTCGTGATTAAATATTCTGCTGAAGGAAATACTTAGAGGGTTTCTTCTTAAAAGGCAAACTCAGAGTTGCCCTGATGACCCTGAGGTTTGAATTCTGTGCTGCCACGTAGAGGAGCTGGCTCTGGAGTTCCTTTTTGGGACAACAGATTCATTGGTTGCTGCACAGACCACCTGCAACCTGCTCCTACTGTGATCCATGAGGCTCCTTTTGGCTTCAGTGGTGCCAAGATCTCACTGAATTTGAGAGATGTAACGAAGTCACTTGGGTTAGGAGCTTTGACACCCTGGTCTCCCTTTTTACTCAGTGGAGAGAAATTACTACAGAAAATCTCTAGGGATGATGCCTTTTTAAGAAATACTGGGTGCAAGTTGGATTGCAACAGGTGGCTCTGCTACAGCTCTCTGTGTGTGATGCTCAGGATTGACTTCAGACTAAAGTTATCAAAATATTCTCACCAAGCACTAGCAGTTAGAACAATTTGGTGTGCACCTGAGGCAGAACTTCTAGTTCTGTTCTTCTGAGAGGAAACTGGTTAAGGTGACGCATCCTGAAACCACCTTGTGCCCGTGAGGAAAATTGGGGGATTTGCTTTCAAGTTTTATGACTGCTCTGAAACAAGACACTGAGTGCCAGTGTCCTTGGTGCTGGCGCTGCTGCTGGTCATGTGCTGCCATTGGGTGGGAAGGTGGGAGTGCTTTTGCATGTTGATAGCTGAACTGACAAGCTGTAAATTCCCTGTGTCTGAGCTTTAGTTCTGTGAATGAGTAGTGCAACCATGAGGTCCTGCTGGAAGGACAATAGGGAACTCATTCAGGAGGTGCTAGGGCAGGATCCAAGTATTTGGCAAAGGTACCAGGCATCTCCAGGAGTAATCATCATCCCACTGTCACTGTCATCTGGTTGCGGACATGATGGCTGGGAATGATGGTGGTCTGTCCATGGGAATTTATCTTTACATCACCCAGACTCCCATAGCAAAAAATCCTTGCTAGTCGTACCTCTGTGAAATCCTTCCCTCCCAAGGCTTCAAAGCCACAGAGAGAAGAGCTAGAAATAAGAATGTTGTCTCCAGACTACGTGGCAGTGAATGATTTGGGCAGAATGAGGTTGCTTAGGCTGGAGGCTGATCAGGACATGGAAGCATTAATAGTAACGGGGAAGCATGGCGTGGTAGCAACAGAAAGAAGCAGCAGCAGGAGATGACGTTGGCAAAACTTTCCTGCTCTAGAAGTTAACTCCATGAATTTTCTGAAGTCAGTTGTAGGCACTTTTGGGAAGTGATATTTGGATGACAGCAGAACGAGTATATTTGTGGCATGGCATCCCAGTATGCCACCGAGCAGCTTGTCTCAGTGGAAGTAAAATGTGAGAGAAGTACATCATTTAGCACTGAAAACATTTCAAAAGGACATGAGCCAACAGACTCATAAAACTTCTCTCTCCAGATGTTCTCCCCAGAGCCATTAAAATAGGTGGTCTTAATATTTGCTTTTTGATCTTCAGCATGTTACCTTCCCAAAAGCCAGCAACAAAGCCCGTGATTCAATGTGTGCACAGATGAGTATCCGTGCTGGGGCAGCAGGAGTGGGGGGCACACTGACACCTCGTTCAGTTTGCCACTCCATTTCCCTCCGACTGAACTCGCAGTCTACCTGCAGTACCTCGTTTGCAATCTGCATGCAGAGTAGGAGGCTTCAAAGCTCTTAAGGAAATGCATTTCAAATGTTCTTCCCGTTATAAAGCATGCAGCCCGAGCGGTCACCCAACCATGGCAGAGGAATCCGTAAAAATGAAGATAGGCCGGTGTAAATCAAAAAGTGAGGCTTGAATCCTGAGAGTTCTGCAACTGCAAGAAGTGTCACATCCAACAGGATGCAATATATAATGGGTATATACCGCACCAGTTACAAGAGCATGACAAATGGCCTCGCAGGCACCACACTGGCTCCATTTATACTGTTTCCTTTCTGAGGCAGGATGGTAACTCCGTAATGTCTCCAATATTTTGTTGCTCTATTGAACCTCCTTTGCTAAGAGGAGAGACAGTCGAGTGTGTTCCACTCGCATTCTCTCAGGTATAATATACAAGATCCATAATAATTCAATAACGCGAGAGCTCAGCTCTAGTGTTTGTTGGAAAGGATTTACTTTGCTTTCTTTGGGATAATTATGACTGATTGTAATAAGTACGGATATAAACTCTTGATGCTCGCCTTCAGAGCCACAGACTACAAGTTACACGCGAGTTGAGGACAATAACAACTTGGTTCAAAGGCTGGAGACTTTAAAAAAATGGTGATTGCATTTAGTAGATTATAGTTCCACACTTTTTATTCTCAATTTTTTGCAATTGTTCTGAAAGTTTTACTTGCACAGATGGTTTCTGGATTCCAGGGCAGGGAAAGTGCATTTTGCAGCATTCCTTGTAAATCCCAATTCAAGCTACAATGGCAAGGGTCCTGATGGGAGCTCACAGCACCTTCCTGCTCCCCTGCTCTTTGGGTAAATAGCCAAAACAGGTGAACATGTGCCAAGTTCCTGGGTGGGAATTAGTTGGGCTTCAAGCATCTCGATTATTTCATGGATGGAGCCTGGTATAACTTTTTCTGAACAGCACAACTGCAGCTGAGCTACAGCTTTGGAGGACAGTGGGTTTTCCCTGGGCAGTGCCGCCTCAGCTCCTGGAAATGCTGTGGAACCTGTTGTTTTTTGTTCAGAAAGCCTGGTATCTATGACTTCTAGTAGCCCTTTGCTTCCCTGAATCCGCTTGGATGCAGTATCCTCAGTTTTCCCTGACACTGCAAACAGGTTGAAATGATAGATGAAAGGGGAGCAGGACGGAGCTGTGAGTTAGTGCATCAGCCTTTCACTGCTGGAGTCTGGGGTTCAGAGTCTTCCTTTGAGCAAATGTAAAAATGGGTTTAATAATTTCTTTCTAACATCCTTAGTGGACATTTGGCAGTATCATAAAACCTGTGCACAATATGGAAAAGAAAAGCACAAGTCTCTGGAACAGGAAATGGGTCGTTGAAGAATGGAAGCAAGGTAGAAGGCAGAGAGGCGTGGAGAAACATGCACAGCACCTTCATCTAGGTATTTCTAAAAAGCCCACGCTTGTTATACACCAAGTGCACCCACTAATTAAGAAATAATGAGAAAAAAAGGTATCTGAAAAGCCTGACTGGTTTTTCTTTGGGAAATGCATTAGACAATTGGAAAGTGCACAAAGTCCTATTATTCAAGTTAATTTACACTCACTCTCCTAGTTCACCACAAAAATTTATGAACCTGGAAGAGCTATAAGTCCCTTAACAAAGTAAACAAACTGTAACTCAGGCTTGTGTTCTTCCAGAGACCCACCACCTAAGGGTTTGGGTGGTTGTTTTGGTTTTGGGGTTTGGCTTTTTTAACTAAAGGTGAAGAGATGATTCAGTACATGGTGCTGTGTCACTTTTCTCAGGGGCAAACAATTCACATTACCGGAATTAGACCATTAGAATAGACTTCAAATGCACAGTGAACCTCAGCAAATAAAATCTACCAGCCTTCAGCTATGACTTGTCTTTGCACATCCGAGGAGTCTGGATAGAGAAGGGAGATGGGCTGGGCTCCTTGCGAGTGGCTCAGCCTCCCCCGGGCCCTACAAATTCAGAGCAACAACAGCCAGAAGATTAAGCAAGTGTAACTAAAACTATTCTGATGTCAGGCCCCTATTTTAATCTCCTCCAAACGATCCAGAGCGTACTCGTTAGTCCGTACAGCACACCATCTCCTCCTGAATGTGTGAGGCACTTAAAGAAAGAAAGTTTTTCACACTGTATACCAGACGACCTTGATGTGATAGACTGCAGGGTTTTGTGACACTGCACACTCAGTGCTATTCAACACTTTGCCTGAAAGGGAGGAAGGAATGGATTTATTGACTTGTGACTTTGACTCAGGCCTGTGTATCAGGACTGTTATTATGTGGAATGATTAGGCTGCAGTGTCAGGGACAAGTTAAACTAGAACAACAAAGGACCTCCTTAACCTTTACCTGGACACAAGGCCATTCATAATGACTTGCATGGTTTGGAAAACTAAGTATATCTTGCAGCACTCAATACTTCTGCAGCTACAGCAAATGAACAGAAATGGAAAAGATGGATTGCTGAAGGAGATGAAATGTAATTCAATTCTGCATAGTCCTGTTCAGAATACCAAGTTCAGGTCCGTGTCAAAAAGTGGCAAAGGCATCATCTTTCTGTTCAGAGTGAATTTTAGAACTGGATACAATACATAGCTACCCAGGATTTTTCCAGGTTTTTTGGGGGGAGTGGGGGTGGTGGTATAGCAAATAATGCTTTCCATGAAGGAGATTTCCTCATATGGAGTGTACATGAAACCATAATCAATAATAGATGGGTGCCAAATGTAAAGAGAGGGTCCTCAGCTGGTGAGGGGAGTCACTCCACAAAGCCAGGGTGACAATATTCACAGATCCCTATCAGTGTCCGTGAGGAACCGAGTATCTCTTTGTAGCTAGTGCTGCATGAGAGTCCTGATGTAACAGTCCATTTGTGGTTTTATATTAGATTCAAAATATTGCTCTTCTTTTCTTGATGGTTGTTATCAGAGCACATTATGAATGAGTCAGTGCATTTTGGACGGCTGAGATTTCACCCCTGCCCAAGCTGATGACAATTTCATCCCTGTTTTCAGGAGGTGCCGAATCAGGGCTCATCACTTTGCAGGTTGAGTGCTTGGCTGTGGGCATTGCCTGGACCCTGCTATTGGCTTGAGAGTGCCTTGCAGGCTTCTCTCCTTCCCAGCCATGTTTATTGGTGATATCCAATTGTGGAATCCCAGGCAATTTCCTTTTTGTGAAGAAAGGCAAAGGCTCTTCTTGCAGGAAGTGGTTGCATAAGGTGCTGTAAAAATGTCTGCAGAAAGAAATTAAAACAAGCGAGATATGATATGGGAGTTGAAGAGCTAATGAAAAATAAGTGCCTTAATCGGAATATGACCAAGCTGGCTGGGGAAGGAGAGGCTGGTTTCTGGTGAGATGCATTTGATTTCTCCAGCACCACAAGAACTTCTGAACTCAGTGCTCCCAAGTGTCCCTCAGTTGCAGAGCTTGGAGAAACCATGGCTGGCCTCTTGTCTTTGCTCCTGTCTAGCACAGGCCACCACAAGCCACAGGATAAAGAGAATTCTTCTTCTCTTCTGCCTTGATGTGTATTATGAGTAGGAATTTGTGTTTCAAGGTAAACGTACCTGCTAGGTTTGAAAACAGCTGCAATATTGCATCCCACTTTTTTTTGAAGTGCTCAGTAAAGCCCATCATTTTCATGTGGGTGTAAACTGCTCTGCTGGTTTATATGTTTGTAGAGAGGTTTGCATTTGGCTTGGAGCCCCAAAAAGCTCTATCACCTCTATCTGTCTCTTTTCGTTTACTCTCTCATTTCTCTATGAGCAGAAAAAAGCCAAATGTGGCCCAAAATCCTTGGTCAGCCCAAGGCAGGTAAAGCCACTCCTCCCAGGGACAAGGTCGGGTCACCAGAAGATTTCAGCTGCTTCCTCCAGTGTCCTGGTTAGACCATTGCCTGTGACCATAAATACTGGGTCTGTTTTAGCTCCTGTCAGCCAAGAAACAAATCCTGTGGAGAGGCTGTTTCTCTGCCCTGTCACAGAAATGAGGTGGGGCAAAACCGTGGCAACCTTTTATTTCACTTCAGAGTTTGTTGGGGCTTTTTTCTGCCTAATGAATTCAGTCAGAATTACAGCATTTCTTCTGTTAAAAGGTGTTTGCTACATTTCATGGGTGTGAGTTAATTTAGCAATAACTGTGTTTCCCTGGTGACATTATGAAATAATTCTAGTTTTTGTGATGGCTGTGTCAAGATCCAGTCACGAGATAGGACCACTACACACGCAAGAAATAAAATTAACAATATGAAGTAAAAGAATCACTGGGTTGACCAGATTAATATTAGATAGAGACAAAGCAGAGTAGCTGAGGTTTGGTTTGTATTTTTTTTCTGCTTACCTGAACTCAGGTCTTTTGAACTAAAAGCTTCAAAGAAATGGTCTTTACCTGCAGGCTGTGGCATATTGTATGTGTACCTGGTATCTATCTGTAGTTACTCTCTGACGTTTGTGGGGTTTTTTGACTCTTGCATTCGTTTTTGCTACATAGGAGTTTTACTGCTCTTTTTTATCACCCCTAAATTGGTTTGTTGGAAATATCACCATCGAATGCTGTGTTTGTCTTTTATGCAGGTTGTCTAACATCAGGGAAATACAAGGGTTTACTGTATAAGCCTTTATTAACTACTCAGTCCCTTGTTTAGCTGGTGAATGACAGCGCTTTTCCCTTTGTCATTCACATGCTGCTTTCATTTTGTCATATCAATATTGCAGCAAATTAATTAACTCCTGTTCATTTTTTTGTTCATTTAAATCAGAGGGCAGGCTGTGTAGCATTTCTGCAGGAGACAGGAGGGAAGGGCACCCTTGTGCTACTCCCATCTCCTGGACTATCTCAACTTGCCTGTGCGTGAAATCACCCGGAGAAAATCTTGCCTCCCATCTCCCAAGATACGGGCTCCACACAGCAGGATTTGAAGGTGCTGTGTAGGATATTGCGAGACAGGTTTTCAGGAGCACGATCCCTGTCCTTGTTGGAAGACTCCAACAACTGGCCTTTTGTTCAAGCCAGGGTAAAGGACCTCTTATCCTGAACAATTACAATCTTCTAAAATTACAGGCGTCCGGAAAGAAGGGAGAGCCTTATATCACACGCAAGAGCCAACAGGGCTGTTCAAAGAGGACGAGAGGTGCAACGTGTCCAAAATAACGCTGTAAAAGGAGGAACTTTAGGAGAAGCTGCCAAACATTTCTTTCAGCTCGTGCATGGAATGGGTTGTTTTACTCAGAACCATAAAACATTTATGCAGAAAGAGAGCTTAGTGTTTGCATTACTGATTTTTTTTTTTCATTATAAGCACTGAAAACCGTAGAAGAAACCTGCCTTTATATTTTTAAGTGAATCATAGTTTTAATGATAGCTCTTAGACTGGGATGATCTTAGAAGTTTTCCAGTGGTGTGGTTGTCCTGCAAGAGATCGTAGCCAGCAGAGAGGGGAGTTCCTTTATATTTTTGGTTCTCTTAGGATCAGGCTTCTACTTCCAAAAGCCAGCGGTCTCTGCAGGCACCAAAAGATCAGCAACCTCCAAATGATTTCAGACAAATCACCTTTTTGTGTCAGAGGGGATGTTCAGAGCAGCATATTAAATATAAGGCAGATAAAGCATCCCACACACGCCAGGGTTGGCAGATTCCTTTTTCCTGTTTTGTTCCCAGTTAAAGATTCCATGTTTGCAACTGTGACTCCAAGTGCACTGGACATACTTTTTGTTTAAAAGGGACTGTGAAAAGAAGCCAACAGGGGGAAGGGAAGATGTAACTAAAGGAACTATCGAGAGAAGGTGAGGGAGGAGGAATATATTGAAAAGAGCAAATACTTTTATACATTTTTATCCATGAGATATGCTCTACTGACTGGCTGCAGGTTTCTGGAGCTGCTTGGGTGGAAAAGGCCATCTCTAACCTCACTTGCCATCCTTCAGGGCCCCCTGACAGCCACACTACTGGCTGCAAATTGAACCTGCCTGAGGCCATGCTGGCTACTAAAATCCCCCAACTCTGGCATTGAGTGATCACAAGAGTACAAGGTTAGGAGGAAGGATATCGAGTTGGTTATGGGAGCGTCACACAACCAAAGATATTATCTAGCTGAAACATCAGCATAGCTCTTTCCGAATTGCTCCAATAATGACTAAAGTGGTCATGGCCTGGCTGAACAGTCTGGCTGAGCCATGGGCTGACCAGGCTCACTGGTCACCATGGCAGCAGAAGTGGCTCTCTTTAAGCACCTCTTCTTTCTGACACAGAACATCAAGCTGGAAGGGATTTGAGGAAGGTCATTGTGCATTTCCCTCCATGCTAAGGGAACACCTCCTGCACCTCTACCAAGAAAACTCCATACGGTTCTTGTCAGTCTCTTCTAGAGCTTCACTGTTCCAGCTTTTGGAAATTTTTCCTGATATTTGACTCAAGTCTTCTTAGCTGGCAGCTTTTTCTTGTCCTTTTGGTCATGGAAAACAGATTGTTCCCTTCCTCTTTGCTGCAGCCTTTTATACACTGGAAGACTGTGTTATCACGTCTCCCCTCAGTCTCCTCTTTAGAGCAAACAACCCCACTGTGTTCAATCTTTCCTCACAAGTCATGGTTTTGAGACCTCTGATTGTTCTCCCCCAGTTCCTCTGAACTCTCTCCAATTGGGCCATGCCTTTGGAGAAGCGCGGTGCCTGCAGGAGAACACAATGCCCCGGGTGAGGCCTCCCTGGCACTCAGCAAAGTGCAAGCTTTGCTTTATGAGTCTTGCAGACTCTACTTCTGTTTAAACATCGCATTGTGGCATTTGCCTTTTTCTCAGCTGCATGCCATTGTTGCCGAACGTTCAGCTTGTGATCCACAGCCCCCAATCCTCTGGCTTCTTTTCTGCACAGCTGCCATCCCGGCAATTGCTCCCTCTTTGCTGCTCGTGTAGGTTAATGCACAGGGTAGATGGAGCAAACACCTACTCCATCTCCCCCTGCCCCCAAATCCACTTAATGTCAATTTTACGCTTTTCCTACTTCACATAGAGTCCGCGCGTTGAGGGAATGTTGGATATCAAATGGATGGGGAGAGGTCTTTATTAAAATTACAAGCGTAGGATAACAGGGCAGGTACACAGCAGCAGGCAGTAGTACACAGGTTTGGGTTTGGGTAGTAAAATGTTGGACTTGGCTCTCATTGATGGTTCTTCCTTTGAATACCGAAAGCGCTTAAGCTACAGGAAAACAAATGTTAACTCCCAGTTATTTCTTTGACGATTCTGGGTGATTCCCTTGAGCTGGTGTGTCTCTTGCCCTTGATATTTTTTTCTTTTCAGAGATAAGGCATATTCACTGGGGTTATTTGGGTTGGAGACTTTCTGTGCTATGTGAAGAGGACTACTCCTCCCTGGTGCTGGTTTGTGGTTGAACAATACAGGGAAAAGGATAATTAGCTGGAGCTTTTATTGTTATTACTGGGCCTCTAAACTGGTCATTCCTTAGCTCCTTCTTTGTAGTTTTACCAAAAGAAGTTCTTTATCTCAAAATTTTCTCTGAAAGGTTTGGATGATGCTTGGAAGCAGGAGATACTTCTACCTCTATTTTACTGTAGGAGAGGGGTAAATTTAGGGGGATTTTTTTTTGTATGTGTGCTCCCCAACCAGAAAACATGAAGGTTCAGCTTCAAAGTGCTTGACTGAGGCGATGGCTCCTACCAGGGGAGTCAGCACATCAAAATGTTGCTTTCTCTGGCAGAATAATGGAGATCTGGTACAGCACCTTCTAATTTTTCAAACAGCACAAAGTGCAATTCCAAATTAACCAGCACACCTCCACCTTAATTTTTCATTTTACTTAACCTCCCTGTGTCTGTTTCACCATCTGTAAAACTGAGATAATACTTACCTACCTCACAGGGATGTTATGAGGATTAATTAATTGATGTTTGTACAGCGCTTTGAATATGCAAAGCGCTATATGTGCTAAGTATTATTATTTAGCTTAAATGCGGCTGAACAGGTTTAGAATGCTGGGAGAGAGCTCTGTCACTGACACCAATCTATCACAATGTGGCTAATGACACAGCCTTGGGAACCAGGCAGCCAATTTTCTTATTCTGTGCCATAATTAGCCAATATCAATAACAAAAAACCCCCCAAAACCCAGCACCCCACCTTTGCAGGAATTGCAGGGATTGACCACTACACATCGCTGCAGAAATCCCGATCTAAATACCTCACAGTGGGATCAAACTAGTGGCAAATGGTTCACTCTCAAAAATCACCCAACCCATGTGGGAATGAAGAATATCTGTAGGGCTGGAAGAAGGCTGTAGTGCCCCATGCAAAAAAAAAGAGCATTGTCTGACTTGAGAGCAGGAATAAAAATGAACAAAATATTTGCGGGGGGGGAGGTGGTGGGAGGTGGTGTCCAGCCTGGCTTTTGCAGACATAGCTGAGAGCAGCACCTGCCCCCCTGCATGTGAGCAGAAGGTCCCAAGCCAGTATTTGTTCTGGTGTGTTAATGAGCAGTGGCAGCCCCAGTGGCCAAGGACTGTCTAGCTGGAGATACAAAAGGCTGGTTAAGAACTGGTAATATGGGGTCTGTGTATGCACTAGGGGAGAGCAACTTCTTCCAAGAAATACAAGGAGAAACTCTATAATTTTTCTCTTGGCTGCAGATTTATTTCAGTTTTAGTAGTTCTTATTCAAATTCATCAGGGGTAATTAATGAAAGATATAGGAAGGCCAGCACACACCTAGGATGCTCTGTTTGTAGCTTGAATTATGTTGAGCTGTTTGGTCTATTGGTTCACTACCTCAAGCCTAGTGCAGTATTGTCATCCTTTGCTTTACAACACAGTCATTATATCCCTAAACCACATTGTGATACACTGTGGCTTCTGTTTACGACTCCCGAAACTCCCACTCCATATATCACCTGCCATAAAACCCATCAAACTGCTGCTAGTAAAATGGTGCACAGTGGTCTAAGTAGGAGCCAGGCAAATTGTGTGATACCCTACTGTGGTTAATGAGAGTGAAAATGTGGTTAGGATTTTATTCAGGCGATGTTCATTTGCAGGGCCATTGTAGTGAGGTGGCAAAGAAAAGAGTCTTTTGTTAACCTGAATGACAATATATTTTCTATTGTACAAAGTAGCTGAATGCAGAGTTTGCCAAGTTATACATCAATTGTAAATAAGTCAAACTGTGACCTTGAATGGCTACATTTTTATTGCTTGGGGGTCTTGAAAACTAATTAATACACTGAGATGTTATAGCGACCATATGAAACCTGTTACTGGAATTTAAACCATTATGGAGCAGTTCAGACCAGTCATTGACAACTACAAAAATATAAAAAGTAATCTAGCTCTGTGTACCAGGAAGCATTTTTAAATTTTTTTGTTTGAGAGCTGTTGGGGTGGATGTGCCATTCAATTGTTTAGAGATGTAGGGGAAATAAAAATTCTGGTGGAGGTGTGGTCTGTGCTGCAGATCCTGAAAGCTCCTGATTTAACCAACACTTTTAGCCCCTGAGGCCAAGGACGCACTCAGCTGCATCCCAAGGCTGTTTTGGGCTGGACCCAGGGTATAAACCTTTTCCTCTCCTCCCTGCCCTTTCCACCCTGGTTTATGAAGGGACTAGATCCAGACATGTGAGACCGGCGTCTGGCCTAAAATCAAGCATGACAAACCCCTCCTTGTTAAATCCTGAGTGATGTAAAAATTGTCAAAGCAATTGTCCGTTGATTATTTTCCATAGTCCTCTCATCATGTTTCTGCTTGTAGTTGTGTCATTCATTAAAATGCATTGTATTTTTTTGTTTGTAGTTGTTTCCGCCTCCCCCCCCCATTTTAATTACAAGACCACATCTTCAGAACTATGTATCTTGAATACAGGAGAGCTGAGCTTTACTTCAGATTGAAATTTTACATATATTTTGCCTTGGGTAAAAAGTTGATTTCCCCTCCCCAGCCAGTGGAGAGTAAATTAAGGAAGGCGTGTATAACAAAACCAAAATTTTGTAGCTGCATTGTGTGTTTTTTGACTGTTTCTGCTGTTGTACAAAAAAAAAAATTACATTAAATTAAAAAGGCCTATTTATAAAACAAACATTTTGTAGGCAAAAAGGAAATGCAACCATAATAAAATTGTCAGTCTCAGCGGAATGACTGTATTGTACTGGGCTTTCGAAGAAAATCAGGCTGGCTCCTTCAGAGGAAATCTGATTTCAATTTAAGAGTCTTATTGAGGAAAACAGCACCACAAAAGGGGAAATTAAACCATAAAGAGTGCATTAAGATAATGTTAAGGATCTAACTTACCACCACAAAAAACCCCAAAGCAATCTGAAGTTGAGCTACAGAAACTTTCTCCATGGCGCATCCTCCTGGGTGGAATTACGGCAGCTGCCCCTGGAAAGGTGGGAGGGGCGGGAGGTGTTTGAGCTGAGCCCTGGGGTGGTTAAGGTTAAGAAAGAGAAGATGTAAAAATGGCACCTTCTCACTTCACATATCATCTCCAATGTGAATTCTGAGTCATAGCTGCTTAATCCACTGACTGAAAGAAGTTTTTAGTGCTTTTTTCCCCCCTGGCTAGCTTAGTGGAACCTGTAGAGCCATGGAGAGGGAGCTGGATTATTTTGTGGCTCATGCACCACCAGGAGATTAGCTGATGAAAGCTCTGGTCTAGCAGTCACTTCCCAGGGTGTGGAGACGCACTGCTTTCAAGGAGAAGCAGCTCAGCTCAGCAGTGGGACTTCCTTTCCATAGGCTGAGAGCTCTTTCCAAAAGGATTTTTTGTTTTACAGCTGAAGAGTGTGAAAATCTGAAAGAAGCCAGAAGAATGTTAATTTGTTGGTTTTATGGCATATGAGCATCTTTAGGACGGCTAACTTTATGCAGTTGTGGCTATAGGGGAGTGTTGAGGGGATTCAGGGTTGCTCTGGTCGATGGAAAATAGTTTTGCTCTGCTTTCCCTTCCTCAGGGGATTGAGTCCGGTTGAGCCAGGTTGGGCAGGTGGTCTGTAAGAGGTTTATCTCCTCACCAGGCAGACACAGGCTCCTCCTCAGTGCTCCTGCCGGAGAGGGAGCAAGTGCTCCACTACGTGTGAAAATCCCAAATATTTTGTGGTACCTTTAGGATGCATTTCTCTGAGTTGCAACTGTTAGAGCCCGGAGGGTGCAAAGTCATCCTCCATGTGCAGGAGGGGATGAAGGTGACCCATTCCCGGCTCCAGCACAACACGGCACCGTGTGCTGTGCATGGGAGCAGCAGCAGCCAGCCCTCAGGCTGGGTCAGCTCTACTCCTGCTGACATCCCTGTGGTCCTGTCGGTTCCTTGTGGAAGTCCTTCCCCGAGCATTTTTCATTCCAGAGGAGCACTGCCTATCAGAGTTATGTATGTTTGCTTTCTGAGCCTCCCAGCTGGCTTGCACAGGAGGGGAAGTATTTCCACTTTGTTGTGAGGAAACCAAGGCATAGAGGGATCAGGTGGGATGACATTGTGGGCTGCTGGGTATCCCTCAGCTGCGTGGGCCACCTTATCCAGCTTGCTCAACGTGGGAAATACAAGGGTGCCTTCATGGAAAGCTGCTGGGAAGGGTTTGGGTGTCATGGTTTCTGCCATGAAGCAGAGAAGCAGCCCAGGATTTCATAAAGTCTCTTCCTACTTTTAAAATGCTTTCATTAGTGTTAGACTTTATCCAAGTTCGACCTGGAGTATACTTGTCCTAGCTGCGTCTGTCATGCATATTTTGTGAGGAAAAGAAAACAGGTATTTGTAAATGGGTGAAAAAGGCAAACTCAAAGGCACTGTTTCATTGGAGTGCAAGGTGATGGGATGGATTTGTGCATAAGAGACCCCAGCCCCCACGTGATTTGGAACTCTGATCCCTTGTCTGCACCACCACCAGTGCAGCTTGTGTGTGTCAGCAGTCTCTCTCCCATGTGCTTCCTGCAGTGAGGAAGCTGGTTTCCCATTCTGTCCTGTCCCAATTCTTTGATTCGTAAAAAGAGGGGCCTGCGATTGCTATGGGAGTCAGACTCCCTTGGTGTCAAGGGGACTTCTGGCACAGGGAAAGCTGGCGAGCTGGGTAGAACCTTTGTGCATCCAGAAACTGGAGGAAGTTTTGAAGAGAGCAGAAACATAAACAAAAATAAATAAAACATAAACATAACCCCCTAAACTGAAACATTCTCATGCATTTACAATCATCAAAATCCCAGGTTAGGCAGATGAAAGAGATTTCAGCGTGTTACAAGTCATAGCAGTAATAGCCCTGGGACATTGGCTGGTCTATTCTATTATGTAAAAGTCTCGCAGCCTTGTAATGGTTCCACAGATTAAGAAGTGCTGTGTACCAGCTCTAAATATTTCTTCAAATTAAGACTTTCTGCTTCTAACTGAAATCTCTGCTGAATACAGTGGTGTATAATAGGGTGCCCTGTTCCATCTGTGTAAATAACACAGAGAGATTTTCTCTTGTTGAAATACCTGCGTGAAGGGAAAAAAAAAAAAAAAAGCTGCAATAACTTGAGACTTCAAAGGTCTAACTTCAAAAGATTTCTTGCATTCTGCTTGACGGGACAGCATCTTATGCACACATGCTTTTTCACTGCTAAATGCCTTAATAATGAGCTTGGGTTCAGGTTTTGTGAATCAGAGCCAAGTAACTCTGTTTTATTATATTTGCTGGGAAATGAACTAGCTCTGGGTAATTAGGAAAGCAATTTTATTAGCATCTATTTCATAAAGATTGTTTTTTAATCAGAGTCAGAACTTACTAGAAATGATTCTTTTATTTTTATTGCGCAGGTCTCCTGAACAGTGCGGGCTGCCATGGGTCTGAACCCGCAGTAAAGTCTGTCCACTGAAGGCAGCAGCATCACCATCAATCTGTAACGATGTTATAAAATAACCCTGGGATGGTAATCCCCTAAATAACGCTGCAGAAGCTGATAATTACTGTAGTGTGCTTTACTGCACGATGCCACCCTGGGGCTAAATTGTAACTGTCCATCCATTCCTGCACCATAAAGACAGGGCCCAAGGAGCCTGCTTCCCTGCATGTGCCGTGCAGGAGCAACAGGAGCCAGCCCAGAGTCACGGGGAGAGCTGAAGGACCCCTCAGGACCAGGGTGCAGGGGTACAGAGGCAGCATTGGGACCAGGAGAGAAGATTTTGGTCGGATTCTGTACTTGGTTTTAATTTCCTGTAAGGACTTGACACTAAACTGGTGATGGTGCTGGGAGTGGGAGGAGAGACCAGTAGGAGACCTTTGCTCTCTCTGGAGGTATTTTCATACAAAAGCTGAGTGCCACTGTGCCCAGCAAAGGATAAAGAGCACAAGGGTTTGCTCTCACTGGCCAAACTGCGGGGGAAAAAAATCAGGCTTAGAATAATCATTGTGGTAAAACCCACACCCAAATCTCTGTTTTCTCAGCGAAACAGGAGGAAAGATTTGTATTCACCTGAATGAGAAGTTTTGGTTTCATTTGTAGATCTTTTTTTATTATTTAATACCGTCAAATTTCTAAACATAGAAGATTATTTCAAAATGCAGTTAAACCACTGCTTCTTGAAAGTGTTTTCAAGAAACACTTTGAGTTTTCTGAATGCGTCAAAGCTGTTTCCTAAGTTGCTTAATGAACTTTACGTGAAATTGCAAGTATTTTTGGTTCCTTGAAATGTCTTCTGAAAAAAAGAACAGTGACTTGAACAATGCAGTCATCTGCAAATCACAGGGAGTCCACAGGCCTTGGAGCTCTGTGGTCACTGCTGAGCAGAGTGACTATGACTGGGACCCATTCTAACTCAGGACAGTAACAAAGACAGGTGTCTTCTGCAAAAGTTACACCTACATTTGTGTTCTTATTGCAAACTCTGGGTTAGAGGCAGTAGCAGTTGGATTTGGATTAATTCTTTTTCTTGCAAGAATAAGTTCATACTGGATTAGTAGTAATAAAGGAAGGGGTGAGGATGTAATGGAAAGAGTGGGAGGATCTTTTATGCAAAAGAAAAGAGTGGGCTGAACTTCCAGAGGTGCTTGGCAAGGCTACCCACGTACCTGCCGAGCATAGGCTGCCTTTTTGGAACAGGAGGCATCTGGAAAAGGGCAATTACCTGCCTGGCTCCCTCCTCACCAGGGTTTTGAGAGTGCAGTTATAAAGTTTCTAAATTTGGTCCTGTGTAGCAGCTCTCTGGAAAGGACACAAGAGCTGGGAGGAGAGATGTCCCTTTTAGTTTGGGAGTCTGGGCAGAGAAGGGAGAAGCCGCCGGAATGTGTGCTCAGCCAGTTCCAGGGAAAAGCACCCGGCACCAAATCTGGAGCTTGACCTGAACCTGTTCACGTTTTGGAGGCCTTCAGGGAGTTTGTTTCAGGCCAAATCACTATGAGATCAAGGAGAAAGTTTATATCAATTTCGAATTGCCTGAACAAAGCAAAAAGTTTTTAGGACTAAAAAGGGAGAAACATATGTTACACATGAGAAAAACATCTTATCAGGAAGAATATGGAGAGAGTGAAATGACTAACGATGAGGTTTCTGAGACTTTGCCACAAAAATTTTATAAAAGGAGGCTCCTGAAAATCTTTCAGATGGCTGTAGAGTGATCTCATTCTCCAAGCAGAGAAAGATTATAAATGAGGATGTATTTTCCAACTTTTTTTTTTTCCATTTATACTTTACAAAGCTTATTTCGTTTGGACAAAATAATTTAAACCCCTTCAATTATCTAGATGTCAAAACCCACATCACAAGAAAGGGATTCAAGCCAAAGGCCTTAGGCAGGGATACTTTCTGTCATCCTCATGGTCCGTGGCCTCATCTGGTGGTACTTGTGGTCCTCCGTAGTTGTTGGCTGCACCCACTGGGTGAAGGTGAAGGATAAATTCTTGTAAGAGAGATGGAAAAAAGCAGGTCCCTCTTCCCTCTGTGCACGCAGCAGGGACAGCTACTGCTGCCTGCTTCTCCCAAAGTTTGAGTGCTTAACTTGGTATCCCAAATACAAAAGTATTTTGGTTCACATATACATGCATACATGCATATATATAAAAATATATATATATACACCCACACACAAAGAACAGCAATCAGTTTTATTCGTTTGCTTTGCAGTCATCAGTAAATTTAGTATATTCATGTGAATAGTTTAAAGAACACGTCCTGTGATCTAAGTGAAAGGGAAAATATATCCACAAGATGATCCAGTGTGTGTAAAAATAAACAGCTTGATTGCTCTTACATGGTCTTCTTTTGTGCAAGCAAAGAGAAATGCAGAAAAATTGCCACATTCCATCATGTAGGACAAGGGGGCCCAGGTGACACCCTGATCAGGTGTGCATGCATAATCATTCCCAAAATAATCACCCTTTTGAATAATTTCACTCCAAATATTGCAGCTTCAACTTATTCTCTGCAAGTGACTCATAAATCTTTACCGTGAATGTGAATCAAGTTTCAGAGCCGCAGGCTCAGGAGCTTGTTGGATTTATTCAACTTTAGTCTTTATTTATAGACATAAAAGTGTATTATTGGTTGTAACATCCAAACAAAGGAAAACAGATTGTAAGCATCCATTAACATTTTCCCAAAAGGGAAATCTGGAGTTTCTCCTGGGTCTTTCAGTCTCTCCCTTGTAATATTAAGATGATGTCATAAACTCATAATTACTTTGTGATGCTCTTATGTACTCCGTAGTTGCTTGTACAGAGATGGTTATTTATTTTCTGAGCAGAAAAACTGAACAATACAAACAGGTGGGAGGAAGGAGATTGGTCTTTGGTGGCTTAAGGTTTGAAGGACCCCGATATTTTATTTCATCCTATTGCAATGGTTTTCTCTGGTGTATGCAAGGACACAGGTGTTTTATGTAGTATTATTAAAAAAAATGTTTAATTAATATTCAAGTATAGGATGCAAACGCTTTACATCCGCTTTATAATGACTGGAGCGAAGAGCAATTTGGGGAGTAGTAATCTGCTGAAAGCACAGTCTTTACTGCCGAATCGCTCCAGGTTCCTTCCAAAAATCTCTCTCTGATTAAGTGGTGGACTTAATGCTCTAATGAGGATCCCAGATTGCAAAAAAATGTATGAGTACGTGGAGGGGAGGGAGGAAGGAGCCGACCCAAGAATTTGGGGAGGTGCAAACCTTGGCAGATAGCAAGGGCAGGACTGAGCAGAGGGGTGAGTGTGCACTGTGGAGACTTCCAAGGTGTGGGGCTTCCCACCAGGTACATCCATAATTGCTCCTTGTTTGAGAGTAGAGCAGAAATTTGTTTCCGAGCCATGTTTACCCTGTAACATTTCTGACCTATAAAAGAGCCTGATGGAGTGCTGCCTGAGTGACTTGAAATTGATAATTGATCTGGCTTGCTTTCTCTTCCTCATGGAATGATGGTGAGCAGATTGTGATTTCCTCAGATCCTTGTTATTCAGAAATATCTAATACATTTTTACAATTTTTTTCCCCTCATTCCATTGCTTAGATTTCGCAGGCATTTGGGTTTGGCTCAGACGGTTTGGGCTTTGGGCAGCACATCAGGGAATGAGCAGAAGTCAAGTGTTAGAGGTTGGGGTTGTTGCTCTGCTTGGCAACGTGCAGGACGGTCCCCTCCTCCCTGGGACACCAGCAGGGCTGCTGAGGGTGGGACAGGACCTTCTGCACATGTGTCAGGTGGATCAGGGTAGTCTGTCACAGGTTAGCCACAGGGTGTTGCAAACCTTCCCAGGACTGGAGTTCTGGGAAATCCATTGCTCAGTGGGATAAACCCTTCCTTGCTGTTTTCTGCCCTAGTATGGAGAAAGGCACAAGTGCTTCTCACGCAACGATGAGCAAATCCCCCTCTCTGGGAGCATCCTTGGGGTATGGGCAAAACTTTTCTGCAGGATGGTCTGCTTGGTGGAGGTGCACAGATAAAAGAAAAACCTTTTAAAAGCTGGTGAGAATATTCAGGAGCATATTTTGTTCCCAGTATTCAGTCAAAGCTAATTTGATGGAGAAGAGAAAAATCTCTTCCTTCCTCTGTAAGGAGCATAAATATCCATTTCAAACAATTCTTTAAGGACCTAAGGTTTCTTATTACTCATTGCTAACCGTTTTAATTTCTGACCTCTTCTGCTTGACTAGCTGCAGACCATTTCGTGACCCTTTAGGATTCCAACGCTGAGATTTATGTCCTAGCCCAAATTTCTGTGAATTACTGTTATACTGAGCCTCTGACAGAATTTGAAGCTGGCCTTTTTGTTTCCCCTATGCAGCTTTCCATACTTCTCCCTTCCTAGCGCTTCATTCAGGCTTGATGGATATAATTTTAACCATTCTCTTCAACTCAACACAGACATTTATAATGCAGACATGAACAGAAAGGGACTCAGCTTGGTTGAGTTTGTTTCATTTCTCTCGAAATTTCCTTTGGACTTACGGCTTGCCCATGCTTTTTAATTTGGTTACATAGATTTTTTTTTTTTTTTTAATGGGAGCCTTTACAGCATATTTAAAAGTTGTCTTTCCACATTCACCATCACTTACTCTACCTACAGAGAACTGTGCTTTACTTGTCTTTGTACTCAACTCTGGTATTTAAGGATGGCTTTTTTTCCTTGCCATGGGTGGTTCAGGGTCCTGGGCAGGCTGGGGAGAGTGGAATCCAACTCAAGCTGAGTATGGACTTTGACTGCTCAATCTTATAACCCCAGATTAAACCCAGACCTCCAAATACAAACCTGACACTGCATGAATGAGTGAGAGGAGATGTGTTAAAGCACCAGGAGTTCACCTATGCTCTGGTCATTTCCTGGTCAGGGAAGTTCTTGTGGAAAGAGATCTCTGGAAAAAAGCCTCTGGTTAATCGAGCCCGTTGCTGAAGGCACTGGTGGCGAAGCAGCCGTGCTCCTGCACCTCTCTGGGCTGGGCTGGTCAGGGGCTGCTGCTTCACAAATCTTGGCTCCATCAGGGCTTCCTATTTCCTTTGCCTTTCCCCTCAGCCTCTGACGTTATCAACAGGCTCAGAAAAGTGCCAGAATTTGGGAGGGGAAGGAGTAACTTTCTTTGCCGTCTCTCAGTTCCTCAAGCCCCTTTTGGACCAGGCAGGAGGACGGGAGAGGAAATGTAACTAATATTGCTGAACCTTAAACAGATTTCTGATCCAGATCCCTTACTGACATAAGACTTATTTGGGGCACGTCCTAAAGCTAAGATTGATTGCTTAGAGTTACCTCCATGTAAATATATATCTCTGTTTTTAAAAAACCTCACTTTTTTCCTTCTCTAGACCACTTACTTTGAGAGCTCCTACTGTCTGGTGCTGCACTGGCCAGCCTGGTGATTATCCTACCATGCAATCATCTGGTACTCTCCCTAAACTTGTGGCTGTTTACTTGGGATTTTCTCTGATATGACTTTGATTCTGGGATCTATTTCCCGCTCCTGTCTGCAAGGATGTGGGTTAGTTAGCACTCAGGTGTGGATGTGAGCCCATGCTTATAGTCACTGGTAAAGATGGAAGTGGGCTTGGAATTATTAGCTAGTTTTGGTTTTTTGGAATTTCCTCTCCAGTTCTTTAGCAGACCTTTATCAAAACCCCATGTGTCCAGAGCACCATTTCTCTGATGACCTGGGAGCCGGGCACTAAACATTGTTCACATCAGAATAGCAGTGCATGAATGAGGGAATCTTTTTGTCACTATGGTGATGTGCCAACCCTATCGATGCTATTTTATTATTAGAAATTAAAAACTTACTCACAGATTCTGAGGCGGAATTTTGCTTCTGTGTGTTCATTTAGGATTTAGCCCGAAGTATTAATATAAAATTTAAAATTGTGTCCTTTCCACTGAAATCCAGTGTGGTTACAAGGTTCTAATAAATATTATGTCCTTCCATCATGCAATTAAAATTTTCCACCTCATTTCACAATGCAAAACACTCACATGTTGTCAATCATTTTGAAACATGATTTTTTGACATCATATAATTTCACTTCATTTTTCAGACAGACATCACACCAGGAAATTATATAAGAAAGGATCCTATTATATCTTTATTTTTCCACCAAATTTCACCTTCAAACACAGACATTTGTGTACATTTCAGTAATTCTGACAATAAACTTTCAAGGAGAAACGAATGGCATCTAAATAGCCGGAGATCAGCATATGGAGTTTCCTGCTCTTCAGAGACTGCGGCTCCGGCGCCGGCACCTGGTTAGGAACCGCTGGTGTAGCCACGGGAAGTTTACAAGTCTTCATGCACGAAGTGAAAAGGTTGCTGCTTGAAACAGATACCACCTGGGAGGCAGGGAGGGAAACATATGCATGTTTTTGAACTTTCCTGTGTTTAACAGTTAGCAGACACTAATGAATTGCCAAACAGCCCTGATTTAAAGCGTAGTAGTCAAAAGTAAGGGTACTTGCTGCTTGTCAGGTAGTCCACCTGTTCAAGAAACCAAAGCGCCCCTGCCCCGTGCCAGGAGAAAAGCTGCTGCTGTTTCAAACCTCTGCTCTGAGGGGTGTGTGTGTGTGTGTGTCTCATTATACAGCTTCCTATCATGTGAGTCAGAAATGCGATAGAATATCTCAGGCTCATTACAGAAGTCTGGTATTCAGCGACAGATTTTGACCAGAGTTGCGTGTAAATCTGGGGGAAATACAGCCTGTTTGGAATTTCTAAGTGCTCAGACATAGGCTGGCAAAGTAAGAGAGGAGCAAACCAGGCATGTAAAAAGGCAGAATTAAACTTCTGGTTGTAGCTGGGTTAGGTTTCCGATATCTTCTCCTGGTTTGTGATGTCCTTGGAAATTCACACCTGGTCCAAACACCTCTTTCATGTCTCTCAGGGCTCAGCTGGAAATGGCAGCACGTTGCCAGAAGATGTCTGAATCTCCTCCATCCTTCTAGATTTTAATGCTGCCATGGGGATGTCGCTTCCAGGCAAGGTGATCCCAATATGTTCCACTTACAGGTCTGCCGGGTCACACAGCCAAGCAGCTGCTATTCTGCTAAGGGAATGTGCAAACAGAGCTGCTGACCTACCAGTAAACCCACTGCAGGCAGATTAAGATGAAGTGTTCAAACTTCTGCTCGTTGAAGTCAGTGCTAGAGAACCTGTGCTTGGGGAGTGCAGGTAGAGCTGTGCTGTGGCATGCAGAGATACTGGGTTTGGTCTCCGCAGTCAGCTAAATTGTGCTGGGTGTCCAGGAGCTGCATGTGTTGGGAAGTGCTGCCTCTTAACCTGCTGGGATTGAACTTGGTTTTAGGGTTTACAGTAATAAATGACAATATTGAGCTGAGAGAGGAGATAGCAGAGTCTGGGCTGCTGCCCCACACAACCTTCCTGGCCATGGGGCTGCTGCTTTAAGCAATTGATTTAGAGCAATTGCTTTAAGCTATTTTCTTTCCTATCCTAATTTAGGTGGTGTGTGTCTGATAGTCTTGCTGTGACCAAGGGTTTTTCTGGCAATATTATTCCCAGGCATTACATGCAGCCACACAGACCCAGGAACCTAAAGGGGCTCAGTTCTCACTTTGTTTTCCCCTCCAAAAACAGCTGGTACTTTGTGAAACCAGGGAGAGGCATGAGCAGTGTTGGAGACCCATCAACCAACATGCAGTGTGGCAGGAGAGGAGCCAACAACCCGGCACGCTGCTGTGTGGTGCTCCAGAAAAGCCCTGGTTCATGGGCTGACATGGCTGGTGGAGAGCCTCCCTGAGGCTGTGATGGTGTATGGAATACTCCCATGGAAAAACACCCTTGGAAAGCTGACTGTGATGCTCATCTCTGCACAGGGTGGCTGCTCTGATGGGGGGAAGGAAAGTTGCTTTTAGGGCAGCTGTGATTAAAAGAGGGGAGAACTCCACAAGACAACCCCAGAGTGGTAAGTTGGTACTGAGTGATAGCAGAGAGCTGGGAGGTGGTGAGCTGGTTCCCCTTATCACTCAAAGTGGCCCAGTGAAAATTGGCAATGATGGGAGAAGTGCAGGGAGAGCAAGCAAGCAGAAAATCATGAGAGAAGGTTGTTACCACCACTTCCTTCCTCAAACTGCAGCATAGCTTGGGGCTCGGATTCAATAGGAAATTCCTGCAGCATAACAAGCTCCCACCCATCAGCTGAGCTGCACTCACCACTTCTGTGCACCCTCTTAGCCCACAACGGTTGTAAAGTAGCATCATTTAGCTTAATTTTTTTTAATTACAGGCCTAAACCAGCTTGTGGGGCTTTGGTGTGGGTTCAGTGGGTGTGCATGTTCCCCAGCAGTGATACCAGTCAGCTGCAGGGACCTGCTGTGGGTCAGGGAGCTGCATGACAGGACGGTGCATTTTCTGCCTTAAAACTAACTCGGCTCTTACATAACACCAGCTCTCAGTGGTCAGGTCGGTTTTACCGCAGGGACGCAGGGAAGTCAATACTCCACTGGAAGTGCAATGCAAATAATTTCTCCTGGCCTGATCCTGAAACCACTGGGGTGTGCCGTGTAAAAACATGCGAGAAATCAGTCTAATGAACGACAAGATGGATCTTCCAAGGGGTCCCTCATGAGTTTAAGACGAAACGTGCCTTCCCTGAATCGGGGCAGGGGTGCCGAGCTCCTCGCAGAGCCGCCCCCCTGCCGTGAGCACACTCTCAAGGCATGAGCAGCATCTGGGGAGTTCTGGTTCTCGTGCACGAGCACAGCCCTGTGATTTGCGGGGGGGTGTTAATTCAGAGATCTGTCCTTCAAAGCAGGGAAATGATGAGGTAAGAAATCTTTCTGTATTTTGAATATATATATATGTACACACATATAAATATAGATGAGATTATTCAAATGCAGCTTGAATATATTTTGCCTAATCCATACAGAGTTTTATCAATATTTCTTTGTTTATTCTCTTTCATGCCAGCTGCTTTCTTTATATATTTCCATTTTGTACATTTTTCAGAGTGATTGGATCATGTTGCACACACTTCTATTGAAATATTAAGTGTTTGCAATCCCCATTCATAGGCTGCAGCTCTGTTATTATGATCCATCATTTCAAAATCCACATATTTGAAAAAAGAGAGCTTAGCTAGCCCTTGAGTAGCAGAGAGCATTAGACCCAAGGAATCTCATTAGTCTTGTCAATAATCTGTGGATTAACACCACAAAATTGTTTGTTTCTTTGGCATATCCCCTCTGTATATTTTTAAACGAAATGAGCATGTGGAAGCCCCAGTGAGGTGAGGTCTGATGGAGGTTGGTTTTATCCTGGTGTCAGCTGGGAAATGGAGAACTTCCCAGCTGTGCCCAGCTCCTGGGCATCTCGCGATGGTTACGGTTCTGGTAGCGTGGTCAGGATAGGAGAAAGGAAACCTGGGATGACCAGGGCAGGTTGTTGGTGTTATCTGAGAGGGAACAGCCCTCCCTGTGCCTGGGGTTTTCATTCCCAGCCAGCCTGCAGGAGGACTCACCCTTGTCCATTGCTCAAATAGAACGGGTTCTGTTAAAAAGGCTCTTTCCCTCACTTTCTGCATCCCAGTGGGATGCGTGAAGGTGGAGACGAGGTGGATGAGCAGAGGGACGACCAGAGAGGTGGAGCACTTGCAGCACCAATGCAAGAGGAGCCCACAACCTGTTTTGTGAGCATCTGAGATACAAACAAGCTCGGTGACAGTGCTGGCTGGGATGTGATGGTGGCCCCAGCAGACTATGGAGCATCAGCTTTGAGCATCCATGCCTTTTGTGGGGTCTCCTGTACCATAACACTGCCGTCATTACTTTTTATACAGGCTCTGATCACCCCCTGGGTCAGTTTCACACCCCCATTGGCTTTGGCACCGCTGCCAGAGCCAAAAGGGTGGTGAAGCCACTGGTGACACACTGACATCCCCCTGGCCGGGCTGGTGCAGGGCAACCCAACCCTCGTGCTGCCAAAATCTGACCGTGGCCTTGCAGCCTCTGTGCTGGTTGGTGGCAGCGCCGTCGGAGGGCACGAGTGGCGGTGGCGGAGCGGGGACTGCCACCAGCCGGGCCATTCATCACCGGCGACGGTCCGTGCGGCACCGTCACCTAGCAACCGCCCGGCCACGGCAGGTGGGACTTCAAAAAATATATTTTTTAACATAAAAATAAGGCAATAATTTAGAAATGCACCTTTCTGTTTTAGCAAATGCGAATATTTGGGCAGCGGGGTTGGAATTGGAAGCTGGAGACGTTTTTGCTTTGCATCCCTGTGACTCTGGGCTCTGGAGCGGGGGCTGCCGTGACGAGATGGAGCTATCCATTTCATGTGTACCAGGGTTTAAAGTTGAACCTGACACTGGATGATTGCCTTACCCTGATTTTTCTTCTTTTTTCCCCCACACATGCTGTAAAAAATAATATAGTTAAATTACAGGGTGGGCTTTTTTAATGTAACTTCTACTTCTGAGGCTGAACTTTCAGGTCTAATTTTTTTTTTAATCAGAGGGAAGAAAAGGAAAAGAAGTATATAAAGTCAAATTATCCCCTTCCCACTATTTTAAAACACCTTTAAGATTGCAGAAGTCTTCTGAGCTCTATATTGGCGATTCATGGTGCGGCAACTCACTGCAAAATCCACTCGTTCGTTTTCGCTGATTGAATTTACTGATTGTTAATGTGTATAAAAGTGTTATGTACTTTTGAAGTAATCTCCTGCTAAAGGATTTATAGGAAATACTATTTAAATGTCACAGCATTTTCTCTGTTGTTATGACAGTATTATTGAGTAAATAGTTTAATTTTAGTGCCCTAGTTAAAAAAAATCCATAATGACCATCACATAAATTGCTTGCTGTTTTTATTTCTATATTTAGTTCCCTCCAAAGATACTAGAGTTGAAAATGGGCTAGTACCTAAGACATGAATTCTGTTAAATATTAAAGAGATCTCATCAATGATTTTATTAGTCTCAGTACTCAGTGAAGGCCGCACTGACATCTGAAGTCTAATGATTTTTTTAATATATTTAAAGCCTCGTACTGCACCTTTAAATATTGAACAATATTGAAAAATATAGAAGTACTTTTTTGTATATTAGCTTTAGGCAGAACTGTTGTATGATTTCCACTTCTTTCATGACATTGTAATGATGTTACCACATACAACTTTATCTTGCATGAAAAGGTGAAGTCATGAGTGATTTCTCCAATTTAAAAGCACTCAACCCTCACAGTGCTAGAAATGAATATTTTGCATATATTCATGCAACAATGATTCAATTTAAGATTTCTATTTTCAAACATTGCTTGAAACCTTCGGTGTGTTAGTAGTAAAATTGCCAAAATGTGTAATAAGATTTATTATAGATGAGTAGCATTTTATTTAGTATTTCGTGTTAACACGCTTTTAGGGTTACCCTGGTTTAGCAGAAGAATTCATCTTTCTTTTCTAATCAGAGCTAACACTTTATTGTATTATTAAGATACACTTACTGTGGGGTTGTATATCACTGTGGGAGCAGAGTTTCCTGTGCCTGGCAAACCTGCTCCCAGTTGATGCACAGTGCCTGCCTCCTGCACCCGAACCCCACCACTCACACTCTGCTATCCGCGGTGCTTCCCTTTTATCCTGCTTTTTAGTTTTCCTCCTAAACAGCCGTCTGGAGCTCTGTGACACACCCAGGTCTCTCCTTGCCTCTCTGGTCAACCAGACCTCAGCTCTGCCCTCGGAGCACTGACAGTGGCAGACCCTCTCCTGGGATCACCAGTGCGGTGATCAAAATACAAATCCCTTTGGTGGTGAGTTTGTTTTGCAGCTTCACCTTCGTCACCTGCCCATGCACTGTTTGTCATGGAGCTGCCATTTCCCTGGCCATTTGTGGTGTGGAAATGTGTGGATGCATTTTGTTCCTTGTGCTGAGGCCACCATATATTGATTTCCATGGCTTTGCTATCGAGGTGTGCGTGGCACTGGGAGATAAAGCAGCAGAGCAGGTGCTTGACCCAAAGCAGTGGACATCTCATTTCTGCTCCCTCACAGCCTTTTTTGTGCTCTGGGGCAGGTTGCATCCCTGCCCAAGTGGCATCATTGTGCACACATCATTTTTGTGACTGAGGATTGGTAAGAGCGGGCCAGAAAAATTCCTAGCATTTTGATCCTTTGTCCAAGGTCCAAATCCTGGTGCCCTTTTTTGCCTCCAGTAATCCCTTCACACTTAGCCCCAATGCAGCCACTTACAGAAGGAAACAACGTGTCCCACAGGTAAGGGGGGAATCACTACTGAAAGGGAGGTGTGAGGGATGTGTGGTGATGAGCTACCATGCTGGGGAGATGAGTATGTTTACATCTTTGAAAAGTTGTAATTCAGCACGGATGAGCTGGCGTCCCCCCCCTCCACATTCATGTTTGATTCACAAACAGAAAGAAATGATCTACTATTAGGAAAGATTTCTCTTTGACTGGGGAGCTGGAGATGGTAGTGAGAGTGGCTTTCATAGATGAAAATAATTGTACACTTTTTGTATTATTATTTTTGGCAAAGAGCTAGCGTTTCAGCTTTCCAGAGTATTACATCATTACTTTGTATAATGCATCATAATGATAGAGTGAATGGAAACGAAGAAATGCCAGCTTCTGTTGCAAGTTTAAAGACAGACACACATTTTCAGCTGGGAAAGCTGCTGTTCAGCTAAGTGTTTTCCTAGATGAAACAAAGCTGCAATCCCACTTGGCATTCGCATTAATTGTGGACTTGCCAACAGGCCAGTTTCACTGGTGTATAAATTAGTGGAGAATTATTCAACTCATCTCAATAACTAAGAGAATATCCTCATAAAGCTTGCTGAGCTGTAAGACATCCCCCCTCCCCCCCACTTTCCAGGGTATTTTGCACCCTATACTTAGAAAAATCACAGAATTTGCATGCTGTTCCAAAAAAAAAAAAAAAAAGAAAAAAAAAACCATACAAAGAAAGGCATCAGATATACTGATACCCCAGCACAGCAATGTGGTGACTATCTGCATAAAATAGCAAGTTTGTATGGGAAATGTCCAAATTAAGAGGGAATTTTCTGGTTTGTTGTTTGAGTTTTGAGTTTGGGTGTTGGTTTGGGGTTTTTTTTTTGTTCTGAAATTCAGCTAAAAATGTGAAGTGGAAGCGCCTGTGAAAGGAGCCTCATTTCCAGCATTAGACACCCGACATTTCGTGTGTCTCTGTCAGAACAAGAGCCCAGGAAGTGCAAACTTCCCCAAACTGTCCTGCCAACAGGCCTTTCTGACCTAGAGGGGGGATCACCTTTATGGTGACAGGATAATTTGATCTCAGTGCCATCTAATCCTTATTTTCTTTATGGAGACTGCCGGCAAGGGTGCCAATTAGTGCCAATTGTGATGGTGGCTTTTGTGATGCAGACACCTGCCCACTAGGAATTGGACTGGTACCACCAACACACATATGCCACTAAACAGCTGTCAGATGGTAATGACTTTTTGGAGTAGAAGAAAAGGGCAGAATTTCATTCTGAGGCAATTTTCTGAGAAAATTTTTGCAATTTTTCACCTCTCTCTTTCCCTACTCTTTTTTGGTATCTGAATTCCAGGCTTCTAATGACTAAACAAAATGTGGATTTTAACATATATCTCATAGCACCAGCTCCATCCCAAAACCCATGTGTTCCAGATGAGCAAAAGTAGAGTGAGAAATTATATTAATGGTATTCTTATTATTCTACATTGTATTTTAAACTTGTTATCTGTAGTCTGTTCCTTGTTTAGGTTACTTATCCCAGAAACAGACAAATGAAATACTATGTTTTCTTTTACCACTCTTCTGGCTTTTTGACTAAATTAAAAGACTGAATTAAATGTAAACATCAAACAATTCATTTTCTTTTCTTTTTTTTTTTTTGATGACAGAATGAAGTGCTTTGCCGCGCTTCTGCAGCTCATGCCAACACAGGCACAATAGTTCAGGATCTCTCTTATGCTTTTATTAAACTTCTGATTTCCAGTCAAATCAACAGTCCCTTCTTTGATGCCTAAACAAGGGAAGTTTACAAGCCTGCTTTATCCCTGAGTAATTATGTGTGCGTGTGTGTGCTTGTAGGAGTGCGCAGACATCCATCTGTACAGCCACATGCACCTTGAACTGTAACTTTTTGGGTAATTTTGGCAGTAGGGTCGTGAGTGGATTGGATTTCTTTATGGCAGATGGGAACTTCTGTGGTGTTGAGGTGTCTAAACCTCGTAGCTCATGCAATGGGTCCGTGGGTGAGGTGCTGAGCATCGGTGTCAGGGATGTGTCTGGGAAGCGTGGGAGTGTCTCACAGGAGATATTTGGCACTGTGTGAGGAGGGACCTTCAGTGCTGTAAGAGGATTCCTGTATCCTTTCCAAGCCTTGAGTCGCTGCCGAGAGCTCCCGACGCCTGATAGCCCAGGCAGAGGCCAGGCGCTGGCAATCAGTGGGACCTTTCAGCGCTCAGCCAGCACACACAGAGCCCCTTCAGCCTCTGCTCTGCCAGGTGTCACACCATGATTAGCCCAATTGCTCATTGGCACCAACCACTAAACATGGATGTGAGAGGAAACAATCCTAAGTAAACCCAAGGTTCATGTGCAGTGAGAGAGAATTCATAGTCACATTTAAAGAACATATAGATACATATTATGTAGAGAAAAACTTTGTATGAAGGTTTTTCAAGTGAAATAAAATTAGTCAGGGGTCACTGCTTTTTATCAGGATTTGTTGCTGAGGTCTGGGCCCTGACAGAGCTTAAGAAGTGTTTGGACAATACCCTTGGGTACATTGTGCGACTTTTGAGGATGGTGTTGTGCAGGGCTCGATGATTCTGCTGGGTCCATTCCAACTCAGTTTATTCTGTGACTTTGTGATCATTCCTTGTTGCGGTTTCCAAGGAATGTAAAGCTCTGCTACAGCTTGGACCAGCTCAGTTATGACCTTCCTGTCTGTCTTTCTTCCGTTTATTCATTATTCAAATGCTGACCATTTTAATGCAGCTGTAACTGGCTGTGGCCTCTGCCACGGAAAGGACAGAGTTTGCAGAGGGACTCCCAGCAGTTTCTGGACTTGATGGTGGACTGCTCTGCCTGCCTGCCAGGAGAGCTGTGACCCACCAGGAACGCCTGCATTGTCACCAGAACATACTCTGAAATTTCACAGATTTGAAAGGAATGGCAGCCAGGGCAACCAGCATTCACAGGTTTGGGAGAGCTGACAGCAAACCTACAGAGGCTCAATCAGCTGTTTTAGTTTGTTGGTAGCTTTTGACCATGTGTTTTTCTCCACCAGTTAGCTTGTTAAGGGCTTTCAAAACATTTTCTCTGCATCTTGGGGTTGTTCCAAGGCTTCTCAGTTAGAAAGGATAACAGTGGGGCTCATATTTTTGAAACCTCAGCCCCTGCTCTGGCATTCAACGTAAATGTTGTCTTTACAAAGGCTGCAAATCCTGGGCAGTCTGGCAGTCTTTTCCTGACGCTTATGGTCAGATTGTAGAGGGGCTCCTCAGTTAGTTTTCTTTAATGCACAAGTCACCTTATCCTTGGGTATGAACATGCTCCGCACTAGGTTGTACTGCTGGTTTTTGGGTGGGTGAGTAGTCATGTGCCTGGGTGAGCAGTGGGCACAAAGTCCAGCCTGATATTCCATAAACTGTCCTCAAATGCAAGGCAAGGAATCCATGGAGCTCAGCAGATCTCATTGCTGGCACTGAAGTGAGAACCTGTGCCACGCCTAACATGTGTTCTTTGTTAGTTTTTTAAATGATGCAAACATGTTTTAAACAGTCCCGTGTGGTATCTCCTGCACATCCTAGCACACAGACCTCCTGATGAACATGTAACATGGCTTTTAACACATGCTGGTCTTCAAAACATGAAATATTCAAGGAAAATGCGGTAATTCTTTAAACCCCCTATCATTGTGAATTCATATCATATTCATTGTAATAGCATTGATCAAAATGAATTCATTTGGTATTCATGTAAATGTCACATGTACTTCCATAGGTGTTTCATTGTAAATTAGCATTTCTCAGAGGACACTTAAAATAAAGTGTTACTGAAAGTTCTCATTACACATATTGCTGAGATTAGTACATTAAGGATCATGTACTTACATAGTACTAATGCATTTCTACCACTTAAAATGCTGCATTACCCATTTCTGATATCTAGCAAATATCTAAAGCAATTTTGAGAATTACTGACATCCTGAAGGAAGTGGTACTTTTGTGATTAAATTGGTTTTGTGTATTTCACTTTGATTTACAAAAAAAAAAAACAACCCTGTGCCAGATATACTTAAATGATTTTTTGATTTAAGTGACTTTAGCATCAAGTGAAACAACAACAGCAAAAAAAGAGAGCCACATATAATTAGAAAAACAAAACACAAATATTTTAAATGCTTTTCAGTCTTCAAACTTGTCTCACAAAGCCAAATTAGCTGATTCTTTAGTACACCGTGGCACAAGCTTTCTGATGCATTCGCTTTCAGAATATTCCTTCCTAAGAGAAAGCTGAAAAGTTCTGTGGTCTCAGGCAGATGCAATTCTGACGTCTTGAATTGTCCATTACAGCTTGTTTGGTCTGAAGTTATTTTTGAAAAGATGAAGTTTAAAGAAGACTACAAAGCGTTTTATAAATAGCTGACAAAAGGTGCGTTACAGTAACTATAAAAGAGAGAGCATTGTTTGAGACCTGGAACACTCTAAAGCTGTCTGACAATGCTGTGGATGTCTTCTGAAAAGAACTGATGTAATTATTTTAAGGCTTTTTTGGTAACACTAATAAAAAAACCTCTGAAGCTTAACAGCAGGCCTGATCTTAGCAGAAACCTCTGGGGAAAAAATGGGGAGATGGCAGTATTTTAGTGTTTATGCTGGAAGGGAAGAGGCAGATTTGGCCATGAGGAGCTGCAAAGCCAATCCTATGAAACAGTCTCTTAGGAAATATTTGCTTGCTCTTCTGGCTTCATCCATGTGAGTTGTGGACTTGCAGTGTGGACTTGCAGCACGTGCAGGTGGGCTGGGCAGGAGGCACCGCTCCTGGACAGCACAAAACAAGCTGGTGTTGTGTCTGAAACACTGCTCTGGGCTGTGGGAGGTTTGGGTCTGCTCCTGCTGTGGTGCCAGCATGTTCCCTGCGCAAGCTGCTTCTCCGTCACTTGTCCTGGCACAGGTTGGTCCTGGCACGGGATGGTGGCATTTTAGGGATGAGCCTCCTGAAAAGGGAGGAGGGGAAGATGTGGAGGAAGAGATCTTGTGCTCTTTGAGATCTCTCTGGTATCTCATGCAACTGTCCTGACCTCCCTCAAACGTGTCCTCCCCAGCCTTGCAGCTGATTTCCAGCTTTGGTGACTGCTCTCTGTAGCGAGTTGAGCTGCACCTCCAGAAAAAGTCTGTCAGAACTGGGAATAGATAACTCCACACCTGAGTATCAGCTGTACATTAGTGCTCCATTTTGTCTCATGCCTTACCTGTTTTTCCAGAAGTTTTCAGTTTTCCAAGTGTTTGCCTAGTTTATAGTGTATGCCTGACTGGTCTGAGAACTTGCAGCATGGCAAACCTCAGGACAGAGCATGGAATCTGGAAATCCATTTCAGGTTAGATCCATAATTACCTAATGTGAGATACTAAATAGCTACTTAAATCACATGAAAAATATGATAGGGCTATAACGTGTGTTTTTATAATCCTGCTCCTCCCCTTTTTCTGCCGCCTCCTCCTCCTCTTCAACGTAACAAGGACCCTAATAGGCTTCATGTATAAGTGCCTGTTTTTATTAAAGACAAGTGTAATCTTTTGTAGTCCAAATGTCCCTATCATAAATGCTAACCGAGGAAAATATTAGGACTCATTTATTTATGAACCCGTTAATAATGAGGTGCAGTTATGAAAAAGGCTTTCTCAGCACAAAGCCTACTGAACAAACAATGCACACTGGGGAAAAGGAGCTAGTTAGCCTTCCTGACTTAGATAAAGCTATGGAGAAATGACAAGTGCCAGTAATTAGCAAAGCCTCTTCACCAAGATAACCCTATACATCTTTGTCTATTTCAATCACCAAAGACTCCGATTCAGTGTAAAATTAAAGCCGGGATGCCATCAATTTCTGTTAACCTCTTTATATTGTTCTATGTTCATGCATATGTGATAGATAGTTTTTGTCATTTTATTAAATGGTGACATCTCAGTATGCATGTGACTAAAACTGTTTTCTCCTTAGCAAAGTATTTTTAATCATCTCTCCATTGCCTTTATTATCTCGGCTCTTCTGAGTCCTAATTGCTTTATTGTGCAGTATTGGCAGCTGTTCTGGGGGTGCAAATGTTTGTGCCCACTCCTTTTCTGAGGAGTGAATCTGGGACTGAGGGGTTTGTGCCCTTTCTGCTACTCATGTGAGCAGGTACAGTAGCTCTGCATCCGTCTGCTTAACCTTCTACTGCATTTTTACCCGAACAGGTGAAGATTTTTTGGTCACAGTGATCAGCACTGACATGCAGACCCCTGGTTTCCATGAGTGTGGCCTCCCCTCTCCACCCTTGTCTGGATGGGTGGTCCTGAGTTGGTTTTGGTGAGGTAGCTGCTGTTCACCTGCTTGGGGCACAAGCCAAAGAGTGTTGAACTCTATCAACTCTATCAACTTGGTGGTCCTCCACAAATGCAGTCTGCACCCAGGCTCCTTTTTTTCCACCTTAAATGGTGAGCCCTGGTTGTTTTTTCCTCTGCAGGCTTCCAATATTTGTGAGCTCATACTGCTTAAATTTCCCCGTGACTTTCAGATAAGTCAGCAAACACATTCACCTAAAGCTTTGCAAGGGGAAAAAAAAGTTATAAATCAACCCTGTTTCCTTGACATCAGGGCAGGTTTGCTGGGAGTGCTCGCAGAGTGAGCTCTGAGTGACCTGAGAAGTTGCATGTGGCATTGGGTGTCATAACAAAAGTTCCTGCTGGCTCCATTTTCCTGCTCTGTAATGTCTTTTTACTTGTTTTAAGTACTCCAGGCCCCGAGTGCTGAGGTTATTAATCTTCATCTGTGCTCTTTTTAAACTTTACTACTAGCACTTTTTTTGCCTCAGATATGCTTTTATTCATTCTTTTCAGCAGCAATAACCTCTCATATTGGCCAAATTAGGAAATAATTGCAAATAATAGAGAATCCTTTTCCAGCTCTACAGTAAAGGATTATATATGTGCTGTGTGTGAGGGATGGCACAGAGTGTAAATACCAAAATATCGGCAAAGAGGCAGAGAAGGGAAGGAGGATGGTTGGCTCTCACTGTTGCTGTCTGGCTCGGGGGTCTTTGTGTTCAGGGCACAGCCCAGGGCAGAGGGTCACACGTGGTGGTTTCTGGAGGGGAGGGAGGAGGAGGAAGGGAAAAGCAAGGGCTGATTTTGCAGTTCAGCTCATGCCGGTCCCTGCAGTTTGTTTAGGAAAACCTGGGCAGCGTCTTTTAGCCTTCTGAGGTAGAAACAGATTTAACAGGGTGAATCAAATTGAGTCACTTGTATTTTTTAAGCAGAAACATGTGACCTTCCTTGGTTTTATTTATGTGGCCACCAAAGCCATGGCTTGTTTCTGTCCAGTGCCAATTCTGGGAGTTCCACCCCACTTTTCCTGTGTGTTGGATCCGTTTTGGATCTTCATGTGTTGCTTTGAAACACCCAGTTTTCCAGTCAAGGAGCTGAAACCAGGAGTTTATTCCTGAATTTTGTCACAAGTCACACGTCAGAAGCAGCCAGTAATCCAACCCAGCTCTTTGCAAGCCAGCAAAACTGTCTAATTAGGCACCATATTAATAATTATTTTTCAATAACAAGTATAGATGTAGGACTCTGGGATATGCTTGTGCCATATAAAAAGCTGCTGCTTTCAGGTGCCTGGCTGCTCTCATACATAGGCATTTTGAGGATCAAAGCTCCTGTGAATGTTATTCACAACAAATAATTGTACCAGCTTTTGGGAAGAAAATACGGAGAACATTCATGTAATGCTGCCGTCTCAGCTGGGGAGCAAGGAAATACATTGACTGTAGGAGAGAGCAAAGCTCTCTCGGCGCTCTCATCACGTTAACACTTACCTTCCTTCCTTCCAGTCAAAGTTCTCTGAGCTGCTGCTTTCCATTGTTTTTTATTATTCATTTGAATCAGAAAATAATATTTTTCCTCTCTAATTCAGGAAAAATTGTCATTGCCCACCTCCTGCTGAGGCAAAAGAGTGCCAGAGCCCATCTCCTATGAGCTCCTTCTCACTTCAAATGCAGCCTGCAGTGGCTCCTTTGGAAATGTAACAGGCTATTATAGAAATATGTATTTACACAGTATTTTAAGATGCACATTATCCACCTGATAGACCATAACAGCTCACCATTACAGCCTATTGAATAAAACCTCTTTGCACCATTTTTTTTTTCAAAGCAGATACTTTTTATGTGATGAATTGTGAATCTGTTGTGTAAAAGTACAAGTTCGTCATGTAGGGCTGTAGGAGGACAACATTTATCTGTAACCCACTGCAGTGGGAAAGTGCTCTCACCCTGCCCCATGGAATGAATTATTCTGACCAGAGGGATGCAGATTGAAGAAAATGAGAAAAAAAGCTTCATGAACCTGAAGGGAAAAGTTACAACATTTGTTTACTGGCCTGTAGTATATTATAAGGGAGATCGCTCCTGCAGAGTCATTTTCCTTCTTCCTTTGCTGGTCCTAGTTTTTAAAGGAACTTCTCTATTTTGAAAGCATCTCTGCTTGGCTTTCCTGCCCAAACTTGCTGTGCTTGTGTGATTCACTCCAGCTGATCCATACTTGAACAGTTCCTCTCTTCCAGGGATTCACGTTAGAACCTGCACTGCCCTAGGTGCCATCTCTCTCATTGTCCGAGGATGCTCCGTTGGAATAGACAATAATCAAAATTTTATTAGCCTGAGGCTAGGCATGAGGACTCTTTGTCATTTCCTGTGAGTTTTAACTTAACAGGAAACAAAAGACAACAGGGAAGGCCACAAGACCCCAACTTCAAAATGAAGCTCGCAGCAAAGACACAGTGTCCCTACTATTGAACGGGCTGAATAAGCTGCAAATAGACAAGATCCCCAACTTGTTACAGGATGAAATGGAGCCCAGCCCCTGTTGAGAAACAATTTTACATTGCAGATGTTCATGAATGCATGGAAAATGTGGTGACTTCAAGTCTCTTTTCTTTCCCTGTCTTCAGGATGTCAAAACTGATTTTTTAAAAGAAACTCTCTAACAGTTACAGTTGACTCCTGAGAAGAACTTGCATGTCTGGAACAAAATAAAGACTCCCAGCCAGCTGAACAGCGTTGTCTTATTCCCTCCCCCCATTCAAATTAAGCAAACACAACAGAAATACCAAACAGGCATGGGTTTTACATATCATGCCAATTCTGATCCGAAACAGTTTATTAATATAAATCACCTCCAAAAAAGGGAAAGATTTTAAAGGGAAGCGAATAGCTGCCAAAAAGACTTACACACAGAGCCAGTGCCTAACACCAAACCTAGTGGAAATCATGTATTTCCACTCCTCACGAAGCCAAGCAGTGGGGAGCCAGTGCTTTGAACCCTGCGTGGGACACTTGCTGTGAGCCCCCACTAGAAAGCATATGGTTTGAGAGGAAACAGAAACACCATCCAGAAACGTGCTGGTCTATAACCAGCGGATCTGTAAATAGTCTAAACCCATTCCCCTGCAGGAGGGGACTGAAGGGCCCCATCCAGTCTTTGCCATGGCTCTTCCCCCCTCAGGGAAGTCTGCGTGAGCTCCAACCCCTCTGAGATGACTCTTCTACACCTCTCAAAGCAGAAGGGGATGGCTTGGAGGGGCAAATGTCACCCCATGGGTGCAGGGATTCCTGTTGGCTATGCCTTTGCATGCCAGGCTGCCATCCCTAGGATTCCCATGGTGTGGGGACCCACCCAGCTCCGCTCTGCCCCAGACCTTTCTCTGGGCACTCCCAGGAGGACTTTCCTGGTGTCCAACCCAAGGATGGAAGCTGACCTTAGGTCTGTGGTTTTGTCCCAGGTGTCTCCTCCTTGACTCTTTACTCTTGACTCTTTCACGAAGCTGGACCGACCAGCCCGAAGTTGTGGTTTTCTGGATTTCCTAGGTCTGTTTGGGAAACTCGTCCTCACTTTTTAAACAGTGTATTCGGTTTAATTTTCATTATTTTTAGATGTTAAATTTTACATCAATACAGTATGTCTTAAACTACTGTATTAGAATGCTGCTTGACTCACTTCCAAATTGAAGACCTTTTAAAAAAATTGAAGCAGTCCAATAATTTTAAATCACTCTGCACTGTGCATTGCAATTTAAAATTATTGGAGTGCTTCAAATTTTTATAAGCCCTTGAATTTGGAAGTGATCGAGGTTCTGGGCATACTCAGTGTAGAGCAATTTAAAATTATAAGAGCTGTCAAATTTTTATATAAGCACTTCAGTTAGAAAAGGGATTTGGGTTCTGGGCATGTGCAAAGGGGAGCAATTTAAATTATTAAAGTGCTTCAATTTTTTTTCTAAGCACCTGATTTTGGAAGGGGTTTGGTTTGTGCAGCCTAAAATGACAACTTCCTTTGAGAGTTTCTTCTTTAAAAGAATTTCAATCTCGCAAACTAAAGTATTCTTTAAAATATGAATTCACTGATACTTTAAGAACTGATTTGCACAGAGCTTGGTGCCCAGAACATCTATTTTTTTTTCACTCATTTTATCATTTCACTCTTCAAGGGGCAAATTGATGGTATAGAAATAGCTGCCACTTTGGATTCTAAATTTTTTCCAACTGTTGCACTCATGGTACAAAAAAAAAAAAAAATAAAAGAGTGGAAAAATGAAAAATTTGATGAGAAGAACTGAATGCTTTTTCCGTGGACTATCCCGCCTGGCCAACAGAATTTAGAAGGCATGCAAAATTGAAGCAATTCGTTATTAAATCTCATTTTAATGTCTCTCAACACACAAAATGAAAGCCATGTGATAGCTGATTGAATCTGAAGGAAGGAAGTTGGAAAGCAGCTTTATTTGCACACTCACTCTCTGTACTGAAGTGATTCCTGCCAGGAGCCGTGCCAGGATTGCCATCTTTGCCCCAGATCCAGCCGTGTCCTTTAGCATCCCACTGCTGGGCAGCAGGAGCAGCAAGATGAGCAGGGAGGGTGCAATTCACACACCAGATCCCACTCTCTGCTGCCGTGGGACAAATGCAGAGGGAGTCGGCGCAGCTGAGCCAGAGATTGTCGTGGCGGGGTGCATGGGAAAGATGAGACTGAGAGATGCCCTCACTGAGCTGTCAGAGCACAGAGACAGGACAGATGAGTATTTCCAGCTTCTCCACTCGTGTTTCTCTCTGCTATCCCTTTTTAAAACCAGGGCTTCACTCTACAGGGTAGGGATTGGGGTAATTATTTAAGGTATAAGGGCACCGTGTACCTTAAGCCTCGCGTACCAGGAGTACCTGCAGCGTGGAACCGTGCATTTCATCAAATGCCAGTTTAGTGTTTTCTTCTCCTTGAACGCTCCTTTCACGTGTTACCATGGAGGTGATAGGTGATCATTTGTAGTTGTTTATTCCTTGGAAAATAAAGTTTTTGAATAAAAGCCAGTGATCAAATTAAATATGGGCAAAGATATGCTGGAGGTGAAATTCAAACAGGAGCCAGATTAATCATATAGTCAGGAATGAAGGGAAAAATTCCTGAAAGCATTTTGCTTTTTCCCTTGGAGTTTTTGTTTTTGTTTTGCTTAGGGTTTTTTTCCAAAAAGTACAAGTACAAAAATTGTTTCTTACTGTCTGTCGTATTAACTGCATCATTCTTTTGGGATATGAAATCCAGGGCTTGTTCTGTGCCAGAAGGACAGGGAATGGGAGACCAAACCTATTTTTGCTTGGTATAAGTTGGTTCAGACTGTGCTTTCATTGAACCATTGTGGAATTTTGTGGCAGGCATTGGCCAAGTTCTGTCCAGAGATGTGGTGTGCTGGGGCCTCCATGCGAGTGTGGCCGGGAGCCACCGTGTGTGGCTGTGTCAGTGGTGAGAAAAGGTTTTCCTGGGAGGAGTTTGGTAGAGGTGAGATCTGTCCATGCCTTCTCTTTCTGTCCAGCGTGTGGGCGTGGGCATGGACTGGATTAAAAATCTGCCTGGGCAGAGGAGCAATAGGGGCAGGTCCAGGCTGTCCTGCCAGCAGGTCCTTGCAGGGATGAGCGTGTGTCGGACCAGGGCGTGCAGAGGCAGTGGGGGATCAAACACAGAGAAACACCCTGGCCCTGCCTGTCTGAATCCCTGTTCTGGCACGAAATAACAGAGGGAATCGCCTCGGAGCCGCCGCCTCACAGGCTCACGTACGAGCACCGAGGCTGCCTTAAAGTTCCCGTCTCGCTGCCTCACTTCAGACGCTGCGTGCTCGAACCCCGCTTTTGGGCTGTATTCATGCTAATGTTGACAGGTTTTTTCCTCCTTTGTTACATTGTGCAAACCAAATAGAAAGTGAGGTGAGCTTGTCTGAGCAGATGAAAGATGGCAAGAAATTGGCGCTTGGGGACCAGTGTCTTGGTGACATCGACTCTGCAGTCCTTTTTTTCTCTCTCTCCCTGGCTTCCCCTCTCCCTCTCATTCTCTCTGAAATGGTCTGTGCCTCCAGTAATTTACATAATACTCTTCTGACACCTTTACTTTAGTCATCAATCACGGTACCTTCTCTCAGTCTATCTTTTGTCTGAGCATGTCTCTTCTTTATCAGGCCATGCACAAAAGATTAATTTCACAGTTTTTCTCCCTTCTTTCTTTCCTTGCAAGATACAAAGCTCATGAAATGACAGAAGCAAGATAATGAAAACAACAATGCAAGCAATTTTTTTTTTTGTTCTTGCTGGTTGGATCTCAAGATACTTTTTTTAACCTCATTGTGTGCCATCTGTCTTAGAAAAGGTCTGCTCGGTATTTTTTAATACAATTCTGATGCTGCTCTGAAGACTACCTGGGGAAAAAAATACATATTTTAATCAGGCCATAGGTACTGATTTGAAATTAAAAAAATAAATTTTAAAAAAAGGAATTTGCTGAACAATTAAAGCAAGGGGTCCATTTCTAATGGTGGCATGGGCTACTGCACAGTGCCCATGCCCCAATTAATATTAATGATCTTTTGTGCATAGCAAATTTATGGCATTTGATTGACTCACACAACTACACTTCAAGCTGTCACGTAAAGTGAAATATATGGGCACCACGGTCTAATTTGCATATGCATATGTTCTTAATATTAATTAGTCTAATGGATCTAAGGACCTGGAGATAATTTGAGTACTGGGAGAAGAGAAGCAAACAAACAAAACAAAACTCGCTGAACAGTGCCCTGCTATGGGTTGGTCCTACAGTCAAATAACTCTCCCAAAATGCAAAATAATTGGCATGAATTTCTCCTCCTTCCCCATGTCTCTCTCAGGACCAGCTGAATTAAAATCTTATCCCATATAATGCATTGTTTTGGCTCTGACCCTGACACTTTTTAATTTGAAATGCTTAACATGCCAAGTAGATTACAGAATTACAGACAGAGGAGTTTGAGTGCCGGCTTATGGGGGTAGGTCAGGGCCATGAGACTTGCAGCCCTGCGAGGGAGCTATTCCCCAATACACCTGTGTAATTCCCATAAATATTAATGGAAACCCTGCAAGTTTATTGGGGGGAACTTTGTCTCCCCAGCTTGGCTTTGTGCTTGCATTGCCTGGTAATGATGGCGCAGGTCTCCAGACGACAAACAGCCGCTTTTGACCACTGGGCTTTCAAAGTTAGTGAAAATTCACATTTTTGATACTCCAGGGAGCAAGAGATGCCAGAGCACAAAAGCAAGGAGGTATCAGGGTAATCTCTTCCGTTTGACTTGTGAATTCATTTGTGTGGGGGGATGGTGTCCTAATCCTGGCTGCACCCCTAGGTCTGTACAACTCCGCTCTGGGATAACCAACTTTAAGATGAGGAGAACCTTTGTATGATGGTGAAGAGGAGGTTGGCAGTGGGCTCCATGCACTAAGTCCTTCCAGGACCACAAAGTGCCACAAAAAGGCAGGAATTAGCGAGGGGAGGGAGGGATGGTCTGGTGTCCCTGCAAATTGGCCGAAGTCAGGAGATCCTTAGATCCATTATCTTCCTGTGCAGTTGTGCGAGCAGAGTGTTATGTTACCAGTGGAAAAGGAGCGTAGACTCTGACTGGGAGTCCTCTGGGACAGTCTGTGGCTTGGGACAGCAGCATTCTGCAGGAAGGGTGTGTAGGATATGTGTGGCTTTCCTACAACCCCCGCTGGTGGCTGTGGGGCTGTTTCTGTGCTGATGGGGAGGTGACAGAGGAGTGACCACCACACCTGTCACCAGGGGAGCTCCTGCGTGGGCAGTTCTGGTGAGGCATGGGCAGCCAGCTGAGGAGCTGGGGCTGTGGCTGCAGTACCACCCCTTCATGGGCAATCTGCAGGGATCCAAGCTCCACATCCAGCAGGGAGGATGAAAATCCCAAAGGCCAGAGCATAACAGAGATTTCCAGGAGATAAGGGTGTTTTGGAGCTGAGAAATTCATTAATGCTGTTCCCAACCTCAGGGGACATGGGGACCTCATCTCGGATCCGGTCCCTGACTCACCTGGGTTATTTTGGATCTGGTACCTGACTCACCTGGGCTGTTTCACCTCCCAAAGAAAACAGCCCACGCTGCTCCAGCCCATTTCCAGCCTGCGGAGCTGTAATGAATCTGCAAGTTGCTGATTGCCTTTACGAGGTGCTAAGCACCGATGGCTGCCTGATGCCAGGGAGGGAAGTGTCAGCTCTTGCCCGGATCAGGTCTACAGTGAGTTGTTCTATAGAAAAAAATGACTTTCCTCTACGAAGGCATCACTTATATACCGAATATATATAACAAAACCTGGAAAGCCTCTAGTCACTCATTTTAGCTGCTAAAATGCCTTTAGGCCAACATTCCTGCTGTGAAAGGGGTTATGGACATGTCATATGGGGGTCATCAGTGAAAAATATACCCAACTTTTGTTATTCTTAAGTCTAAATCAAAAACCTCTTTTCACAATCCACTAAGGGACGATTTACTAGAGAGTAGAATGTGGTATCAATTATTTCTGTGGGCATCCTTTTTGTTATAAGAAGCAAAGAGGATTGCTTGAGAGTCAATAGCATGACTCCATCTCAGATTACTAAATAATGAAATGCTAAACTTGGCCTAGAGTAAGGACTATTGCTGTCTCAAAGGGACCAGAGGCTTCAATTAAATCAGAGGACAGTGTTCAATGAATGAGAAAAGGATGCTTAAGGTACGATGACATATTACCGGATTTTACATTTAATTGCAGTGCTTTGTTCTTTTAATAAAAGCACAAGAGCAGTGGATCTCCATTATGGTCATCTGGTAGCATTGTTCACTGTGGACAGTTTATTGAAATTTATTGGCTATGTTTAATCCCTCTATTTTTCATATAAATGAATTCTGTCTGCCTTATTTTATGAATTTTCTTTGCTTATAAAAAAAATAGCACCTAATAGCTATTTACACACAAAAGAGCTTTTCCACTGAAATACTCAACAGTGCAAGAAAGAAACAACCCAGATTCTATGAAACTGGAATGGAAACAAGTGCTTCTGCATCACCCAAGCAGGAATTGGCACTTACTGAGCAATCTCAGGGGTGACAAAAATGTCCTTGCTGGTTTTGTGGGGCTCTGTGCTGCTGAACTTGCCTGTGCTTGGGCTGTGGGCAGTGGGGCCTGTGCACAGAGTGACTTTGTGGATTTCTGGTCCAGGAGAAATTGGCTTCAAAATCCCCTGCCCCCAGAGGTGGGTTTCAGCCTTTCTGCTCGGTGCCCTGGGATAATGTACAACACATGGCAGCAGTTTAGCTGGAAAACCACTGGAGCATATGTATGTGATTATACATATGTGTGTGCACACATGCATGCATGTACAGATACATTTACAGTTCTATGTTTGCATACATAGTGATAGGTATTTATTTTAAAATCGAAACCTACAAGTGTTTTTTAAATGGTTGTCAGGCAAATTCCTCCTTTTAGGCATTTTTGCTGTGACTTGTCTCATCGGAGCACGCCAATCATGTCACAGTATATAAATGATGGGATGGTCAGTGATTTAACTAACGTAACCTGATGCATCAAGGCAACACTGAGGTTACTGTCAGCTTAGGAAGGGAGAAATTGAGACCTTGGAAACTCAGATCCTCGTCTATAATTTTAGAGTCTTGTTTGGTTGGTTTTTCTTCTTATTTTTTTCTTTTCATTAAAAGGTCCTTGTGCAGGAGAGGGATTCTTAAATTCAGCTGAAATACTGTGTGCATCAAGCACAGGCAGGGGAGACAGGCTCTTTTCAGCCCTGGACAGTGAATGTCTGGTTTTTGGGGCAGATCCTCCCTGAAACAGGGTCACAGTGAGTGGTTTATTCCCTGTAAGCAGGTTGGGTGTCTTTTGTTTCTGCCTCGTTTCAGCTTGTGTCAGAGCCTGTCTCTGGAAACGTGGCAGTTCAGTGAAGAGGGTGGGATGAGCTGACTCTCAGAAGTAATGGCACAAAACGAATGGCAGCCAGCCCTGCTCAAACTGCCACGAGAAGCTTCTGGGCCCAGGGGAAAGTTGTGAGCTGCATTGCCCACCGGGAGAAATTCCTCCATGGTTTTATCTGAGGGGTTTTCCCGGTGCGTTTCTTTTCAATGAGGGTGCAATGCTTTTGACGGCCTGGAGTGTCTAATTTTTATAACATCATTCAGCCTTGTGGCAGCATCAGAGTAATGAATTCAGGAAGTGTGCAGCGAGGATTGTCTGTGCAAGAGGGTACAGGCAGTACTTAACTCCCCATCGATTGCGAGTGACTGATAAACAAGTGAGTGCCTCCTGATCACCCCCAAAGGGTGCTGCAGGTCCCAGGCACGTGGCTCTTCGGGTGTGGCACTGGGGCTGTCGTCTGCAACAGCAGCATTTCAGCGCCTTTTCCCCTGAAATAATCAACTGAACAGAAATTGCTTTTGTTCTTACTGGGATGGTCCTCTTCAAGGGTAACAAGTGTTGGAGAACTCCTCCGAGGGGGCTGTACATGCAGGGCTGGGCTGTGTCCAGCTGCAGGACCAAGCATTGTGCCCAAGTGCCACTTGTGCACGTGGCCGATGTCACACACTCTATGCCAACCCCCTGGGCGTGCAGTCTTGTGCTGTGTGGAGCAGAATTACGGCTGTGAACTGGGCAGTTGGGTGACCAAATGCACTCTGTCACAGCTGCTCCTTCCAGGGGCTGATGCAACATGGCTCTGCCGTATGCACATTTATAAATTACCATATGATGAATATGGGGCCATACCACAGCAGAGTCTTCCTCTTGACAAAGTGCTGTGCCTATTCCCAGCTCTCCCTGGCCTCTGTTTTTGTTAATTTTACACTGAAGGATCAACATGCCCAGGATGCACGCGTGCATCCATCTCTCTCCCTCTCAAAGGAAATTAGTGCTTTCCTGTCACCGCAGGTGATATGAGAAGGGGAGGAAGTACACAAACTGATTTATCTGGAGCTGTCAGCTGTTTTGAGGATGTTGACTACTAAGGGTGTCAGCTCCTCCTCAGTAGTTGGCTGACTCTGAAGAAGACCCCATTCCTCATTAAAAGAGCACTGAGCTGCACTTGAAAGTGACTTTCCCACTTGTTCTCCTCTCACAAACATCACAATAACAGATTCGCTGTTTAAAGTGGCATGATCTTCATGCCAGGCCCAGGCAGCTTTGTAAAATACACCTCTGCAGCACTCGGTAGCATCGGTACCATCCATGCAAAATTCATTTGAGGTATAAACTAGAGACTATCATCACAGATGACAGTTATAGCAAATCAGCACGCTGTGTACAGTTTCATCCTTTATTCACATTATGTATCATAATAAACGTCGTCCTAGCAACACAGTTTGTTGAGAGTCAAACACAATACCCCACAATGCCTTGCCACAGATGGATGTGAGGAATCGTGGCTGTAAGAGCCTGGTGCAGCCTGAAAAGGAATCAACAATTCCTACTGTCATTTTAGGGGACTCTTTCCTCCTCCCAGCACAGCCTTGGGAGAGAGGTGAGAAGGGAGCCTGTGTGAACTGGGGGTCTCTGCCGCACGCTGGTCCGTGTGGGAGCAAAGCGGAGTGTCAGAAGCACTGGGAACTGGGTCAAAATGTGGCAAGGCTCAAAACTGGAAGGCTTGAGGAAGAAGAGGAGGGACTGTCACCTGGTTAAATTGAGAAATATTGGGGAAGAAATATTACTCAGGTACAAGACTACATCTTCTTTCTTTTTAATAACTGCTTAGTGAAAAAGCACTTCCAAGGTATTGAAGGTGAAAGAAAAAGAAATCTTAATGTAAAAATATATGCCTTCAGTATAGAATTCCACTCAGACCTGAGAGAGATGTTTCTGAGTGGAGTCGGGTGTGATTCATATAACATTTTGCCATCCCCTGGGGAATGTCATCTTCCTTCTGATGTCTCCATTTGCAGGAAAGGCTTCATTGCAGGTGCAGCACGAGGCTCCCACACCAAAGGGCTGCGCTCGCTTTCAGACCCTGACGCGCGCTTGCTCTGTGAGATACAGCAGCCCGTTGTCTCTAATCCTTGCCCTGGCACCTGCTCCAGCATGTGTTTTTCCTTACCCCTGCTCATGATAGCCCCTGCTCACATGCTCTGTATTACAGAGGAGCTGCTGCCGCCCCAGGGTGCCGGTCAGCCCACGGTGGGGCTGCTGCTTCCTCAACACTGAACCCCTGGGGTGAGGCCACAGGATACTGTCCCCTGTCCCTAATGCAAATCATGTGTTTCCACTGCTGGGGAAACTATGGGAAGAGAGGCTCCAGCTCTTTCTTGTCTGAGGTGTGTCCTCTGATAGGAGCAGTCAGATATCCTAATGAAGGATTCTGTTACGTGGAGCAAAGCTTTTCCAGGATGAAACATTATTTTCAGAAGACCCTGATTAATTTTTTTTTCCCCTCCTCCTACTATTTTGAACAAAATTGTCACGATGTCTCTCTGAAATGGAAATACATTAATCAATAAGCTGTTAGAAAAAAGGGAACATCTTGGAAAATCACCTTAAGTGTTGCTAAGATGCACCCACTTTCTGAATGAGCATGGAGCCACTTGCACAGCGATCCTCATCCAGTGTGTAGTTCTGCAGTTCAAAAGCAACAGAGCCAGCGAGACGCAAATGACAGAGGAGATAAAGACAACCCTTCCTTGCACAAATCCCCTGGGAGAGGAGGTAACACAGATACCACAGGAGTTCAGCCTTTACACAAAGCAAAGTGTAGTACCAAGCAAAGGCCTGAAACTTTAAAGCCTGGACATCAGTCCACAACAGAGCCCTTCCAACCTGTGGAGAGGTTTATGTCTTTCTCAGGGGTGCCATAAAATAGGATCATCCATCATCCCTCAAAGTTTATATCTGGATCCAGAAATGGGTTTTGGGCTCAACTCTGCATAATTCATTGTTATTGTGGAAGTAATCCTGTAAACCAAAATACATTCTCTTGGGGTTTTTTAAAGTGTGTGCAGGTTTTGGTGTTACAGGAAGAACAGTTGGGGTCCTGTGGGAGGGAACCCAGAGAAACACTACCCAAAAAAAAAAAAAAAAAAAGCCGTTAGGGTTATTAATCAGAATTTTGTATACTTTTCAATTCGCTTCTCCAGGACTGATTCCACTGCACAATAATTAAAAAGAAACCCGTGCTGACTGCGGTGCCCCCCCGCCCGTGGAGCGGTGCCTGGCTGATCCCATTGTCTGCGCCCTGAATGCTGAGCCCACAGTTAATAATTAGTGAGCAGCGCTTAAATGGAACGGCACAGCCGATTCCCTGGTACACTGGCAGAGGCGGCGGCTGAGCCAGCCAGGACTTTGACATCTTGGCAGGGAGCAGGGGAGCTCGCTGCCATCCCGCAGCCAACGTGCCGTGCAGGGGACCTGGCGCGGCCGCTGCGCTGGCACCGGGCTCAGCCCGGCAAAGAGGTGCGGGCAGGACGGGAAGGGAAAGGGTTTTGCCATCTTCTGTGGGAAAAAAAAGGGGGAAAATGACTCTTTTTTGGTATGGAGGTTTCCTGGAGATGTCTCTCAGGTTCATATTTATTGTTTATTGCCCGTAAAACTGTGTTTCTATGCTTCACAAAGCCATCATTTCGATGTAGTCTGCCTAGCCTGAAATGATAAATGAAAGCAATGAAGGGAGAGGAAGGGTGTTCTGGTGATTAAAACTCTGGATTTGACTTGACAAAGTAGATTTCAGCTCCATCTCTGCCACCAACTTTGGGGTGACTTTTGACCAATCGTTTAATCTCTTTGGGCTTATGAGAGCTGGGGAGAGCAGGGATTTCTCCCTTTTAAAATGTTTTTGTGGGTGTTTTTATTTCCCTTGTCTGGCTAGGCTGTCCAAGCCTTTCCATTGGGAATCTTTTTTACTATGTAAAATGTGACAAAAATGGGGTGCCACTGTAATTTAAGTTCCTGTTCCCGGTATTTTAACAATACATTCATGGATATACAGAGGGAAAATAGTGCAGTAATTAGAAAGGATGTGAATGGTGAGAGTGTGAACAGTGGCGAACCACAGAGAGATCCTTTTCTGACTGGAGCAGGTTTATTTCCCTCAGTGGTGATTGAAATTAATATGGGCTCTTATTTTATGGAGGTACTCGTAAACTGGAGGAAGTGTGATGGCCTGTAGATGTAAAAGGTCAGAACAAATGATCTAATAGTCCTTTTTAGCCTTAAAACTATGAAGGAAAATGAAGGCTTTTAAAAATTATTCTTTTACCACAGTTAGACAGGAAATGGCGATGGGATGGCAAGCCTAACCACCAAGCTTGGACACTGTCTGTCCCTGTCCCTTTGCTCATTCCTATGCCAGTAAGTTTCCAAAGGGTCTGCATGTCCCAGAAGGTCTCTGAGCCACCTCCCTAAAGGGTGCCTGAAAGGCAGTTGAAAAAACCCTATTGTCAGGAGGCTTTAATTCACTGTTACAGGTGATCACCTCTCCGTTGGAAGTGTAAGGGTCCATAAATCAAGAAATTGTTGAAAACTTCTGCTCTGGTCTTTGCCAGCGGTTAAAGACAGCTCACATCAGCCACATTCATGTGCCCATCTTGATTCCCTGTGCCTGTTTCTATTGCTGAACAGGGCACTTCTTGCCACCGTTGTCAAACCAGCCTGTGGCCCTCTTGTAATTTTCTCTTTTTTCTACTTACCCTGCAATTAAATACCCCTAAAGTGACAAACGCACAAAGAGCTTAATCTGCAGCCCTGTTGCACACCAGACACACGAGTGCACCTTGGTAGGAGGCTTTCCAGACAAAGGCACATAGTCGCTCATCAGGGCCATTGTTTTTGCTGCACGTGTGGTCTGGATCGAGGGCTCGGCATGCACTTGGCAGTGCAGTGATTCCCTTAGGGCTTGGAGGTACCAAACTCAGACCAGGAGCCTTCCTTTGGCCACTTCCTTTACCATTTCCAGGTAGGAAAGGACATTCCATGAGCAATTCACACTGTGAGGGTGGTGTTACGGCCTCCAGCATCACCATCATGTTGTCAGGATGGAGGTACATGGACAGGGACCTCTCCCCTCCCAAGCCCTATCCAGGTAGGGTGTTAAGGACTTCCCAATCCACAGGCCCTGCAGGATCATTGTGCTTGGCAATCCTCTGTGGAACTCTCCTGTAAATTTGTCTAATCGTGTTTACAATCCATTTATATTCCTGGTCTCTGCTACCTGCTGTGCACTAAGTTGCATAATTTGGTTATTCTTTGTAAAAGCGTTTCTTATGGGCTGTTTTAACCCTGCTGCCTCATAATTGGGTGCACCCTGGTTCTTATGCTGTGAGAAATAATGATTAATTCTTTTCTGTTTGCTTTCCCTATACTATTCATGGTTTTATAGACTTTATTGTGTGTTGTCTGATTTTCCTCTATCATTTTGTAGCTTGAAGGGCCACATTTTTTACAGAAGTCAGCACAATGGGAGATAAGTAGAGGATTTGGTTGGTTATTGCAGATCTTGAAATGTAGAAGAAAAATTGATCATCAGCTGAACTAAACATTAAATTTTAGACTTTTTATTAAAAAAAGAGTTAAAAAACCCCAAACCTTTATAAGGCCAGTCTGACATTCAACATCAGTTCCATTTCAACATTGAATCCTTTTGTTTTTATGCAAGCTGACAACTAAATATCAGAGTCCAAGAGATTTTATACGAAAGGCTTGAGACATTTTTGGTTTGAGAGCTGCAAAATGTTTGCATACTCTTCTGCAATTTTCCTCCTCAACCTGCCCATTCAGTCCAATCAAAATCTCAGCAAATCTGCAGCTTCCCCACCCAAAAGGCTTGGTTTTATCCAGGTAGAAAGAAAAGCTGGCTTGAAAAATTTACCCTAAAACACACATATTAGACTGAATATAAAAACTCTCCCAACACAAATCTGTCAAAGGTCTCGTGCCAGGCAGATTTCCCATGGATTTTATTTTATGTGCGCTAAACACTCCACCAAACGAAGCCCATCCAGAAACGTGAATTCAAGAGCTGTTTAACACTGTAGATTTTCCCCTTGTACAACAATTATGGAAACAGGCTCGCTAATTGACATCGGATGCGACACTGTGAATATGTGAATGGTGTTCAATAGCAATCATAATTCCTCATTTTACTGCTTTTGGTGGCGTAGGCCAGTAGTTGTGTGTAGTAGGAGAGAATACAAAACACGCCGTTCTAGCGCCAAACTACCTGAGGATTATTGCTTTTCCCTGCTGGCCAAGTGCGCCGGGATTTTCTCACCTCCTCAAGCTCAGGTCTTTGTTCCTTTATTTATATTTATAAGAGGAAGAAACTAATTAATCTCTTTCCCAAAGAAATGCAGGCGTGTGCTTGTTCCCACCTGAATTTTGCTGAGGGTGAATTCCTCACCACTGTGGTTTTGAGACCTTGGAAACGAATGGGAATTGATCTGCTTGCTCCTGCTGTCTGCTGGAGCTGGGCTGGCTGTCTGGCCTGAGGTCCTTCTGGGGACCCAAGAGGGTAAAACTTATTGGTGGGAGGTTTGTCCCTTGTGTGGCAATCAGACCCATGGGTGCTGGGAAGATCCCTTGTCCATAGCACAAATATTGTCCAGGATAGTTTGATGGTTGGCTGTGATTGCACATGAGAGTTCCAGCTAATCTAAGCAAGCTTTTGTTTCCTTCCTGTCCTGGTAGTGTGGGATTCAATCTTAGTCTCTGTGTTCCGAGTCTGCCTAAAAACTGATTTTTAGTCATAAAAGGAGGAATTCATTTAAAAATTGATTCAACCCAAATATACAGACTTTGCTTGAAATATTCAATATCCAGTAGGAAATCCCCTGTATTGTATGCTGGGTTTATTTAGAGTAAATCTAGGAAGATCAAGACACATTTTAATATACAAATTATATTTGTTTTTAAGCTACAGTATTCTATCTGGACTCAGCCTGCTTCCATTCTTTTAGACATTAATCTTGCTTTTTGCCCCTAATCCTTTCTTTGCTACAATGAGCTTTCACTATGTGTGTGTGGGGAGGGAAAGCCCTATTAGATTATAACATTTTATGAGTTGTCAATGATATAATGACATTAGCCACCTGACTGAGAAAGTAAGAACCTTTGTGGTGTCACATAACAGGTTAGAATGGGCTGGTAAGCCCTTATGAAATAAACAAGGTAAAAAAAAAAAAAAAATCCTCCAAAATGTGTATTTAAATGGGTGGCTCTAACCCCTCCCTGCTTATTAGACCACCGAGAGCACATTAAATATTTTATATGTATATATCTTTCTGCCTCTCCAAAATAGATAGAGATAGGCACACACACATCAGTACATGCACACAGGCATAGACACACAAGTCTTTCAAAATCAGAAAGGTCTCAAATTTAATTGGAATGGAAAATGCTAACTAATTGGCATCCAAATTTGATTTGCTGTAGAAACCTCATATTTGTTTGAAACACAACACTGTGTCTTGGAACACAAGCCCAGTCCTTCAAAAATCATACATGAGAACTGTGGAAGAATCAATTAAAGTTGATTTGGCAGATCTGCTTTTGACAAATATAAAGAAATCTCTGATTAGGCTGAGAAGAAAAGAATCCCTCTTTCGTGCTCTCTCTATTCTCTCCCTCTTTAAAGGCAGTAGATGTCAGAAGGGGGTGGGTAGTGATATGCAAAACATGGCCTCCATAACCAAAGTAGCCTGCAAAATTAGGTGTCAGCATGCAAAGCTTATTGATGTATGAATGCGGAAAATGAAAGCCGGCAGTAGACAGACGGGGCTAAAGGTGAGACAGCCACAGTGAAAGCAGCTGTACATCTACGTCAAGGTGTTGCTATATGAGCCTGCTTTTTTCTGGAGGGCCACAGCCTAACAAGCTGTGCCTGGCCATAAAATGATGAAACAATACAATGTAGGCACACACTGTGTGAATACCAAATAAATTGACTCGGGCCCCCCCCACACCCCTTCAAAGTAGGCCTGTGTGTTCATTAATAAATTCATATTCTGAGTTTTCAATAAAAGAAGAAAATGCAGTGTAAACTGGAGTTACTTAGTGACACCCAGCTCATTGCTTTTTATTGTTGCTTGCAGCTACGAAGCCTTCGCTGTGCACTAGTAGAATTTATTACTGTCTGTCTTTGTGGCAAGTTGGCGAAGTGAGCCTTTTGAAGAAAATTGACCCACACTTCATGAATATGATGAAAAATGCCAATAACACTACAAAGACAAAGCTCTTGACATTAGTGTGCAAAGAACTAAGAGACGGTAATGAAAATATTGCAATTACAAATCATATCCCTCCTCCCCGGCCGAGGGGCGCGGGCATCCAGGGGCTGCTGGGAAGCCCCGGGACCCTTCTGGATGTGGGGTGGGCTGGAGAATGAGGGGGGGTGGGCACCGTTTCACCACCTGGCCCCCTCCCCATCTCCGTGCTCTGGAGGAGGAAAGGGTGAGAAGAGGAAAGCAAGTGAAGTGCTTAATCCAACAAGGATTTCCCTCCTAGAAGGTTGCCCCTCTTCCCTCTGAGCCTGCGCGCAGAGGGAGAGTGGTCTTGTTGCTAAGGCACAAGATTAGCAGCCGTGGGGTCCGGCTTGCGCCTGCCCTTTGTCCGTGCTCCTCCTAGAAGCTCCTGGACACAAATCACTATAAGATTGTGCCTTAATTTCCCCCTCTGTAAAATATTTTTTCCTTCTGTGCTTCATGAATGGAGCTTCTCTGACTGGCACCTCCTCTGAGCTACCTCATTCTGCTTGTGTGCCTGCACCCCTCCACTCTTTTGGTGTTGCCGTAACAAAGATAGGTTAAAAATTATCATTTTACAAGCAGAAAGGTCTGTCTCGTGGTCTCTGTCCTGGAAAGAGACAAGAAGAAGGAATGTGACATGCAAAAGTTCTCCATTTAATTCTTAACCTGGTGATATGCAACTTGATCAGTGAAAATCCATAAGGAAAAAGTAGGGCAGGCTTTTTTTTTTCCCCACCCGGCAGCTGATGGAGCACAGGAACAAGGCAGCTGAAGAGGAACCAAGCTAAGAAAAAAAAATAATTAAAATCAGCAATGAAAGGTTGTTTAGCCCTATGTTGAAAATTTGCCACTTTCTGAACTTATCATCAATCAAATTTTCCGTCACCAAGATAAACTGTAAGTGCCAGGTGCTTTGTTTATGCATTCTGCTCTTATATTTATTGTGGAGAGACCTGCTAAAAATCAAATAAAAAGCAAGCATGCTATCTACTAAATTTGGATGTGACAGTCACAGGTAAAATATCTTGCCACGCTGGAATACTGGTGCCTGTACAAATCAGTTGAGCTTTGCTGTTCTCGAGCTCCTCTTCCCATTCGTAGGAGATGACACCTGTAAATGACAGCAAACCACAACTTATCCTCTGTGATATGTGGCCACTGATGAGATAATCATGAAGTCAACCAGAGCAATTCTGCAGGTCTGGATGAACTGATGGGCTCTCAAATATGGGCTACCTGGGAACTGCGCTTCCATCAGACCTGTGCCACTTGTGGATTATGTGTGATTCCCGACGAAGTTTTGAGGTCCAGATACAGCCCTGAAGCACTCAGGCCTCTGAATGCACATCAGGGTTATCTCAGCATCCTGCCTATCTCTTTTCTCATGGTGTGGTGTCCTTTCTCTGTCCCGGTCATGGAAGACCTGCCACATCGGAGGAGTCAAAGTAAGTAGCTGTACCTGTGTCCCTGGATGGCTGAATCCTTCTGTGGAACATCCTCATTAGAGGCACCATGAACCCAGCAGGAGGAAATGACTCTGCTTTGAGGAGAACTAAACTGGATGTGATACACTTTTCCATATTTTATAAATCACTTAGAGTTTTACAGTAAATTATGAGGACAAAAGAGATTGAAAAGGAAAGTGAGTAAAGAAGCATCCAAACAGCAGGAGCAGCTACTGTATAACAGGTGAAAAAATAGCAAAATGGACTGATTATGTCTGAACATCCATCCTTCTGAAGCAACTGCAGGTTAGAAATCATTGCTTGTGTTATATGGCTTTGAAAACAAGGCCGATGCAGAAAGCTCTGGAGGAAAATGTGAGACCACCACATAGATCAGAACGATGCCAGTGTAAAGAACAAAAAAAGACAGAGCCAGAGAGCCAGCAGATTGTCCAGCTGTAAAGAGCAGCGTTGAAATCCAGAGGAAACTTCCATCAAAGGCTGATTTAAGTGCAAAGGTTCAGACCTGACTAAGGAGCAGCTCATTTTTTGTTGCTCCAGAGCACGACCTGTCCCCCCAGATCTGAGTGAGTGAATGAATGTTCTCTTGCTCAGCTGAATGAGGCAGTGGCACAGTCTGCCCACAGATGGGGAATCTCACAAGTAACGACGAAGCCATTAGATAACATATTGGAGTGACTCTGCTGAGCAGGCTGAGTGCCTGCTCAGTGAAAAAAAGAGAGGAAGAGAAAACACTGTGTAATTATACAGCCACCCTGTTCAACCTTCTCATTCTTTCTTTCTGTCTCCATCAACATTAGGCTTCTACACCTCTTTCCTTTCCAGAGCATTTTGTGGCTCATCTCTCTGACAAGCAATGTCCTATTTACAGTAAATAACCTTCCATAGGAAGCTACAGGTTTCCTTCTGGGACCCTCCTTGCTGTTGCTGGAAACATGGACCACCCTTGTAGTGAGCCGATCCCTCGATCAAAAATGTTTGTTCACCTTATTCCTTGTAGCTCACAAAAAGTGCAACTGGGTAATGGGAAAATTTATTTGGCATAATTGATTACAGCTAATGATGACTGGGAATCCAGCTGTGACACTGCTGGACTTGTCTGCAAGTCAGATATGAGGAGATATATTTTTCAGGTCTTGGCATGTTTAGCATTTTGGGATGAACAATTTATCTACCTGGGTTCATTCTGCTGCTCCCAGAACTGATTGTATATTAGCATGTCTCACGAAAATCATGCGTGACATTACTCTTGCATCTCTATATTGAAAAGAAATGAAACTGAGGCCGGATAAAAGCCCTTTGAAGTCGGTGGAAATGTCTCCCATCAACTTCAATATGAACAGATGAACATAGAAATACAGGATTGGAAAGGACCTGCTGGGTCACTGAGTCAGTCCTCTGCTGTCCCCTGCACTCCTTCATATAATCCCTTCTCCATTGGTTGTTTCTCTTTAGCCTGTCTAAGGCTGAGGATGTGCTCAGCATATTGCTGAAGTTGTTATCCAGAAGGAGATTTCTGCATTACAGGTAACCAATGGCTCCTGCGTGTTTGATTTGTCAGCTCTTACAGGCGTGAACAATTCCCAGCGCGTCATCTTAAAAACGTAGTCAGGTGGATGAATGCAGGTGTCGGGAAGACTGAAGTGGGTGCAGGGCTATCTGTATTCAGTCTGTGTGTTTGTCACAACTCTGAATACTCGCATCACGGTTTCCAGTAAGTGGTGGATGGGATTCTTCATCCTTGCAGCAAAGAGTGGGGACTGATTGCAACAAATTGAAAGGGCCCCAGTTTTGTGGGAACATTAAAAGTTATAGGTAACGGAAGCCCAGGTTCTTTGGATTCTTTTTTATTTTTGCATAGTGTTCTGAATGCTGAAAGTGAAAAGAAATTATTGAAAGGTAGGACTAGGAAGATTTCATGCCATTTTATTCAATGCCAATTATTTATAAAGAGAAAATAGAAGAGAGGGCTGGAAAGGGTTAAAATTAAAAGCTGTTTCTAAAGCCTGCAATAATAATACAATAGACTGGTGGTAGCCACAGGCAGAATTTACTGTCCTTGGTCTAGTGAACCAGTATTAACCCTTCAAGTGTCCATGATGGCTCCGTGCACAGTGTCACTTTCTGCTCCAGTCTATGGATGTATGCTTTCTGTCAGATTGCTCAATTAATTATAATTGTCCTACCTTTAAAGGGATGGCCCTGGGCATACTAGGGGGTGTGGCCCTCATGGGGTTTTATTTCAAGCCATATCCTACTGTCTCCCACTCAGTCAATGAATCTTACTCATCAATATTTAATGACACAAGTGTACCTTCCTTTTTTTTTCCCTCTTTAAATTATTCTTCTACACAGCTAGACAGGTGCATTGTCTTCCCATTATGTTCTGGTGACAGAGAAGATGCTGCCTCGCTCTGTGCTAGCATCTAAGACAGAGGTGGGTAGAGCCACCCAAAATTTTGAGCAATGGGCATTACAGACCTCTTGTTCTGCCTCTGAGGTGTGACAGTAGGTGTCTCGTTACAGATTCATTACCCAACAGGTATCCATCAGCTTCAAAGCTGCTTTTACCGGCTGTTGCACACGGGAAGAAATCTGTTTTAAGGAACAGGGCAGGAGAGACATCTCAAAGACTGTCCTTATTTTATTCTATAGTGCCATCTCAGCTGCTCTGAAAGCTACCAGTGACACGTATTGTGCTGTTCACACCTTGGTATACTCTTGGACAAGAACCACATCCTCTGTATTATTGATATTTTATGACAAAGTAAAGCAATTTTAAAACATCAGGCTGCCCATCTGCTCTGAACTACTTTTCACAATATTCAAAATAGATGTGTTTCTCTTTTCTGTTTTCATATGAGTGAAATGCAGACCACAGTTAGGTTATGAGACTGGGGGCCAGGAATTTTTCTACTTTTAATCCTGTCTCTGACATTGATTCCTTCATTAGCCTTGGGCAAGTCATTTCACTTGGATATATTCGAATCACCACATCTATAAAATGGAGATGCAGTGAGGTGTCATGGAGATTTATTAGGCTGTGTCTGCAGCATACTTTGAAGAAGTCAAACCTTATACACCTGTTAATGAATGGAATTTTATAATATGAATGAAAACATTTTCTCGTTTCAGAAGCCCGGGTTCTGAAGGAGTGTCCCGCAGACCCGTGACTCGTGCCACAGTCAGCAGGTATGATTTTACACTCACTGGGTAAACTCATCCAAGAAAAATTACCTGGAACTTAACATTGTGGCAGCACCATGCCAGACAGCTTCCTGGTCAGAAATGCGTCATTATTGCTGGATATCTTATTGTCCCTGAGAAATGAAAAAAAGCGGCTTTTACAGTTAAAAAATCTCCAGGAGTAGTTTAGGGAGTTGGTGCTCTGGGTCTGGAAGATATACAGGAAAATTAGATTCCTGCATGATTTGATCACTGAGGAGTAAAACACTAGGCTTGCATGAGTGTTTTGCTACCAGCCTCGATGAAGCCAAGATCTCGTCCAAGTGACTGGTAAGCTTTGGTGGCAGACTTGGAGGATTCTTGAGGACTTGGAGCCTTTCCTGATAGCTTGGTCTGGTGAAGGTCAGGAATCACTGGAAGTGTCTTTAGCCTGAAGAGGAGCTTGTGAGATGAGTTGGTCCCATTCTGCAGTGCCTGCATTGACTCAGAGTTTTGGTGCGGGCAGAAAGGCATGAAAAAGGATGTGTGGCCCTGTCTGCCTCACCAGCCTGAGCCACACACCTGGGGATGAGACACAGCTCAGCTTTGGCACCGGCCAGAACCGAAACAAGCCGCTGCCAAACTTACATTGTCTTTACTCATGCCGGACTTTCTGCAGACGAGAATAAATCCCCTCCATGACTAATCTGTGCATGACTCACCAACTGTATCACAGCGCAGACCTCGAGGAGCTGTGGGAAACCACGGTGCACTGAGGCATGTTTGAAACGAACACTGACCCCTCTCAGCAGCCAGCGGGGTTCACACAGAAACTCGGGGCACGAGGTGGTTTCTGCAGAGCTGGGGCAGTGGGGGCACAGTGTGGTGCCCAGCCCTCCTGCTGCCCCCCTGCTTGGCCGCTTCCTGCCTGGCCCCTGAGGCTGCCAGCTACCAACCCATCATTGCTGCTGGTTTCCCAGTATCTCTGCCCAAAGCAGTGTTGCAGGGATCTTGAGGAGACCTCATGGAGCAGAGTGGTGGTGGTACAGCAGGGAATGGGAGCAGGTGATAGTGAGCTCAGTCTAAATAGAGGAAGACACCTGGCTTAGGAAACAGGGGTGTAAAGTGATACAAGGAGCTAGAACAGCAATAGGAAGGGTGTCTCTCCTGCAGAAGAGAAAGTAACCCCCAAAAGTCAGGGTGCAATGATAAGATCAAGTTCATTTTAGTCACCCAAAGCAGTTTGAATTAAGCTCTTCCCTGTCCCGGCATATCTAACATGCAGAGCTCAGCCATGGCTGTTTCCTATGAGGAGAACTGACAACTGGCTTCTCCAGCCTTTGCTTAACATGATAATCATAACCGAACCCATCATTTCTCCTAACATGTAATACTACAAAAAGGATGTTTAAAAAGTCAAGAATTTCCCTGCATGGTCTAATTGTAACACTATTTTAAAGCCCGTGCTCAGGCCTTTCTACTCTCTGAGCACAAAGCAGCTGGGAGTGTTTTAGAGGGAGCTTGCTTAGCCCTGGGGGAATGGGTGAAGAGGGTGTTTCTGTGACTTGTTTGCAAACCCCTGTGGCTGTTTTGAGGAGAGGCTCCTGGGATTTTACAGTCATGTACATCCCTTCTGACTCGGAAAGATGGCTTCTGTCCAGGGTTTGGCAAAAAAAAAAAAAAAAAAAAAGAAAGGAGGGGCCCCCTTTAAATGCTGAGTTTTGCTGGTTTAGAAATAAATTGTGGCTAATGAAACCACCATTCGCACATCCTTGCAGTGCTCCTCTGCCCATTCCTACATTAAATAAGGAAAGTAATGAATGAACGCAAATGCATCCAAGTTTGTTGTGAGCTGACTGATGGTAATAAGAGAGCATTGGGCTTCAGAAGCACCTGGAAGTGTAGATAAGATCAGATCAGGTCAAAGAGGGAGCCTGGCAGCCATGGTCCTGCTCCGTGGAACGCGGTAAGCCGCAGCCCAGCTTGCCAGGAGCAGGTGCCACTGGCCTCTCTTCAGCTCTGCACCCTGCCAGTGAGGGGCTGGGTCCTTTCCCTGGGAGACCACGGGCTGCAGAGGAGGAAAATCACAAACAGAAGTGGTTATTTCCACTTTTCTCAGTATCCCACTGTGCCCCAAGTTGCTGCTTGCTTGATAAGCTTCAGGCTGTTTGGTTTTCTCTTTTCTGAATTTGGCGGTGTCATTTCCACGCTGGAAGCCTGTTTCACCGCGTTTCTGGCAAACCCCTTTGGTTAGACTTGTTTCACCACATCATGATCTCTTTTTATAGCCTGCATCTGCCAGGAAAACTTTGTCATTCATTGTCTTCCTCTCTGCCACGTTCATTTTCAGCTGGGCACAAAACATCCTTGTGTTTCTGAAGTAATGCAAAGCCCCCGGCTCGGTGGTCAGAGCAGAAGGGATAGAGGGAGAGTAGTCCTTACACCACTGGATGTAAATGGTATTCAGAAGTGGGGAAGAGGAGGAAAAAGAAGATCCTCAGCCCACACACAGTAGGCTATGGGACTTCCACTCCCCTTTCAGTGGCATCCCTTCAAGAGATAGCTGCCCCAGGCACCTCCAAGTTTACCTGTGTCCACTCCTGGCTCATTCTGGTGGAGAGGAGCTTTTGCCCAGAAGCAGTTCCACGTTTGCAGCTTTCAGGGCTGCATTTTTCCTCCCTTTAACTTTTTTTCCTCCCCTGTTACTCATCTTGTTATGGATGAGAACCATGTTGGTGTGAGCAACTGTGTTTAAACTTGGGATGGAACTGAAGCACAGCTGTATTTTGGTCACTGGGTTTGTATAGCCACAGTGCAAGTGTACCACAAATACGTAATAATACATATAAAGTTGTTTAATTGCTATTCTGTTGACAAGGTGGCTTTATCCATGGCAGAACTCATGGATACTTTGTAAAAGGCCAAAAGGGGGAACAAAAGTCCTTCTGACCATGGTTTCGCTACAGTCTCTTAGTTGGACCATGTTTGACAAAAGGCTTTCTTGAAGTTCTTTGGAGAAAGTTGATGTGATTTTTCAGCAAACTCGTTTGGGGGGAATCCAGGATGCCTGGAAATTCAGGTATAAAATTGAGGTTTTGTGTAACATCTGCTCAAAGTCACATCATGGTTGTGGTTGCTCCTCTTAAGAGCTTTAAGTTCCTCCACTTAAAGAGCTCAAACCATTTTCTAGGCACAGACCATCTCAATTTTCCAGAAACTTGGGCACAGATGGACCAAGGTCAGAATTTAATACGGGAGCAACACTTATATTCCAGTTGCTTGCTAGGGATGGATTTGGATTCCTGATTTGAAGTACCTATTTTTGACATTTTTGTAGTTGTGTGACTGCCTTGAAAGCAATGAGTAAATTCCCTTTGGCCTTGGTGGGCTCCAGAGGAGAAACCCCACTGAGATAGCGGAAAGGCAGATGTGGGAGCCAGAGCTCTGCTCTTCACCACCAGAGCCTGTATCTCGCTTGTACAGAGACAAATCAAAATTCAGGGACTTGTGCCACACTCTCTTCATAATGCATGTGTACAAATATTTGCATGCAGCAGTGGTTCAAAGGAGCCTGGAGATAGTATCTTAACTGTGGTGCTTTCCCAGACCATTGCTGTGCTTTGCCTTTGTGAATAAAGGCAGTAGTGTCTGCAGTCGGGAGATCTCTCATATAGATTTAATCTGGCTGTTTTCCTCCCTAGGGAGCAGAGTTGAGGATAGCGAAGTTCAAGGTAGAGTGTGTTTGAGTTTTGCAAGCAGAATAGACATGGAAATCTGAAGCCTAAATTGCACATTCCAGTCTTCTTATGGAAATGGCGAGCAAAGAGGAAGCAGAGCCTTTGGTACTGATCATGTGCCAGTTTTTAAATACCAATACCGACCCAGAGAGTTTATTTCTAAACACCCCGTGTGTGTATGTGAGCACAGGCACAGGCACTGGTGTGGATACACACCTATGTGTGATGTTTATAAACAGTGCACCGCCCCTCTCTGCTTATGGATCCCATTGATGATGGCTTTATTCATCTCGTGGCAGACCCATTTACATGAAAATACGTTCCCCATTTCCTTGCTACTATAAATTCCATGCTATGGGGAAGTAGCAGAGTGCTCTAGCTGTACCTCCACGGAGAAATGCCCTGTTGAGGAGAGGAGTATTATACAGGGAACAATTGACAGCCCTTCACTTCAGTGGGTACATTTCTCTGTACAGCTGCATCACCACTAATGATAAATGAGTAATGTTTGATAGCTGGCTCCATTGCCTGACAGCTACAGTTTTGGCCAGAGGGCCACGACAGGCTTTAGACTTCTGTTCAAAATGAGTTAAACATATTAGGTATTACGAAGCCACAGAAGCCTCGAGAATGAGTGCTGAAATGAGTTATCAAGGTATGCTCCTGGGTACACAACTTGCAAAGCAGATGTCATTCTAATAATGTGTGATATAGAACATGTCTGGCCTAAACCCTGCTGGATGAAATATGAAGCCCCGTTGGTGATATTTAATACCATTTTATGAGGTGCCATCTTATAAAGACAATGCCCGCCTTATGTGGAATGCTTAAGGTATTTTGCCAAAGGCACTGGGAGGTATCTGAACTAAGTAGAATTTTTATTATTTTATAAGCCTTTACTTTGTAATATTTCTGTTTCTACATTATTGTGGTACTAGCTGCACTAACCCTTTGTCTAGTGAACTTCATGAGCGGTTTGCTGATAGATTGACTGATAGCCACAGCTGCCTGTGGATGTAAAGGCCAGTTCCTAGCAAAATATATTCTTAGCAAAAAAATAGAGTAAAGTAGAAAGCAGACTTCAAAAGGAAATAAAGCTTTACAGGAGGCACTCTTGGAAAAGAGGTCCTTGAAGCTATGAGATACAGAGGTTTCAGTGTTTTTTAAGGGAGCGAGGCCTGGCAAGGTTGTGAGTTTGTGTATTATAGCTGCAACATTCATTTTGTCTTGAATTCCTGTTGTAAACTTTGACTTCCTGTTGAGATTTCTGGGTCCCTTTTCCGATATCCCAAGGACATACGTCGAGTCGCTTAGTTTCGGGAAGATGATGAGTGTTTTCACTCTCCAGATCTCTCTTTATTTACATATTTTCATTTAAGGCTGCTTTTGTGGAACTAAATTGCCTCCTTGTTCAGGTCTGTTGGAAGGCAGAGGCAGAGTGAGTGCAAGCGGTTATTCTGAGCAAATTAGGTATCTCCTCCCTGGGATGCAAAGCCCGGGCTGACAGCGCTGCGGAGTTAAAGACCCCAGTGGGGGTGATACTTACATTTCAGTGATGCTGAGTCAGTGCAAATGGGCTCAGTGCTCAGAGCCCATTGCCGCTGCCGGAGGATCTGGTCCACTGCAGCAAGGGAGTAGTTTTCTTGTCTTAATCCTACATCGTTCTGTATCTCATAGTTCTTCTAGTCCTCCATGCTTCTCTGTCTTGCTTCTCCTGAGAAAACAGTGCCCATGACCTAGAAAGCAGCCACTTCCCAGAGCACTCACTGGGGAAGGGTGATGTGGCCCAGCTTTTGCTCGCTGGTTTAATCCAGCAGGGTGTCTCTTGCAGGGCAGGCTGGGGTCCCCATTTCTCTTTCCTCGAGGGTCTCCTGCTCAGCCATGATTCAACTTGATGAACCTCACAGAACCAGGTCCCTGTGACTATTTCTACTGATTTGCTTGTCTGAATAAACATCAGCACTAAAGAAATTACTCAGCTCGGTGTGCCAGTGACCACCACATAGAATTTCCAGCTAGAAAGACACGCTTGTGCTAAAATATGTGGCGGTTCTTGCTCTTAATCCTCACTCTCTCCTTCTGCCTCTCCGGGTAAGTGATCTCTCAATGTGTGGTAGTGCAGCCTGATGCGAGGAGGTGTAAGGTTAATTCCCTTTGATAAAACCCCGCTAACTTTTTTTTGCCCTTGAAAAACTTGCTTTCCCTTCCAAATGCATCATCCTGCGAGCCCAAGGTTCGCAGATATTCAGATTCATCTTCCTTTATACCATAAACATGCCAGATATATATAATCCATTTGGACACTGGCAAGTGATGACTATCAGAGGCAGAATGGGTACTGAGGGGCCCATAGTTATACAGTAACATCAGCTTGGCAGCAGCTCATCCATCGTGCTGGATGATCTGTCCATCTCCTTGCCTATGGCTTGTAGCACATAAAATACAGAGGAAAAGTCAGACCAAATATTCTGCGTGCGATGCTCGTCTTATCTCAGCCCGGCTCCTCTAGCCTCAGTATTAAATGCACTCCTGGACCAACTGTCTGGTCGAGACACTGCTTTTTGAAAGAAACATGTCTTAGAAATTCCTGAAAGTCACTGCTCAGTGTGTGACATGTCAAGTTACATCTGCTGTGTCACGAAACATCAGCGTGTTGCGAAAGACCGTAATGAGAGGTGACAAGACATGCTGTAAAGAGTTTCGGTTGATGTTTTTATTTATCCCAGAGCAAATTTCATGCAATATCACGATCGCAGGGAGAATTCAGCTTCTGTTCCATCACTCAGCAAAACTTTTGCCTGTGGTGCTCTGTTGACTGACCCTGAACATTTCGGGTGTGGAGGTAGGTCAGCCTTCAAGCCGAGTGCTCTCGGGATCACTGGCCCTGCCTCAGTGCACGAGGTGGTGGGTCTGTGCTTAGCAGACCCCAGGGACCCCTGAGGGGTCAAGAGTGCTGAGGTGGCATTTCCCCCCAGCCTCAGCTGTGTCCCACCACCCATGCAGGTGCTGCATGGGGAATTCCTCCCCTGTTTCCCAGCAAACGTGTGGCCAGGCGCGGGGCTCCCCCAAAGGAGCTGTGCGAGATAACTCAGGGTTCCCACGACGTGCCGGGGCCCTTCATGGGGCTTTCTTTGCCTCTCAGAGAAAGCTCATAAACCCATTTGCAAATCCTCCGTTTGAGCTGTACAGGTGGCTCATGTTTATCGAGGTTTTCTACTTGGAGCTCATTTCCTTAAAATCTGTCCTTATGTTTGCTAAAATCCACACAGTCCCTGCTCCAAGCTGCACGAGGCTTTTAGCTCCTTTTTTCCTCTCAGCATTTTTTGCCTATATTGTTGCAGGAGTCAAATGGGGAAATGCACAGAGCTGGGAGATTAAAGATGTAAATTTTATAAACAGAAATCAAAGGTCCTAAATCCTGAGCAAAGAAAAGCCTACATAAGTATGAACATTAAAAAACATACATAAATAGTACTTCAAGGCTGAATGTGTTAAATTATTCAACAGTTAAGTCATAAGTGTTCTTAAACTTAAGTATAAAAATGCCCTTGACAATATTTCATAGCTGTGCATTTCTTTAAAATATTTAGCATTCTCATTAAAGAGAATGACTTTATTTTATATATTAGTTACACTCCTGCTTGTTAATATGAAGGAATTTAGTAGCAAAGAGCATTCTTATGTATATAAGCCAAAGACAATTTACATATAAAGTTGGACGACTATTCACTTTTTATTTATTCCTGGATCATCTGCATCCACGCAGAGCTCCATAGCATTTAAACAAATTTGTTCCTTAATGTGTAGTATTAATATCTCCTGCCCCAAAATATCATTTGCTAATGCCATCACGGAGACAGGTTCATTCAAAGCTACATGGAAGTTCTTGCCTTTGAAAGACTTAATGAACCTTACATTTTTGGTATACTGCACAGTGTAATGCCTATTACATATTCATTGCCAGAATGGAAGATTTCCTTTAACTCTGAGCTTCCTGGTCTAGTTCACTGTAAAACATTGTCAAAAGTCACAAGAGACTTTCTCTGAAAATTGTGACTCTTGATAGCAGGATGTAATGGGGAGGTTTAGAATAGAAGAACCAGTGGTATATGGGCCCAGGGGGAATCGTTCTGACAGACAAATGGATGGATAATACAGTTTTTGACATAATGGGATGAAAAAGTTTATGCCAGAAAGAACTGAATTAAAGTTATTACTTTGAGGAAATTTTGAAGTTCTCAAGACCAGCAGTATTAGCCGCGTGCATTTCATTTTACTGCATCTCTGCATAACAGGTTTTTAAACAGGGTTGGTTTTGAATTGATTTATGAGCTTACTAACAAATCTGCAATCAAAATTGTAGTTACTTTCTTGGAAGTAACCCCAGTAACATCATTTTACAGGGGGTTGTTTTGGGAGCAGGATTTTTTGATCTCTCTGGTTTTTGCAAGTCCTGCATCATCAGTTTGCCTCTCAACTCCCTTTTGTGAGGACAGCAAAACAAAAAAGGCTATTATTCTGCATTTTCCTCTGGAATAGTAGGAGGTTATTTTGTATAAATTTCTTTTTCTCAGTCCTTTGTGAACTTTGGAAATTCACAGCTCTGAGATCCCCAAGCCCTGGTGAGACACAGAAATCGGCTGATGCACAAACCATTGCAAACCCGATGCCTTAGTTAATCAAGGCCATCCAAAAAAAAAAAAAAAAGAAAAAGGGACTGTACGTTTTTCTACTTGTTATTTTTAGGTGATGGCAGGGCTGAGCTGCCAGTCAGACACGTTTTTGAAGGGTGCTGTGTGCATGTGTGCACCCAAGGGTTTGACCGCAGGTCTCTGGAGAGGGGACAGTGCAATAACAGCCGCTGCTCCCCGAAGCCTCTGCCTGAGCTGTGTTTCATTTTAGCTGGCAGGGACTAAGCCCACGGCTGAAATGCAGAAATAAGAGTGGCGGAGAGAGGCCCTCATAATGGCAGAGATGAAAAATGTGTTAGCGCAGAACAATGAAGTGATGGTAAATCTGAGATGTAGGCACCAGTCACCACTTGTACCATGCTGTTGTCAGAAGTGTGTTGAGATATCGGAGAGAGCAGCCTGAGAAAGGGAAGCTAATTATACCACATTATTCACTTCTGCTCATTAGGTGTAGTACAAAGGCCCTGCTTTTTATGTATATATTAAAGTGCTGAGGACTACAGGAATAGATAACTTCATGTTTCTTTTGTCTCTCTAGTGGGTCAGTTCAGACAGAGTAATTGTGTTTTCACAGACATGCAACTTTCCATTCTGCAGAATTAGGGATTTCCTCCTGCATCATCTCTAACAAATAGAAAAAGACAACTCCCTTCCCTCTTGAAACCCAGCAAGCAAAGCTCCTGTTCCCTGTGACAATTCCTTACCCAGTGCCTGTGTGAGGGTGTGTGGGATGGTGCCTGCCTTCTCCCCTCCGCTCAGCATAGGCACAAGTGTCCATGAAAAAGCTCATCCTGCTTAATTCCTCTTCCCTACATAGCTCCAGGGGCAATTTGACAGCCCCAACCTTCTCTGCTCCTGACATTCATGCCTGGGTCACAGTGTCCCCTCGTGCTGCCACTTGTCCCTCTGCCATCCCAAGACCACAGATACCTCTCCAGCTGAGTGTCAATGAAATGAATTCAGCTGTTTAATAAACTTCGGATGGTACATATAATACATTCTGCCTTGGATGTTTTACCTGCCTCACAATCCTCGTATTGCATTCGGATCTGTAAATGAGCCATTAGGAAAAGATGAAGGGGAAGGCAGAGGATCGGTTTATTGAAGTTATTTATATATGAGAAATACCTGACTTTCAAAATTCATGGCTCTTTAATGCTCAAGTCGCAGAGAACACATTTAACCTAAGAGGAGAGTAACAGGCATTGCACTTCCACACTGAGGTGAATGAAATCAGATTTGGGCATTGAAACCTGCCCTGCTCCACAATGAAAATTGCCTTGCTCTTCTAATTATGAGCATCACAAAAGTCACTGCTTCAGTGAAATACCCTGCAGCTACACAAAAGGATAGACTGGAGAAGCACACATCTACCAATAAGTGGCACTGAGCATCTACTCCATTTCTCACACAGGTTGGCATATCTCTCAGTGGTCCATCTGGTAGAATTGGATGGCATTTATCAGGAAATAATCCAATTGTGGCATGCCAAAACCTGAACATGAAAAGTACTTGTGCCTAGTGTCAATCATTCACCCTCTGACAGTTCAATAAACATCCTTTCTGTGATGGTTTTCAGGAACACTGACACCCAAAATGCTGGAAACAATGCCAGAGATGGAAATGACAATGCTTCTGTGAAACATCAAAGGGGGCCGACACAACCTGGCATGGATTTTGCCAAGTGTTGCTTAGCAATACATCGTGCTTGTGGGCCACTGACGTGTCAGGATTAGCTGCGAGGGGAGTGACGTTCACACCTTTGCTGAGAATGCATCCTTCCCAAATAAAGCAGCACAAGGCAGGGAAGTGCAGCATCAGCAGGAGCAGGGGATGCCACAGCCACAATATACAATTCTAGGCTTCCGAAAAGCCATCTGCTCTCCCCACTTGTCTTCCTCGGGTGTGGAAAGGCGAAGTGCCTCATCCCCGTGCCATGGGGACGTGGTGCTGTCCTGCCCAGCTTGTGGGCTTGGAGGGTACGAGGAGGTTTCGTGGCCTTTTTCTTTCAGAGGGGACTAAACTTTGCTACCAGCAGCTCATGCAGGCAGAGTTTGACCTGGATTGGGTTGGCCTCTGGGCTCACAGGATGGTGACAACATATGGGAAGAAAGATTGGGAGGAGAATGACCCGTATGACTCCCAACAAAATGTGAAATAGGGATGGTTATTTTAACAGCAAAATTGGTGGCAGCAGTAAAAGGATGCAAGGAGCTCTTGGCAACAAAAGAAAAAACTTGTTCACTTCCCGAATTTCCCAAGTGAGCCCCTCTCCCCCGGTGCCTGGATGTGTCTCTGCAGCCACCCCCCACCCTGCGAGGGATCCTGAAGGGCAAAAGCAGCTTTTCCAGAAAAACGAAGTGTGTGCAGTGCCCAGAGGGAAAACATATTATTTGATATTGCAGGCACCACTTTGCCACCGAGGAGGAAACTGAATTGGGGGAAGTGAAATAACTTGCCTGAAGCCAACGACAGACCTGGGAACTAAACTCTGGCCTCCTTCATGTGCCAAATCCTGGAGCAGAGGCTCACGAGGTCTAAACAAATTGCCTTTTATCTGTGTGCCTGGTAAATGGGAGTGGGAGGAATGTCTGCATATCAAATCAGGGGGTTTTGTCCGTCTCGAAATTCCAGGTTTTCAGATCCAGGAACCAACTGACACCTGGAGCACATAAAGTGCCTTTTTGGTGTGGTGAGGACAGACCTGCGGGTCCAAACACAGATGTGCCAGCCAAGCCTGTCCGAATAGAGGCGCTGGGATCTGCTGTGAGTCCAGAGCCTGGGGTCAGGATAGGCTTGGGGAGGCACTTGTGGGGCAGTGCTGGTTCACCACTACCGCTCTTGGCTCAGGGCAGTCTAGTCCATAGACACCACGGTGGTGGTGGGGCTGCAAATTCCATGGAAAAGGTGCTTTCCAACAGAGTTCTCTGAACAGAAATCCTGAGGTGTGCAGATCCTTATGTATACTTACGACAGTTTTCCAGGGAGAAGTGCAAGCTAACTCCATCAGTGCCTTTGAGCCTTGACTTGTTAATTGGCATTACTTCTAATTCCCAGCTATATTTTAAGGTATGAACCTAAGGAATTTTAAAGTCATTATGTGGGTGAGGGACTGATAAAAATAAATCCTTCAGGTTTGAAAGTGGCAGAGAGGGAATAAAAGGTGTTAAGAAATCCAGGAGTTTTCAGCCAATTGGTTCAAAAAAGCATCCGGGTGGACTGCAGCTCCTAGAGAAAGGTCACTGATACTACTCTGGATACCTCTTTTTATGAACTTTATGCATCACATAAAATAAATTTAAAGCAGTTTAATTTAACAGTCTAATTAGTCATGGTTTTTTCATCTTGTCTATTTAACTATACATGGAACAAAGAGAAAGACACAGGGCCAAATTCGGAGCTGGCACAAATCAGCTCTGCAAGTCCAGGAAGCCATTCCTGCTCATTCAGGGCTGAATACAGATGCCCGTGGCCAAATTTGTCCCTGGGGGTAACACCCCTTGGGTCTGGAGACTTGAATTTGGCTGCCAGGAATTAATTCTCCGCAGAGCAGATCCTTGGGTCTCAGTGTTCAGAGCTTGAGCCAGGCGAGCTGAAACGTGGGTTGAACACTCAGCAGAAATGGCTTAAAGACTCGACATAGTTTGGAGCAAAACTCTTCTGTGTGTTGGCTTCACAGAGACTCCTGCACGCATTTGCCTTCGCCTCAGCCAGCTTAATTCACACCCGATTTCGCTTTAAATTTCAGTGTTCATATAATCTCATGATCTCCGGCAAAGAGCAGTCACATGAGTGCACCCTCCACTGCAAAGAGTGTCTCTCCACCGCCTTTGATGTGGTTGCACTGGTTATGCCACTGCACTAAGTCAGCCTTGCTCTTCAGCTCATGCACAGAAACCCACAGCATTAACCAGCCCTTGATGCAGGGACGTAAATCGATCCATGTTTACGGAGGTGAAGTTTCTGAGCAGATTTCCAGCTCATAAAGTCTTAGGCCAGCTAAAGCCCAGACCTCCAAATCCATGGTTATATCGTGGTATTTGGGAGGGTTGTGATCCCACTGCTGGCTTTCACTAATGAAATGAATTGTTTTTCAAATGTTCTGGATTCCAGCAGAAACCTGCCTCCCATCAGTCAAGGTGTTTGCTTTGAGATGTCCTTTTACAAGAGCATGTACTGGGGCAGGCTGCCATCTGATGCTGGCAGGCACTGGAGGGGCTTGGGATGAGGCCGAGGTAGCTTAGCCACATGTCACCTCAACCCTGAGGGACACGAGTCCCTTCCAAATGGCTCTTCCCAAAGTTCCTGCAAGGTACCATTTCCCCAGCCAAAAATAACTACAACAAACAACATGAGCACAATAAAGAAATTCAAATATATCTTAAACCACCTAATAATTAACCATGTTCAATTAGTCTCCGGGGTTTTTTGTGCTGCTGTGTGGTCTCCCTGGAGGCACCACCAGCACCACAGCGGTGAGTTAATGAGTTCTGGTTGTGTCTTGTCCGCACGCTCAGCTGCCTCGCCGTGCTCCGCCTCTGGCCCGATGCTCCTAGGAAGAACACCCACTTCAGAGGACTTTCTCCCTTTTCCTGCTGGAAGCTGATGAAAGGCTGGGTCCTCCCCGGTAATGCATTTACCAGGGCTCTGCAGGGCTGTGTGAGTTCAGGGCTCAGCAGGGTGCTACCTCATGCAGCTTTGTGGGCATTACGACTGAGCTTGCCTGCTTGGTTGCAGGGTGAGGGTCCCCACATCTGTCACATAAAGCCCAGGTCTCTCTTTAGACAACGTAGTTTCAAGAGTGTGGCTTAATTCTCTCCTTGGGGAGGTCTGTAGACATCAGTGCTTCCTGCCAGATCTGGCATCTATGGGAGTTACTCCTGTTTCTTCTGAAATTTGGTGTCACCAGACCATTGGGCCTTTTAGCACATCTTTCTCTTACCTTTAATTCATGTTTCGTTTAGCTTTTGCACAGCAATACACTCTTCCCAAAGTTTTTTGAAGCTCTGACTTTATTTTTTATCCCTCTTTTCTTCAGGTTCAGCCAGCACCTGTGCACACCCTGTGTCTCTACAAGAAATTGCATTTTCCCGTGAAATGCTGCACAATCCCAATGGCACTGCAAGAGAGTCCCCAAAGGGAATCATGAGCGGAAAGGAAAGGGACCCTGTGGACATATCCAATGCAATGGGCATTAGCCCAGCTTCCAAGTGCACCTCTCTGTAAGGTAATGGAAATGTTCTCTTATTTCCCCTCTATGTAAACACCTGTATGACAGGATGAGGCCTGCATCAGCTCCTTCAGCCCTGCTCAGTTGGGAGCTTCCATCTTTAGCTTTTCCATTTCCTTTTTGTACCTGGATTTTTTTTTTCCCCACAATACCACTGGGATTAGCCCCACACCGACTTGTGCACCATTGCTGGACTTGTTGCCATGAACCCTCTTTTTCCTCTGGGGGCTGTGTCTTCCCATACCCAGAGGCACCAGCAGTGGTGCCAGGAGGGCCCAGTGCCCAGCACTGTTGCTGCCGCCGCCAGCATTTTCCTTTCCCCATGTTCCACATCCCCTCTCCTGTGTCATCTCCCACAGTGGACAGTTTAATGCACCGTTTTCTGCAGGCTCCCAATTTCACTGCCTCATGCTGTCCTGGGTGGGGGCCGTTTTCTTGCAGAACTTTGCATGAAGCTTCTCACAGTGCTGCTTTCCAGGAATTCTGTTCTGGACACGATGAATTCCTCTGCATGGCAAATTTTAATTGTTTTCTCAAGGAATTTTTTTTTCCCTGAGTTTTCCAATCTCTTGCCCTGGTGTTTTGCCTCAAATCCCAGCCATAAAATGTTCCTTCTAATAAGGGATTCCAACCTGACAGTTGCAAGATTGGCACTGCCACCACACGGTACAAAATCTGGAGTTTGCACCGTGTTATCTTTTTCTATGGAAAAATAAGACATTGGCATATGGCATCTCTCAAGAGAGTGGAGGCTGAGAGTGGGAGGCCGAGAGAGTGGAGGCTAAGAGATTTGGAGGCCAGTAATGGGAGCTGAGAGAAGAGAGGCCAAGATTGGGAAGCCCAAAGAATGGAGGCTGAAGGACGCCATAATCTGCTCCCCAGCCATGCTCTTGCTGGTTTTTTCCCTACATTTCCTCAGTTTCTCACTCAGTGGCTGCTGACCTGCACTTTTGTGTGATCCCCCACACCTGAGGTGAGGGCAGGAGCTGCCTCAGCCCGCTCACTGCAGCTCCAGACTCCGAGCAGGCCCCTTGGCTCCGAGAGGATCATAACCCCTGAGTTGTGTCTAATCAGGCAGCATCTGAGATTAATTGTGAGGGCTTTCCTCTACCCACCCACAGAGATAAATGCAGAGGAGCCAATTTAGTAATTGCCTTGAGTCCTGGTGTGCTTCTGAGTTGTTCCTGGGCCAGGATAAGGCTGGGCGAGGGAATATTTGCAGAGATATGAATGGAGCACTTGCTGTGGCCCCAGCTCATAAAGATACCAGGGTGTCTTTAATGGGGCAGATCCAGGGATGTCACAGGTGAACACCATGATGCTATAAATAAGAGAATCCCTTGCCTTGGCTTTGCTTAGACTCCCTCTTGCTTTCAAACAGCTCTAGAAGCTGCTGCTGAGGTTTCCCACATCTCTCTTGAACCAGAAAGATGGGGCAGCCATTTTGACCACCTCTATTGAGCTGGCTGTACCTCAGAAGTGATATTGTGATGAGGACTCAGCTGACAATGCCATCACCCAAAGGTGAGATGCACTTATTTTTGGGTAACCTACAGCTTTGCCAGGATGGTGCAGGACATATGTTGCTGTGTCATCCAAGATGCTGGGGTGTAAAGATGAATAAAGGATGGGGTGGGAGCAAATTGGTGCTTTACTGCTGTGGGTAGGTAGAGAAGAGAAAAGCAGCCTTGGCACCTGTTAGTGGCCATTAAAAACTCCCATGTTCTGCTAATCTGTGCTCGTAAAAAGGCCATCTGCTAATGCTCAAAGGTCATTAAGTTACCAGCCCTGTTTACTCCTCCTGTGCTGCTGGGCCAAGCTTTTCTCAGAAAAGAGGGCTTAAATGGTTATTATGGTGGCGCCTGCATGTGCTGCCCGGTGGTTAAGGGTCTGTCAGTATTTTCATTAGAAACCCAGACTTTCAGGGCTTTTTCAACTTGGCCATTAAAGCATTTGCTTCTCACTGCCTGGCTGCACTTTGGAGAGGGAAGTTTTGTGTTGGATTTGCTTGTGATGAAACTGCTTATTGTCTTTATGTTTTCCTTATGAGAAACAAAGGAGAAGCATAGGAAACAGAAGCCCACTTTATGTGCAGCTCCAGGGGCTGTGCTGGGTGTTAGTTTTGGGAGTTACAGGAGTCAGCAGTGTGGTCTGCCCATATAAATGACACTGTCCCCAAGCAGGCAGCGTTTGTGTCTCACACGGACCCAGCACTACAGGTGGCTTAGGGAAGAAGCTGAGGCCTGGACTGTGAGTTGCCTTGATTTCATAGGTTTCAGTCAAACCTTTAAGGTTACATTAACATAGTTTCCTTGTGGTTAAATGGAACTATCAAAAACTTTGCTAATTCTTTTTTCCTTCTGAGACTTCCCAGTGATAAAATAAGACGTAGCTGCTCAAGTTTTTATCCTTCATTTCTGATAATGATGGTGTCTGTCTCATAAAAACCTGCCTTTTATCTTCCCCAATTAGCTGAGTTGCTGCACCTTTGTGCTGGGAAGTTCTGAGTGCACAGTCAAAGCACCCCCTCCCCAGCTCCACGGGGCCAAGCTGTCCACAGCACCCAGCCTCCCGTCCCCGCTCCCATCGGCACCGGTTTAATCTTTTGCTTTCTGCATAGCATAAAGAAGAAACCTAGGTCAATGAATAATGAAAGCTCATTCAAAACCTGGACTCTTAGAGTTTGGTCTCTGCTGCCTTTTATTTTAAGTGGAACTTCTTTCACAGCTCTCTTAATTTTTTTTTTTTTCTGGTTAATACATTCAGGCTTTCCCTTGTGGATTTTGTGAGGTTTTTCATCCAGGATTTAGGGGAAAATCACACTGATTGTGTGATCCACGTGTTCTTCAGATTGTTTTTATTTCTTTTCTGACTGAGCTCTGAGGCCAGCTGGGGACAGGAGGGTGCTGTGCTGGCCACTGTGTGTAAATAAAGAATACAGACTTCCTTGGAGAGCTAAGAGTCAGGAATGGATATGAAAAACAGGGAAGGATATATCTCGGGATTTTAAACAGTCTTTCTAAACCATGTTGCTGAACTTAAAAAATAAAAATTAAAAAATAAAAAATCCCTAAGTGTTCCTAACTCAGCAGAGATGTTTTTGCCAAAACCTTCTTCTCACCAGCCAGTCCTTAAATCTGTAACAACCCAACAGGTAGTTAAAATAGTCCCAACTAATTGTAACCAGGACTGCTGGCTTCTTCTGAGCTATTGTTCTGATTAGGCACCACGGCCAAAATCTTCAGGAGGTATGTGGGCAAAGTAGTCAGTGTAAGAACTCAAAACAAGAACAACTACAGGCCTGGAGGTTTTTTAATTTATTATTAAACTGCTGGAAAAGCAGGCCCTGTGTCTCTGCTGCAGATGTGTCTGCCATGGGCTGGCTCATTGCTTGGTCCAACTCAGTGCTGCTCCATTGACTTAATGAGAAGAATGGATTAAAGTGTTACAAGTTGAGGATTTAATTCAGATTTTCTTGAAGCACAGAAGTGATAAAATTTGTACAATTTCACCCCACCATTCTAACATTAGGAAAGTTCTTTTTTAAAAACACAGCCAAGCTTGGGAGTCCCTGGGACAAGAGATACTATGGGAGAAATTATCTTGTGAGAGACACAGTAAGGTATTTGGAAAGGCAATGGTGTAGTGAGCAGCCATCCATCCTCAACACTGGAGCAGTGGAAATGCCATTTTCCTTCCCCCTTGATCCCTCTGTTTGAAACAAGTACTAAAAAAGGTGTTTCATATTTTTGCAGTAGTCAGTACTTAAAATATTTTGGTTCCTTATAGGTAGTGACACAGTCTGTTTTGGCGGTACACATGAAAACAAACAAGGAAAGAGACAGAAAGCAAAGGCAAATCCTCGGATGTGGTGTTTTGCTGAGGCTATAAAGTGGAGGAGGCAGAGATTTGTTGGGATTCTTGCTCAGCACACAGCCAAATTATTGGTGAGTTTTGGAGTTGAGGGAATAAAATATTTTGCCCAGGGAAGGGTGAGGGATTTCACTTTGCAGATATGCCTCTGTTTTACTGGGTATATTTATTTGTCTATCTCTTGCTTAGGAGTGTTGGGTAGGTCTGCTCCATAGGATTAAATCATATCCCAAACCATCCTGGCTTTGTGACAGTACAAACATTATTGGATTTAGTTCCCTTCTGCTTATCCACCTCCCGTCCTCCAAGATCCCCATTATTATTATTATTATAATACCCACAAAACTCCTGCTCTGAGATCAGAGGGGTTTTCAAGTGCCAAAGCAATCAACAAAACATACCTGGTCCTTTTAATCTCCTTTAATCCCATCTTGTGGGACTACCCCAGTAAATGATCACGTATCCAAAAATTCTTTCTCTGTAATGACATTTGAGTTTTAGCTCACAGTTTTCATGAAATTGTCTCACATATGAAAGAAGATGTACTGGGGCCTTCTTATGCCATCAATAAAATAAAAGTTTGGGTTGAAAAATTATCTTATGGAATAAAACAGAATAACAAAAATCCATCATTATCTATGTTTCAGAAAAGGATGGTGTTTTGTTTAGCATTTTAGTTGGAAATGATGTATGACTACATCATAAAACACTTATATTAAAAAAATCTTCTCACCCTGAATTCAAAATATATATTGTACTCTCTTATCATCCAGTCATTTCAGAGTGAAAGTTAAAAATGCCCATCCTGTGGTATTAGTCACTGGTATTATATCTTATAGCTGATGTATTCTTCTAATACTTTTACTTAAAGGGGCTTTTACTCGGGGCTCATGAGAGCAGACATTTATTTTGTTATTGAAATGGTAATGCCATGGGTGGTGGGTTTGTATTCTTTTGCCAAGGCCTGGTCTGCCCTTTCTGTTGGTGTTTTTTGGGGTTTTTTTGTTTGGTGAGTTTTTTTGTGCATATGTCGAAACCCACTCAATTTTAAAGAAAGTCAAGTGTTAGCAGAATAAAGGGTGGCCCATGCCATGGTTCAAAGTCTTGGGGGCGTGAGCTGTCCAGGAGTTTTCACAAAAATCCCTGTATTGGGAGCAAGCAATATGACAAAAAGCAGGACTCTGCAGCATCATGGTTTGATGTTTTAGAGATGAAAAGTTTCTCCTGCCTGAGGCATAAATTTTGGCTTGAATGAGAGAGTCTAACCCTAAGGCGAAGATGCTGGCACCCAGATTCCTGTTACTGGTTTGAACCACACAGAGCAGAGTCTTATAACTGACTTCATCTTGTCCTAAGTGAACGCCCTCACCACTAAAAAGTGAATATTGGCAGGAAAAAAAAGGAAAGGGGAGTTATTTTCTGGTGGCAGGTTTTTTGGTTTGTTTCGTTTGGGTTTTTCTCCTAAGGAATGTTGATCCATGCAGAACCTCAGCTTCTCTGAAAACCCAAAGTTTTACAAGGATAGGGGAAAAAGCCCTTTCCTACACTTCAATGAGAGATTGTCTCAAGTCCTAGGAGAGTGTGAGGCAGAATTGGGTAAAGTCAGGTGGGTCACTTTTGTGGGAAAGCAAATACTGGGAAATCTGCAGAGTTACTAAGCTGGACACCCCTCTCTGGCCTGCAGAACAATTTACTGAGGGGGCGGTTAAATTGCACAGATTAGGCTCATTAATGGTTCAGATATTTGCTTGGTTTACACAGTGCTGTCCAGCAAATTATATTGATGCTTGACAGAATTATTGTCATTATTTATTTTGTTGTAAGCCAGATTTATAGATATTTGTAGCTTTTGTAAGACTAAACATAAGAAACATTAATAGCTGTACTAATTATATCACTGCTTTAGAGATACAGATAGTGATAAAAATGCCAAGTAAAGTGAGCTAGTAAAACATTTTAAAGAGAATTTTAAAGTGAGCCACTGATTGATGATCCCTTGGGTCAGTCTTAAGTTTTGAATGTGAGAGTGGTTCTTCCCACCAGGGCACGAGGGCCTTTTGCCTCCATCAGTTCTTAGAGCAGAGACAAGGAAGAACAAGACTCGTATTGAGCGACTGATTATCACATCAGATTGCATAATCTGAAAAATATTGAAATCCTATAATAGCATAAACTGAGGCTGAACTTATTAAACACAACAGGGTTGGTTGCTTGGTTTTTTCACCTTTACCTTGTCCTCAACCCCTCCTGGATGGGTTATCTGCACTTCTTTGTCTCTTACGTGCTAAAATTGCAACCTCTTTCGAGCAGGAGCTGCCTCCTCCCTCTCTCTCATTACAAAAATGAACAGGCCCTAGAACAGCTCTGATGAGGAATTCAGGGTCCTAACAAAAATATGAATAATAATTTCACGGCTGTTAAAAAAGAAAATCTTTAATGGGTAAACAGAGTCTATAGAGGGCTATATACAAAATAAAGGTGTGTTTTTACACAGCTGTCAAATGAAAAATCGGTTTTCCTAACTATTGATCCCGGTTTTGCTGTGAGCACCCTTTTAAGGAGGAAGATAATGAGTGAGAAAAGAGTTAATAAATATTCAGCCATTACTGCAAGCATGAATGGAAATCCATCATCAGTTTAAGTACTGGATGGGCTCTGGATGATAATCTAAGCCTGTTTGACCACCGTCAGTGCCACCGGGAAGAAACCCGCGGGGCCCTGGGAGCTGTGATCCTTGGGGAGGCGCGTGGCTCCCTGCTTTTCTCTGATGCGCAGCACTGCAAAGCCCCCAGTTTTATTTTTCTCTGGGTTTAGTAATGACCTGGTTGAAACTCCCTTGAAGCCATCGGGAAGGCTCACAGTCTCTAATGGCCTTTGGTTCAGGATTGTGGCAGCATTTTCTTGGAGTGAGCGGCCAGTGGGAATTTTCTCCCAGGTGGGGGAAAAAACCAATTTTCTTTTTTTTCTTTTTCTTCCCCCCCTGCCCTCCCTGCTTTGCAATTTCTGATTAATTGGTCTTCCTAACACGCTTGTGATTAGTGTATTGTGGATGTGCCCAGAAGGAGAAAGTTGGGCTCCACCTCATCCATGGTGACATCCCATTGCTGTTTGACAGGATGAGCATAAGGACAGTGGATAATGGGCAAAGATTTAGAGCAGACCATGATGGGCTTGTAAAGAAGATAGGGAATGTGATCCCGAACTCACTGAAATCCTCGAAGTTTGGGCTGCCTCCTTGCAGTGTGACAAAAGGTCAAGCAAGTGACAGTGGGGCTTAAAATCCTCATTGGGACATAAGGCTGAGGTATCACCACTGAGGCCGGGAGAGCTGGAAAAGTTTGGCACTTGCACCGCAATGCTCACCCACCCCGTGTCAGAGTCTTGGCCATGCAGAGCAACTCAGAAACCTCATAGGAACAGGCTTTGGCAGAAGATTCCTGGGGTTTCTTTCTAGGCATGCTGTAAATATCACAGGGGCTGTTCTCCCTTTGATCCCAAACTAGAGATGAAAGGAACAATTCACGCACATTTTTGAACCATAAAAAACATGTGGCTTGACATTGGTTCCAGAAACAGGTCAAGATGTAGGATAATCTTATTTTTTTCCTGAAATATTTGAACTGTCTCTTCTCACCATGTTATGAAGCTGTGCCATAGCCTTAGAATATAAACAAACGAGTGTGCTGTGGGATTTCATTCTCAAAACATGGGTAAGAGGAAAAGTCTGCTTGACTTAGGTTAGCAGAACTTTCTACTCAATACTGAAACTAAAGTATGATCCCTGTGCTGCTCCCTGATTTCCTTCTTCTCTAATATAATCATTGTTCAATTTTTGTGGGTTGTGATTATGGAGAAAAAGCTTCATGTGTTCTTCTAGCTTAGAAAATGACAAGATAACAAATGCTTTTATTGAATAGCCCTACTCATTATTGCTGCGTATCCTGCCTTTTATGAGCATGTTTTGGACCATTGCTCTCCACCTGCACTCAGGTTTGTGGTCTTTCACTTTTACTCTGCTTCCCAAGATATGTCTTCAACTTGCAGGTATTTTAAACTTCTTAGAGGCCCCAAATCTGGTCAGCCATCTTAAAAAGATGACATCTACCAGTCTTTGCACGGAGCCCCGAGTTTACAGGTAAAATCAAAAATTATATTTGCCCTCTGATGATCTTCAAATGGAATTATGAAAAAATTAGGTGGGCTGAAGTGGTTTTGTGGTTGCCAAGGACTACCAGTCCTGAAGTTCCAGAAGGACAGTGACTGTCTTGCACCAATAAGGATAAAGGTTTGGCAGTTGAGGGGGAGATTATGTCAGGACTAGTCAAATAATATCAATATTTTTTACCTCCATGCTTTTTCCCCCAAAAAGGGGGATGTAGCATCTTTAATTAAATGTTACATGAATACATTCCAGATAGACCCAAACACAGGGCAACTGTGTTTCAGAAATGCTGTTTCTAGATTTAAAATGTATTTGAAATGTAATTTAAGAAAAAAGATAATGGAAAAAAAACCCCTAAAATAACTCGAAACAAGCCAGAATATAGTAGCTCATCATTACGCTAATATATCAAACAATATGAGCTTAGCTTAATTATCCCCTTTGAGAGTTGAGAAAACTAAGCACAACCTTCAATTTACAGCTGTTTGGTGCCGGGAACCTGAATTATTATTTGAGAAGAAGGGGGGAGAAAAAACTTTATTTATTGTGACCTACACTCAGTTTTTATTCATCATGGAAAATCTGTATATTCACAAATGAGGGCTATTCATCTGCAGACTGCAGCATTCTTCAGCTGTCCGGGGCTGCATCAGCCGCACTTCTTCAGCTTTTGTGTTCATCTCGAAGCCTCTTCATCCAAATTGTTCATCATCTTGATGGCGGAGCTTTATCTTGCTCTAGTGCAGCTGCATTCCCCTTATCCAAAGTGCCGAGAGATACAAGAGAGAGGGAAAGAGCGAGAGGCAGAATAGAAAAGAGAAAAAGCAATGGCCAGTGCTCATATGAGGATAATTTGTAGTTTCTCAATAATAATAAAAAAAAATAAAAAAAAAAAAAAGGGAGGACAGGCTAATTACTGGCTTAACTAGGGCAGCCTGTGGATCCTCATGTCAAAAGGACTAGCGTAATTATTTGCCATCAAAGCACATTCATATTGTGGTACAAAAGAAGGGCCTTTCGCAAATGGATCTCACTAATAAACAGGGCTGAGAGGAGCATTATGTGTCTCCCTGGATGCAAGCGCATTAACACAGTGACATGGAGCATAACTCTCAGCCTGGAGAGGGGGGGTGGAGAGGAAGAATGATAATTATCCCCCCTCCCCAGCTTTCCTCTCCTTTTCCTTTGTGTTGGGCTAGCAAGCTGAACGCGACCCGCTGGAAGGCCCAAGGCAGGCTATTAGTGACCTCTGAGCATTGACAAGGTGGCTACACTCTTAAAAGCCCAGCTCTCCATGTCAGGAGGGTCGCAGGAGCCCGGGAGAGGAGCTTTAAATGGTCCAGCAAACACTTCAACCTTAAAGACACCTGGAAGGTCATGACCAATTCAATGTAGATGAATCTGGCATGAAGAGGGCTCTTTTGAATCCACGGACAAAAGTTTTTAGTTGGTTTTTTTTTTCTTTTTCTTGGGTGGTTTTTTTTTCCACATTGTTTTTTTCACAGATCTTAGCATAAGGGATGCTGGAGAAAGAGACTTGATTCTGGAGACCACTCCTGCACTCACTGAGCAGATGTGCTGCCAGGCAGCCTCCAAGGCTGCGGCTTTCCATGAGGAAAAGTAAACACGTTTGGAAAGAAAGAGAAGGGACTTGGATGCACCTTCCTTGGAAGCGCTGATGTGCTAACACATTTCAAACTCGGATATATTGCAAAACATGGGTGTGTATCTATAGGTTTATATGTGTATGCAAAGAGGACTGTTTGATTCTGAGTTTTGTAGTATTCCAGCTACATCAGGCTACTCCCCACTGTGTCCACTGGCAGCCCCCATTCCTTGCTTGCTAGCCATGGAGTTTATCTCTTGGGATGGTGTCTGAGTGAGCCCAGTGCTTGTGATGGGTTAAAGGGAGAGCTACTGGGAGATGTTCAGCACCACAATTTGGTTTTCCCAGTCTCCTCCCTTAGAGCTGTACAGCCTCAGCACTCGGGCATGAGCTGCCTTGGCTGTGCTGATTTTCCCCAGGAAATCCCTTCTGCTCCTCCTCATCCTTTCATGGAGAGGAGGCTGCAATAGGGGCAGTCTGTGAATAATGGGGATGAGCCACCCACCCCCAGTGCTCCACTGCTCTGGAGGAACTTAGAGGTTTACAATGATGGTTTTGCTTTGTTTTCAAAAAGAACCTTTCTTTCAGTGCTCATGTCCCAAATTCTTTTAAGTAATTGGGTTCCCTGCTGTAAAACAGCTCTGCTGGCCATCAGAACAGTAAACTGGGATAGTCCTTTCTTGTGACAGCCTTGCCTGACACCACCAAACACGGCAAGTGCAGCTGGCAAGAGGGAAGGTGTCGGTCCGAGTCAGGAGCGCATGGCACACGGTGACATGAATCCGGGCGTGCAGCCACATGTGACTGGGATAAAAGGATTTTGAAGCCCAACTCGTCCGTGTGACAAAGTGCTGAAAGCCAAAGTTGTTTCTTTTCCAGCACTCTTTTAGGTCACATCTAGGTCATGTTACAGAGAGGAGCCCCTTTTCCTTGTCACAGCACTTGGGGACATCGCCGTCCGTGTCACCTTGATGGGCAGGAGGAGCTCAGGTCTGCTCACGCCTGGTTAGCCCTGCTCACCCAAGGAACAGCTCAAGGACCCACTGGGATTAGGATGAGAGTTGCCAGATTGTCAGCCTAACACACCCAGCTGTGAATCAGATTTGAAAAATGAGCAAACGAGGTGGCTTTAAAGTTTGTGGAACTAAGCTGGTGGCAGATCTTTTGCTGTTTCTTTTTTTTCTTCTCTCTCCTTCTTTTTTGTTTTGTTTTGTATTGTTTTGTTTTGTTTTGTTCTCCCTCTATTCTTCTTGCATGGTAACTTTAGAAAGGAATTGGATGCTTTCTCCATAACTTCCTTTGCAAGGAAAAAGAGTGGTAAACATGGGGTTGAAGGGGGAGAAAATAACCCAAGAGGAGGCTCGTTCGAAGAGATCACAGAAACCTGATGCAACTCATAGTGAAATAGCAAACATTGATAATACAGTAGTACAGGCACACTCCTACCCAGGCAGGGCTTGGGGACTGGGCAGTGCTCCTAGAACATGACCAATGCCTGTGGCATAAAAAATTCCAAATTTTCACCCATCCAGGAGCTGTACAACCCCTCATCCCCAGCATGGAGTGCTGGAGGGATGGAGACCCACTGGAGCAGTTGGTAGCAGCAGCCCACCACCCAGGAGACACAAAGCTGCTTGTTCTCCTATGTTTCCTTGTCTCTGTAGCCCTACAATGTTTTTTCCTTTTTCCCCTATTTCCCTGGAAGTTAGAAGATTCTGCATACAGCAGATTTTGCCTTTAGTTTATAGGGAATTGTAAGCAGGGACTCAGCAGCAGATTTGGATCCACAGAGGTATGGATATTCTGGAGTATAAAGAACATAATTCGTACCATTTTAAAATAAATATCTCTAGGATAGGGATTAGAAAAGTTACCTTTATGAAGTTGGGAGAGTGAGGTTTTTTATATTTTTAAATGAATCCAGGTAAACTTTCCTGGCTTAGTTGTATCCAGCCATGCCAAGGACCAAGTGCTGATTTTAGCAATAAAGACAGTGTTATTAGTAGCATTACATCAATGTAAAGAAGGTTATAGAGTTAGCATTTGTTTAAAAAAAATCTGTTAATGGTGACTTTTTGCCATTAACTCACTCTTTTGCAGTATTTTATGCAGTGTTTATGAACCTGGGTATGTATTTCTAGTGTTGCCAAGAATAATCAAAGACAAATATAGCAGTTGCAGGGTTTCTTTCCTGATGAAATCCTACTGCAGCTTCTAAACCCAGAGCTGGCCTCCAGTGAGGGACTGTGTCCTCCTGGAGTCAAAGTGAGCTGCTTGAACTTACCACATAATGCTTTCAAGGTTGCTTGTCTAAAGTGACTTAATTTGTACTGCAGAAGTAGCCTTGTACCCACAAACACGCCAAAAGCCGCAGCGAGCCAGGGCAGCAGGGTTATTACTAATTTTTTATTAAAATCCCTTAGGCGCACACAGAAGGCCCAAAAGCAGCTTTAATAATAGACAACATACAGCACATTTTTCTTGTATTGCCATGTAATCAAATCTAAAGCTTCTGTTCACTTTCTTTGTTTTACCTAGAGGACCAGCTTCCAATTTAGTTGTGGCCTGCACTAAACTGATTTTTCATTGTAATTAATGCCTACTTTGGCCTCAGCCACTTATACAACTTTCCATTAGAGGTTTGCAGCCATCCGCAGAGAATTTCACCAAGTTACCCTCACGATCCTGCTACACTTGCAATTTTTGTTAAACTGCCTTTTTTTTTTTTTTACTTTATTATTATTTTGCAAAGAATGTTTAAATTACTGGGCCAAATAGGTTTCTTTTTCCCTTTTATTTTTCTCTTTTCTGTTCCCCCCTCCCCTTTTTTTCTTCCCCCCTGCCTGCTGCACCTATTAAAGTGGTTGGGCAGGAGTCCAACTGGAAGGAAAGCCTTTAAGTGATTTCAGAAAGGGCTAGTGGAACTTATTTAGGCCTGGGGTCTGCTGTGGTTAATTTTCAGTCTGTGTTTTGTGCTGTCCATTTCCTCTGAAATACTACCTGGGGTTTAAGGTTCCTCAGCACAGGATGTTAATAGGCCTCTGCAAACATTCAAAAGGCAGCTTTCCCACCACTAACCTTAAAAAGATTGTGGCACCGGGCCCAGGGTCAGATTGAATAGATGAAAAAGTATATGCTGTGCTTTTGCTTGCTCCTTGGACCTTTCCCTGTTGGCTTGCCTGACATTTTCAGTGACTTTTCTTAGTACCTTATTTTCAGCGTGCTTCCTAGAAAATTCTGCTTATTACCTTCTCCTATCCCCCAACAGCATTACTAACTCAAGTAGCACAACAATTTGTAGCCATACCTTGCTGTCCTCTTGGATTTTTCCCTTGCTGCTGCTTCTCCTGGTCCCGATGGACCAGCCGGGCCCCCCGGTGTGTCCTCCACATGCCATCACCCAGGGATACCGGGATGCTCCCCGTGGATCTCTGGTGTGCCTCTCCCAAGGAGAGCAGCTCGGCTGTGAGGCTAAAGCAGAGCTAATGATCAATTATGTGCATCTCTGCTACCCTGGCTCTCCTCCCTGGAGCAAGAAGTGCAGTCATGGGAGCTCTGGGGTAGGTGTTGCAGGGTTTTCGGCACTGGAGTCACACATTTCCCTATGTTTGGATTCCAGTACCAACACTGCCTTGCTGTGGCACTGTTCCAAAGGAGCTGAAGGGTGCTGACTCTCTGTGCACCCTCCTACATGCTTCAGCACATACACTCACCTCTCTTCTAATTGCACCTGAGAAATCAGGCAGACCTAGTGCCAAAAGGGGCCTGGTGTGCCCTGGTCTGAGCTGGCAGCTTGTTGGCTGTACTGGCTGAACGTTCTGGCCTGATGGGCTCCATGCTAAGGGGCCAGTTCTGCTGCTCTTCTTTATGTGAGTGCAACTCTTCGTAGGAAAGCAATTGGATGAATTTAACTGGGTTTGATTTAAGGGCTCGCTTGGGTGCCATAGGTGGGTTTTTAGACATGTGTCCTGTTAGACCTCCTGGGACTGAGGAGGAGAGGTGGATGCGTACTTGGGATCACTCAGGTCTGCTCTGTGTTGTTACTGTGCCAGATGTACCGATCTTAGTGTGGGAAGAGTAAGAATCAGGTCTTTATTAATTTTTTTCCCAGAATAGTGGTAGCTCTTCCTTAATTGATAGGGGAACTGAAGTGGCATTTGAGAAGAGTACATGGAGACTCCCAGGTGTTCCAGGTGACGGCCACAAGCTAGGCCTTGAATCCCAAAGAACGGACTTAGATCTCTACCCAAGCCAGCTACCATTCTGCCTTTTGACAGGTTCACAACTGGACTTATTTGCAAGCTCAGTCCTTTCTGGCAGCCCTGGAAACCAGAAATGTTTCAGGTGAAGCAGAATGAGAAGGAAAATCAGACCAGTGGAAAGACCGAGTAGTATGTGCTCTGTGTGAGCTGGTGTTGGGAAGTATGGATACTCCAAATCTGGGATGAGCAAGGCCCATGTTCTGTTGTAAGGATCTGCCCCTTTGCACCCAATGGCACAGCTTCCAGGGATATTTCCTCCAGGAGCGACCTGCAGCACTGTGCCCCTCTGCAAGTACAGTGGCTGCAAGTCCCTCGCTGTCCATGTGCCTGCGTGCGCACCCCCACAGAGCAGCGACTGATATTGGTCTAAACACATTTGTGTCTCTGCCTGACATTTGCTCTGTTAAAAGGTCAGGCTTCTGCAGCAGAGACAGGAGCCGTCTTCCTCATTATCACGTATTACTGCCAATTTCCATTTCTACTTCCAAAGTTTCCAGTGATTTTTGCTGCTGCTGTGGCTGGGGCAGTCCAGCACAAAGTGCTGTGTGCCAGCCTGGAAGCTCTGCCCTGAATCACGCCAATGATGCTCAGGGAGAGCATCAATGACCATTTGGGGAAAATTTGTGGAAACCCAGTGAATTTCTTGCTGCAGTAAGTTCCTTGCTTGCAGTGACAAGTTGGGAAAATATGTGACAAATTTAACTTAGAAATGCAAGTCTGCAGGAAGAAAGGGTCATTCTGCTAAGAGCCATTCATATTTTTCAGTCTTCCCACAGAAGTGCTGCTCTCAGTTTCTTTGTAATCTCTGATATTTCCTAATATCAGAGCGCAGTGCTGGCAGAGGCAGAACCTGAGGCTAAGCTTCAGTCTGTGCTCTTGCTCAGAGGAAGTGGATTCTGGGATCTCTTTGGCTTTTGAACATCTAGAGGCCCGGCTCAGAAGCAAAGGAGAGGGGGAAAAAAAAGTTGTATTTTTCTTGTTAAACGAAGGTCTTGCTGATGGGAAGACACAGGTGCCAAAATAGAAGTGTGTGTGACACTAGAGTTGGGCAGGGTCTTTGGGAGTTCCCTGGGGAGAGCTGTTTGCTCTCTGCTTTCCATACCACCCTCCCTCCCACCAACCTCAGGAGCAGTTATCCGGATCTTTACATATAAAAGGGACTCCAAATGTCCATGGGGTAACACCGTTGTGGAGAGAGCACGTATTGTTCTTGCTTTTTGCATTTATCTGGTTATGGCCAACGAAGAGGCTGAGGAAAAACATTTCCTTGATTGCTGGGTGACCTGGCTGGGAGAGGGATGAGCATCTTCCTGGTCCTGCTCTGAGTCCCACGTGCAGCATGGACGGCCACTGGCTGACATTCCCGATTTTTCTGCTGACTATTAACATGCTGTAAGGTGGCCACTCAGTGGTGGTCTTGGGAGAGGGGATGATAAACTGCTGATTTAGTAATGGAAGAGTTGGGGGAGAGGAAGGGCCTTACTTACTTTGGCCTCAGATATGGGTGAGACCTGGGGAGCCTTTTACAACAACAAAGTCAAAAGAACAAATGCCTCACAGCATAGTTTTAATGTAGGTTTGGTTCTTTTTTTTCCAATAACAACCATAAAGAAAATATACTTTGCAAGCAAAATATTTTTTTCACGTTCTTCCCCTTAGTTTTCATCCTTCATGTGGTGGTGGCAGACCACAGAGCCGCAGTCAGGGAAGGCAAAGTCCATGCTAGTATCTGCTCTGAATATATTCAGATACCACAGATGATGGTGTAGTAATTTCTCTGAGAGTGGTGCACCTCTCTGCTCGGCTCTGTAATTCAGGTGGGTACCCACTGGAGAAGGATTCCCATTAGGATGGGCTGCCACTGAAGCAGGGTGAGTCTGCAGGATGCTTTAGCCACATTCCTACCCTAATTACCCCTAATTCTTCCCTCCCTGCCAGACTTGGAGCGAGAGAAAAGCCTGACCAGGAAAAAGTATTTCGCACGATTTCCTTGCTCTTGCATTTTTGTCTTATGGAAAACATTATTTGGTCTAATATTTTTAAGTGCTTGGAGTGTCCCTTTCCCTTGTGCCAGTTTATTTATGCTAATTCAGTAAAGCAAAAGGGCTGCATTTGAATTCATTGCCATTGAAGCTGTGACTGAGGACAATATAACAACTGAGTTGCAATATAACAAGATGAGGATGACCTCCTTTTATCTGCTCTTGCCGCTATGGAAAGTTAGTGCTGGCTTAAACCCTGGCTGCCATTAATGAAAAATTCCGCTATTTTTATTAAATTTCAGAATCATCTCAGCTAGCATGAAAAACAATGATATTGGATTTCTTTTTAAAATTAACAATGTATGTAACACAGTGAAAAAAGCTGACATTTACTTAGTGCCTGGGAGCAAAGAGACTGCGAGGCGGACGGCGAGCTCTCCTTCATCCTGCAGCCTGGGAATGCGAGCTGGAGACGTGGGGAGAGGTGGCTCGGGGTGGATCACACAGCCAGGATGAAAGCCAAGAAACACCACCACTATTGCTACCTTTCTGCAGTAGGAGAACGTCAGGGCTCGTGGGGGAAGAAAAAAAAAAGATTTATTTTAGCAGCTGGCCTGGATGTCTGCCAAAATGAGAGGGAACTCAGAAGTAAAGCTGGGGATTGTGGTTCAAGGATGCAGGAGGTGTGAGCTGGGGCTGGACAGTCACCAGCTCTGATCTGTGCCATGGTCAGGCTGGGAAGGGACCTTGAACCCCCTTCAGATGTCGAGGGACATTCACTTTCCAACCGATGTGCACCATCCCCGCTTCTCTCAGAGCGGGGAGCCAGCCAGCGAGGGGAGCTGATGTTACTCTAACTTGACTTTAGATTTTTAAGGCATATATATTTATGGTTTAAAATTATGGAGTTAGCATTTTACCTTGGGTTGATTTTAAAATTCACTCTCTTTAGGAAGTTTCTACTGCAATCAGCAGGATCCCTTATAAAAGTAAAAGCAGGGAGTTGCTTCATACCTGTTTGCAGGCATTGCAGAGGGTGCAGTGTCAGTAGAGACCAGCCTATCCTAGGCTGGAATTGTTATTTGATTAACAGTCTGGGGCAACCTGGAAATGAGCTTGCTCTTGAGGAGAGTCCACAGATCACCAGGAACATGTTCTAGTAGGGAAGTATCCTCACTGTCTTCCTAATTCATCCCTCCTCACTTTATCCCACTTGCATTGCTGTGGGGTTATTGACTTTGTGATTTCTTTGCTCGATGCCACAATAGAAAAGGCATTACTGTACAAGACAGGGAAGTAAAGCAGGGCTGTGTGTGTTAGACTTGCACTAATGCTGAGTAAGGCTGGTACAGGGCAGACTCCTTCTCGTTCAGGGCTTGGTCCCCACCTTCCTCTCTGGATGCTTAGAGGGTGCTCTGGACGTGTAGAGCAGATGTGGGACCAGAGATCTGGCCAAGGTCTCCCTCCATCCTTGCTGTGGGGCACTCTTGATGTATCTGGGGGGCCCATGTAGCACAGAAATTGCTCAGTTCCAGTGATGGCAGGCAGGACCAGCCCTCACAATCCAGGTTATAAACTGATTTACCTGGAGCTGGGAACACCATCCCACCTGCAAACACAGACAGGCACTGAGCATCCAAGGGAGACCATGCAGGAAACTCGTGCTCAGTTCTGTCCCTCGTGAAAATATCAGTGCCACAAACCTGCTCTTGGCACTGGAGTGACTCTAAATATCCCAATCCACTCTGCTTCCCCAGGTTTTCAGGAGCAGGATCTCACTGTTGTGTTTAAATTCCCTACTTACAAGGAGTGGTTGGGAGAGGTGCTGCAGATTTCTCCTGTTACCTACCACAGCTTCCAGCCTTGGGTTGGTGGCACTAAGCACAGTGCAAAGATGTGTCAGTAAAGACAGACATCCACATAAAGGGTGCTCTGTCCATCTATACCATCATCTGATCAGCAGTTGAGAATTATAAATAGCCTAAAAGCAGCTCACCATTGTCCTACACCACCATGGTAATAAATAAGTGCATATTTTTTAAAAGGCTTTTTACTCTTAGAACAGAAAAAGATATAATAGCCTTTTTTTTTTGGTAATACGTCACATAATTTATTGCAACAAACAGATGTATTTTGTTGTTGCCATTATCATTTGATGAAATACTTTAAAGCTGGTCCAAGGTGGTGCATTTTCAAATATAATGTATACAGTACATCTAGCAGTTAGTGGAATTTGGATGTGCAGCATAGAATGGTCATTATTTTTACTGGAAAAAATAAAGGCACTAATTACTTACAGACAAGATACTTAGCACAAACAGATAAGCTTCAAAATGAAAAATTCTCGGTTTATGATAATTATGTTCTCTGCTTTGTTTTCAGAGACTGATAATTTGAGGCTTTAAAATCACCAGGAAGCCATTAATTGGAATTCTTCAATAAAAAATAAATTACATAGAAGTTCATGATGAGTTGTAAAAACACAGAGACTGTATTATGCAGTGAGCGACATTGCTCTACTATTTATAGACATGCAGAGCTATGTAACAGCAAAAACTGTAAAGAATTTGAGATGTGCAGATAGCAATTATTCCCGGATCGCACCGATCTGCAGATATTTCAAATAACTGCTTTTAGCAGATCAGCTATCCAATAAAAGCAGGGCTTTATTTCCAAGTGGCACTCTTCTAGCATGTTGCTTCTTGTTTTTGACATCTTGTATGACATTGTTCTCCTAGAGCTGATCGTAATGAGGAGACGTGGAAATCTGTGTACGGGAGCAGAAACTCCGCTCCATGTCTGTGTTTATTGAGAGGAGCTGAGGGAATTTCTCTTAGAAGGATTGGTCACTGTGGTCCTTCCTCCTGTAGCAGACTGAGATCCTGAAATCCATAGCAGCTGACCAAAAGGAAGTATATTGTTTTGCTTTCTTGCCCTAATTTTCTGCTGTCCAGTTTTTCTTTGCCTTCACCTAGGACCAAGTCCTCAGGGATGATCCTGCAAGAGCTGGTAGAGGGGTTCAAGGACTAAGGATCTGCCCAGTGGCACTGAGCACAAATTTTCTCTTGACTTAGGAAGAAGCCAGACTTACCCCTCACCGGAGCTATGTGAGCAATTTGGGGGTATTTAGAGCTGCTGCAGAGATCTTCCACCCACCCAGACCCTTAAAGCACTCACTGCTGTCCTTCTGAACACATGGGGCAGAGCCACCAGGCTTCCAGCAGCTTTGGAGTCTCCCATGAGGACACTGGTGTTCCTGCTTTCCTGAGGGAGATCTGCCACCTCTTTGCTATTGTTTGGATCCAGGCCTGAGGCTCCAGCCACTAATGGGGCTCAGTTAATTGTCTGCCCAGAGGATATAAAATACTGTTATATTCCAGCTCTCCTCTTTTCCTGACCACTGACAGCCCGGGCTCCTGCAAGGAGCTCTTTAGATAAAGCAAGGAACAAAAGTGATCGCAGGGATCCTTGACACGTGCCACCTAGTAAAGGAAACAGAGCAGGTTTCAGCTCATTCACCACTGAGCTCAAGGGGATGCACAAAAGAATGAAGTGGCCTTGGTAGAGCCTGGTCTAAAGTTACACTTCAGGAAAACAGAGGAAGTGTTTCCTGAGGACCTGATCAAAGGCTCTCTCTTCAGTGCCAGTTTAGTGCCTTCTGGCCACCTTCATTCGAAGGTAGCATTCAAGGGCTTGACGTGACTTCCAGGCGGGTTCGTTCTCACCATATCGGCAAGCACAGAGCTGAAAAACAGCTTTTTAATATTTTGTGGCTAGAATTCATCGAAAGTATCAGCTGGTTTATTCCCTCCTCCCTTGTTTGTTTAGATCTGTGTTAGTGCAATCACAGGGGAGGCTGGACGATGCAAGGCAGACAAGGATTGTGAGACAATGGCAAAGAGTCTGCAGGGAGGCTGCTGCAGTGTCAAGACCAAATGGCATCGTGTCAGGAGACAAAGCCATACAACAAAAATACTGGGTCTCTGCTGCCACTCGAGGAGTATCGTAATTCTTGGAGAACAAAACCTACCATACATCATCCAAAATCAATTGATAACAGATCTCAGAGAGATTAAAAACTGTTCCCTCCCATTCATTAGTAAAGGTGGCTTCTGTCCAAAGCTGATTGTTGGTGTGGGCCAACTATGATAAATGCTCTCTTACGCACCGAAAAGAAACACTTCTTAATGAGCGATCAGCTTGTGTACATTTTAATTTCCAAATTGCTATTGAGTACATACACAGTTCCCCAGAAGGGACAGTGCTGCTCAGAGGCGTGCTTCCCTAAGCAACACTTTGCTCTCTTTGTAGGCTCATAGAACTTTTTGATGCCAAGCCAATCCCATGACCTGATGTCTGTGTATGACTAATATTGCAACAATGAGCTATTAACTTCTGTTTCCATGTACTGTAAAACAAGAAGTATTCATACATGGTTAGTGTGTGGCACCTCAGCATTTGTGGGATGTGATTGCAGTGACTGGGCATCCATGGCTCCTGTTCACTCTCAGTTCCTGGTGCTCAGCACCTTTGAGTATTAGGACATTTCATTGTGGAAAAAGCTGCTTCCCAACAGGATAGTTGGAGAGCCTGTGCTCTATGCCTCGGTTATGTCCTCTTTCTCCATGTGTGCTCTAGCCTAAAAAATGTCCTTCTGCAGTCCCCACGCTCCTTTGGGAGGGCAGGGACCAGGATGTCCCACACAGCTGCCCTTAGGGCAGAACAGAGGAGATGACACAGAGCCTGCCTTTGCTTTCCTCCTGCATCCCTGGAGTTTGCAGCTCAGCACCGAGCCCGTTCTTGGTCCTGGAAAAGCCTTGAGTGTCCCATCCTGTTGCAAACCCCACAGCTTTTAAGGACCATCGGTGACATTTATCCCGTGTCTCTAAATTATTCTTGCTAGAGTGGTGCTTGGGCCAGTGACAGTGATGCTGCAAAGGTCACTTGATGGACGTCGATGCCCTGTTTTATTTACTCAGTTTATTTGGCTTGCAACAGAGACAGGACATGCTTAATATGTTGGCCACATCACGGGCAGCCAAGCTCCAGTGCCCAGCACCTCCTCGGATTAGAGCCTTTGTAGGAGGTGTCAGAAGAAATGGAAGGAGTTCAGCATATTTTTTTGGTATGTCAGAATTTCAAAGGATTTCTGAAATTTAATGAACTCATTTAATAGGCATAATTGTCTTGAGTACATGTGAGAAAACTTCTGAAATAGCAGAATTAGGCATGCTCCATTTTGTAGCCTTTCAATGACCTCCAGCAAATGTGTGACCCAGATATGAGAGCCTCCTGTCCACTTGCATAAACATGATGTTTTAAAAAGGTGGGGGGGGGGGGGGGGAANATGGCACATGGACAGAGACATACTGCAAGTGCAAAACAAATTCAGCAGCAGATAGAGAATCGCCTCCAGACTCTGCACGCCAAAACTCCGCCGCCTCCCAAGACGGAGCTTTGATGGCCGGGGACCTTCGGTCCCAGCCGCTCCCGATTTCCCTGCACAAAGGCTCAAGTGGTAGCAAGGGGCACAGAGCTGCTTCGGGCCCGGGGAAAGCTCTGCTTTAATGCTTGAGTGATGTCCAAGCTGCTGTTACACAATGTATCCAGGATGCCCTGGAACATTCGGCACATTTGTTTCCTGGCCTCGATGGAGGACGTGCAGGGGTTGTTAGGGGCCGTGCCAGGCAGTGAGGAGGTGGTAACTACTCACTCCAGCCCTCCTGCCACTTGCATAGCAGTTATGGCCCGAGCAAAAGATATAATTTTAAAAATCTCATTAATTAACATGCATTTTTAATACATCATCAGCTTCCCATCACATGTCTTGATCCAGAGGAGCTCTGTGGCTGGGTTCTGACCATGGGCTTCTTCGTCCCTACTCTCAGAAAGGGGTGAGTGGCTCTTCATCAGTTTAGGCCCACCATTGCCATAGTAACCAGCCCTGATTGACAGGACTCTGAATTAATTTGCACACCTAGGAGAAGGGGAGGGGAGTCCTGCCAGGGGTACCACTGCTGGCCCCGCTCATCGCAGGCTGCAGCTCCAGCATCCCACCTACCCAATCCCCACTCCCTTCATTGCTATGAGTCAGGTTTAATTAAAAGCAGGAACCAGCAAAGTATGGCTGGGATTTAAAATTATATGCTGTTAGTTATTAACTGCTACAAATTAGGTAGATGTTGTTTCAAGGAGAGCAATTTCCACAGCCGGCGCTGGTAGAACGAGTTGGCGTGGGCTATGGCACAACTTTCCAAAGCAGGGATTGCCAGCTTTCTCAGAAAAGCGCTTTTTTGGCCACTTCTTGGGTTTTACGCATGACCGAGATTCAGCATTGTTCATGCTTGCTTGCAGCAATGATACTTCCCTGTCTATGAAAACTCATTTTTCATTTTAACAATAATTCCCGGGCAGGAAAAAACACGTCCTGGTTTCTCCACTGAGCCAAGCACTGAAACAGAATATTGGGCCAAATTATGGTCTGATTTTGCAACTGTAAAATCTGCCTTTGCAAGTTAGTGCTGAATTCAGTTTGTTCCCCTCAGGCATTTTCCATGCAATAAAAATTGTGTTTCTTTTTTCTTTTTTTCTTTTTTTTTTTTTTTCCTTTTTCTCCTGCCATTTGGGAAAAAGGAAAACTCAAATGAGAGAATGAAGTCAATTGTTAGATTAAAATTATCTGAACTCTTGGTGTTAGAGGAAAACCACAAGGAAGGCTCACTCTGAGTATCTTGCCTGGAAATCTGAATTATCAGTGTGACTAAATTCTGCTGATACAGAATGAGGCATTGTGAGTTGTGGCAGCCAGTCATTAAAAAAAAACAACCCAAAAAACAAAACCCAGAGAAAAGCAAAACTTTGAGACTTCAACACTTCTGTTCAGCAGTTTAAAGGGAGAAAGCAGGTCTGAAGATTTTCCTTCCCCACTACTTTTGCTGCTTCCACAACCCTGCAGGGGAGAAGCAAACAGTCTTTGAGCTGTAATAGGTGTAAAACCAAGCAAATTCAACAAAGTTTTAGTGAGTGAGAACGGAGAGCAGCGTTCACAACATTTTATTTGGCAGTCCCTTTATAGGTACTCAGATGTGGAGACTGGGAGTGTGATACACAGAGACAGATTGCTCTGGGATGGAGAATGGGGAATTTGAGGTACCACGCATAGCACAGCTTTTATTGGGCTAAGAAACCCAGAGTGCAAACCATGGTCTTTGACACAAAGAAAAAAGAAAAAGCTCTTCAGACCAAAGTTTTTCTGTTAATCTGGTAAAAACTATTACAGAATTGATCACTGGTAGCTTTTTAAAAGCCAGTAAGGCTGAAGGCCACAACCTACCCATATCTTCAGAGTAGATAAATCAAATTTTTTTCAGAAGTTAACTGATAAATGGCATGCAGGGCTGTGTGCATGTATATGTTTTCCTGCGAGTGTGAGAAATAAAGTAGTTAGCGAGGGAATGTAAAAGCTCATTATTGTTTGTCATCAAGTGTGGCAAAGGGACAGAAATTGAAGAGGCTGGGGGGGAAGCGAGCAGCTGTACCCGTACTGACACCCATAACTTTTCACGAGGGTGAGTCAAAGCATCAGGATGTGAGACCCTCGCTCCTGCCCTTTTGAACTTGCTTCTATAGATCACAATGAAATAGAGAAGTGAGAGAAAGCCTCCTGTCCCCAGTGGGGAGAGAGGAAACCAGCGGCTCATGCAAATATTTCAGATGAGAAGATGAACACACGCCCTGCTCACATCCGCAGGGTTGAACAATACCAACGTGTTTCGGAGGTGGAAACAGGTCTGAAGTAACAAGTACATGAAGGAGAAGTGGGCCTTCCTCATGTCCACTCGTGTGAAGTGTGAAAGATCAGTTTAGCCGTGGTGGGGCCCTGCAAATGCACCGAGTGCAGTGGTGGTGCTCCTAAACATGGGCAACGTGAGGTGCAGGAGGATGAGCTCTGTGGGACATCCTGGTCAGGCTGGGGCTCGGCTGTCCCCAGGCACAGGCAGCAGCTCTGCAGGTCATGCTCTTGCCCTGGGTGGCTCTGCCTGCAAGAACCAAGGATGTCACATCCCAGCTGCCACCGGCTGCCGGGCAGTTCACCAGTTGCCCTACGGGACCTGTGCAAGGAGGTATTTGTGCTTGGAGTGTTTTGTCCCTGAGAGCTGGCCCTGAATGTCCCCTCTATGCTGGGGATGAGCAGGGACATGACATGGCAGCAGACCTGCTGCTGAGGCTGCTGGCCGTGCCTTTGAGGTGGCCACGGGGCTTTCCACTGGGCCCCGCCTTGCAGGTGTCGGATGTGGAGTGGCCAACACGCCCCAGTGGCTCTTCAGAGGTTTCTGGTGTCTGTCTGCGACTCAAATGGCAGGGGCTGAGGTCCCAGTGGGTCTGGAGGCTCTGTGCCTTAGTGCTGTGTGGCACTGCGTGGCCTCCGGTTTGCTTTCAAAAGCAAATTGAGAAGTGAGAGGCAGCTGCCACGCTCACAGACACTTCATGAAGACACGGCTCCCAGCTTGGCCCCTTGGACAAAGAAAGAGAGCAATTTGCAAGACCCAAATTCCCCAGTGTGGTAGTGCAGGCTGCCTCTTCACTTACCTTAAGAAACAGAGGTAGCAAGGAGTGTTCAGTGCTGAATGATACCCAAGAGTATTTTGCTCTTTGGGATTAAAACAAGCACCCTCTGAAATCAGATTTCTGCTGAGGCCAAGGGGTGCTGCTTCTCTCCTGTCAGCTCTTTCTGCTTCATTTCTTACCCCACTACCTCAAGGTCCTGGCTGAGGCACGAGTCCCACCGTGGCAGGAACTTTGCACACCCCATTGAAGAAAAACATTTGCTGTCTCACAGAGCTTCAGATTTAAATGGACTATGTTGTGAGGGGAAACAGCAAATAAAGTGACTCAGGATTGCTGGGCTGCCTGGTGGCAGGTGTGGGAATAGACTCTACTCTTCTGCTGTTCTGGTGGCCTCAGGCTTTGTCCTGGTGTGCTGAGCATGATGTGACCACCCAGCCTGTGTGAACTTCATGATGGCATTAAGCAACAGCAAAGAATTGGGTTTTTATGTCTCTATGCATGGTCATCATCAATATTACAACAAATTATCATTGATTAGGAAGTTCAACTGCATTGCACTGACACGGACTGAAAAGCTGGAGACACCTATATTTGCAGAAAACACCTGTATTTTCAGACAGCACCACTGCTGCTCGGCGGAGCGCTGGAGGAGAGATTTTACGTGAGTGGATGTGTTATTTAAAAATGCAAAGATCTCTTGTTTTACGTGAAGAGGCACATTTTCAAACAGGGAAATGGGTACATAATATCCTCTGAAAGCCTCTGGAAGTACGAGTGTCATTAGTATCTCTGCAAAAGTTGCCCTGTCTGCACTCCTCTCACAGTGCTTTGGTGACAATTTGTGAGCAACACTTCAAGGCTGATTTTAGTAAGCCTGGCTCTGCCTGTGCTTTCCAGACCTTATTACCTACTCCTCACTTGTCCAGAATTTGCTGCTAGTTCAAAAAACTGTATGTCCCAAGAAAAAGTTCTGTGGGTTAGCTCAAGAGTTTGATCATCTGCATCTTTTTCTAAAGTGTCTCCAATAGTGTTTAGATAGTTTGGGGACTTGTAAAACAGTGAAGGATGATTGCCCTTCCTGCACTTTGAATTTTCACCCGTGCACACACTGACATTGGGGTTCATTCTTGACTGTGAGTAGTTCAAAGGGGTCCAAGCCTCCCTGATGGTAAATATTGCATGGCCATAGCTGCCTTCACCCTTAACAGTGTAGAATATTTTCTGGATTATTTTGTTTTATATTCAGCATTCCTTTTCTTTTCTACCAGCATGTGAGCAATTTGAGTTCCAAGCCTTACCTTTAGTGTATTTTAACATTACTAGGTTGCATAACCTTTCTCAGGTAAAAAACAGTGAGCATGTTACTCCTATTTAGTTTATGAAAGGAAACCTTCCATGCCCCTAATGGCTGCCCAGATTTTTGGGGAAAATCCCTGCTCACACAGCTCTCGAACTGCAGGTGTAAGCATTTTGGTGATACCTCCTCACACAGGTCAGCGTTCACCCAAACCTCTGCTGCTGCTGGGAACCACGGACTACAAAGTAAAATACTAAATTCAAATGCTGAGAGGTAGAGAAGTCCTTTTGGGCAGAAATATTCAAACGAGGTGCACAAACACCAGGAAAAGTGGAATGGGGCAGGAGTCAGGGAGCAGCAGCCTGTCCCTTGCAAGAGAAAGCAGCAAATAACGAGTTGGTTATAGGAGAGATAAAAGAAAAGCTGACCTCTGCGATAAGCATGGAGGTGGTGGAACAACGAAGCAAGGAGGCAATTATCCCAACTCTCCGGGATGAAGTGGGTACAAGAGCTAAGAGAGCTGAGCAGTGAATTTCAGCAGCAAAAAAAAAAAAANNAGCAGCAAAAAAAAAAAAAAAAAAGATCATGCACAGCTGCAGGGGTTACTGCCGGAGACTGTATCAGAAGGAAGAAAAATGGATATTGCCTGCAGAGGGACTCAACACTTTATTGGGCTTCCAGGAGAAGTCGGCTCCAGCGTACGCAGGAATTTCTGAGGAGATGATTTTCCGGCTGCTTTAGATTCACTGCAAACAGGTTTCAAGTGATAAAATTCTTTGGGGGATATGGGTTATAATGAATGATCCGTTTTAGAAGAGGAAACAAATAGTGGGATGTTGCAATGTTTTAGCAGGGAGAAAGCCATTGTTTCCAGATTTGTATTAATGATACGGAGTAGAAGGAGAATGGTGAGATGACAGCGTTTGTAAATGAGGGAAGTGATCAAAGATCAGCGGCAGTCCCAGGAGGAAGGGTGAGAGCAGTTAGAAAATACTAAATTTCAGCTCCAATTCTCATATATCCCCTAGGATATTTTATAAATTTATTTGTTCCTGAGGAGTTTTCTGGGCACCCCAACTCAAGGCAATGCATGAAGCCTGCACACCTCTGTGATTTGGGCAGCAGTTAAATCCAGCTTCAGCTCCCAATACGGATGGGCCTGGAGCTGGGAGAGACCACAGTACTCCTGTCCTGTAAGCAACAGCCACCTGACATTCCAAGGCTACTGTCATGAGCACAGCCTTTGCCACGTGAACAAATGTGTGTATTACTCTCAACTTGTAAGAACAAAGTAAAGAACAGTATTTGAACTGCATTTTCTAAATAACCACATGAACCATACTTTGAAAGGGAAAACTTCCTGTCAGGTTCTATATTCAGCATTTCTTTATGAGACATGAGGAAAAAAAAAATTACCTGCCCTGGAGATCTAGATCTGTAGGCAGAAAGATGCAAACTAGGAAATCCCAAAACACACAAAAATTATCTTGCTCAACTAACATTATATTACTTGCATGATAACAATTATAAGCAGACACACTATTTGATGATTTACAGATTCATCTTTCTTCTCTACTTAGTTCAGCTAAAATTTGAAAAGTATTTCCCCTCATTTGTGGAGTAATTGACTTGTTCTTATGACATCCCTGGGCTTACAATCCAAAGCTGAGTGTGATCTTTCCCTCGAAGCCGGATGTCTCTGTGAAACAAGCGCTGGGATTTCATCGCATCTTGCTGGGTTCAGTACAAAAATTGCTGTTGAGATGCAAACACCTGGGCTGTGCAGAAAAGGATGCCAGGGGAGTGGAGGGGTGGCTGACACCCTTTACAGTCACTGAAACAGCAAACCCTGAGGCTCTCCCCTTTACACGATATCTGTAGGGCTGCCAAACCCAGATGCTTTGGAGGTACGTTTCAAAGAGCTGCGTGTCAGGGGACAGCACGAGAAGGTTTTCCATTTCCAGCACTGTGCAGGCTCTCTGGAGCGACCTGCCTCTGCCGTGGCTGTGGGTCAGACTCCCCACACTTCCTTTGCTTCCCCTGCTCCCACTGTCACCGCCCCAGATTGCCTCATCTCCTCTGTTGAAGGATAATTTCGGCTGTTGACATGTTCTTTGGGAGAGTTTGCTGGTTGTCCTGCGAGGCTGTTTGATGCCTTAGTACAACATCAGCTCTGCCACAGCTGGGCTTTGCTGCTGGGCTCCTCCTCAAGCAAAGCCCTTGTGTGTCCTTTGTCAGCCCCTGGCACTCTGGTGCCTTCCTCTGGTAAGGATGACGGTGCACATGGGCTCCCAAATCTCCCTCCTCTGATCAGCCTTTCTCTGTCCTTGCATGAGCATGGCCCTGGAGGAGGGCTCTCCTGTACCATGGAGTGAGCAACCTGTCTCATGTCTGAAGGCACAGGTAGCTGCCACACTTCTCAGGCTTTTCACGTGGCACAAAATACCTGTCTGTGTACACAGAGCCACCTTCTGCCTGGAGTCACAGCCCTCGTCACACGTCATTTCAAGCACTATTCTTGGCAACACTGTCTCATTCAGCTCAGCCTCCTCTCCCCAGTGATCAGGTACTTGTTCCTCATCTTTATCAGAATGGGCAGCTTTGTACTTCAAACCTGCTTTGGTTTTTGCTGCTTTGTGCTTGTGTTGGGCACTCTTTGGTGGGGCAGTTTTTTTCCCTGTGGACCATGCTCTTTCACCATGCCAGTTTGGTCTGTGTCTCCTCACTGCCTGGTTTTCCTCAGGAGCTGGTCCCAAGCAGAAATGGGAGGTCATCTCTTGTGTGTTTCAAAAATCTGTAAGAAATATTCATTGGGAATCAGATACTAAGATATTAAATGTGCACATAGAGTTAGAAGAGAAAGTATTAGTGGCACAACCCTTTTCATGATATTCCCTACAGATCTTAAGTATAAATATTTCCAATGTTGAACAAGTGCTACGTTAAATCATTCAATCACTCTCTGTAGGCTGCAGCTCACTCAACAGCAAAGCTTCACCCTGTTTCCAACCTCTCCTCGACAGGGAACACAGGATTGCTCCATCATATTCTGTGTTCTCTTGTGCTGCCATTTTCCATCCTTCTTGGCTGGGTACTTTTTCCCCAGCAGGGCAACTGGTAAGCAACCAGTATCTCACTGTGATCATTTGTCTCCATTGATTTAGTCTTCACCTGTAATCAGGTGCAAATGCAACCTCTAGCAGAGGGTCAAGAGCTTTTTTGTATGGGTGACACACTATGGGTGACTGGGGCCAGGCTCCCACAGACATCTTGTCCTGTTCTGTCAGCAGAGTTACACCAGGGAAAAGTTTGGCACAGGCTGTAAAAACTAAACCTTGACCCAGCCAGGAGCAAATGAGAGTGAGGCAGCTGTTTAAAATGCCTGATGGTGAATTCCGATTAAACCACTTCAATATTGACTGAAATGCTTAATTTTATTGGCACTGGCTACTACGAGCACACTTTCCTCTCAGTGACAAGCTGCAGGATTACCCAGCTCAGAGGTCACCAGGTGGGCTCTCCATCCTTGGCTCCCCTCTGAGGACAGGGCTGGGAGAAGGGGTGATCCGTCACACAGGCCATCATCCCTGTGGCCTCACACCTCTGCCCTCAAGCACTGGGGGAAAATGAACCAGATGCAATTGGCTGGTGATCTGGTTTTCAGCCCAGCAGTTCTGACCAGGGGATGTTGGACTGTGTGGCCAGAAGCCAGTGAGCTGCCAGCAAAGCGTTTGTGTGAAGACACATGTAACATCTTTTGGCTGACAAACCACATTATATGTCTGTCCCTGTGCCCAGGAGTAGGCAGAGCAGTTCTCTGCTTCTATTCCCTGTGTTTTATATATATATATATATNCTGGAGAAGGGGAAGGCGCTCTGTCTCAACTACTGCTGCTTGATCAACTTGCTGACACCAGAGTCCCTAAAAATTGGCTTAGCAGCGGGCGCTGTCTGAGCCAAAACTGGCAGAGCAGCAGCTGCTGGAAGCAGACACTCCTTCGCAAGTTCTGGTCCTCTCTGGTGTCACCCAAGCTGCTTCCCTGACTTTTAGCGACGGCTTTTTGTTAATTAGGTCACGCGTGGCCCTGTGTGAGAAGTGCCACACGATGCAGCAGGAACAGTTTAGTGCCGGTGTGTCTTTTCACTTCGTAAGTCTCACATTTTCTTTGCTCTCCAGGTTATGCCGAGACAGAAGGAGGGACTTGGAGAGGGAAGATTAACCTTTCGCTGGCCACAATTCCTTCCCTCTTATCGCGGAGGATTCGGTAACGCGCCCCCCTCCCAGCCAGCCTATCTGTCTGAATTGCTGAAAGCATAATGCTCCCATATGAGAGATAAGTAAGTGAGCTCTCTTTCTTTTCCGTAGGGATGAACTATAGTGTATGCAGATTATTAGGAGAAGAAAATAATATCAGAGAAAGGTGGCTTTCTTAAAAGGCATCGGTAGCATTAGTGTCATGTGTGAAGCACCCATTTGTGACAACTGTACAGACCTTTCAATGGAAAATTGTGCTGTGCTACCTTTTAAAGTATGAAATGCTAATTTTGGATTTACAGTTTTTGAACTGGAGGGCTGCATTTTGCATGGAATTTTGTTTAATTTCCCAGAGAAAAAAGGCATTTGAAACACAACTGCCTACAGCCAACTGTCAACAAAAATCAACTGTAATAACACGCGGCCTGTCACTGATTTATGTGGTGATGTGGTAATCTTCTCAATTTAGCTGGATATTTCTTCTTCGTACCAAATAGCTGAAAGTCTTGCTAGACATTTATGAATATCGGGAGGTGCTATTAGGATGATAATGGGGCAAGATTAAAGAGGTGCTCACTAGTTCAAAGTGCCAGTTAAAGAGACAGGGAATCGAGAGGTGCAGATATATATGGCCCATTGGTATAAGTGAACTTTGTATTTTCAGAGTTGCTTAAGATTTGGGAGACGGCATATTGAGATCCATCTGCCAGGAAAGCGTCTTTCTAAAGGGAGACTGGGGGAAGCAGCTATATGCTTTTATTTTTTTCCCCTAAAAAATATGCTTTTGTTTAGCAGGGGGTGTGGGTTGAAAATCTTAGGTATCGAAGCTGGAGCAAACGAGTATGGATGATGTTTCAGCAAGCAGGATGCTGGGAATTTTCCCCCTTTTCTCCAAAGGTCTGAGCCTTAGCCATGGTCATTGCGCAGCAGGCTGTGTCTCAGCCAGGACTGGAGAGTAACATATCACACTCTACATGTTACAGCTAAGAAAAGTAATTGGCCTCTCATAAAGAGCTAGAACTAATGCAGACAAAACGATATTGCAAGACTTGAGCTGCAAATAAAGAGACAAGTTTGTGTTTTACAAAAATGTATAATTTACCAGGCATTTCATTATGCTGTATAAAAAGGCAAAAATGATAATTGAAAATAAACGCGGCTGCCTAGCTACAGTATATGCTGCCAGCGTTACTGGAAATAGAAGTGCTTTCTTGCTGAAGAGAGTTAAAATTTTCATACAACTTCTGTCTGCAGACTTGTGTAATGTATCTTGTTAAATTTGTTTCAGTTTGGGTATTTGTTACAGAGAAGCAGGCAAAATGTGAGGCTCTGTCTGTATTTTTATATCTAGGGGTTTGTACAATTATATTAATTATTAACAGCGTCTTCTGCAGATGCACACATCTGTGGAGTCTGAGGCAGGATTCATGTTGCTGAGTTTATTCCAGAGTGGGAAAAGTACATCAGTTGCCTTCAAGGTTGCTAGAGATATTCCACAGCAAACTCTTGTCTTCCAAGGAACTTGGTTACAAATATAGATAAACCAAAGTGATGTTGTTGGGTTATTTTGTCCCGAAGCAAAGGGAACTCTGAATTGCTGTTTTTCTTCAATACATGGGGCTACTTGGGGATGCTGAGAATTACTGGAGGAGGAGAACACAGGTCTGCCCTGAAAGCTTCTTTCTGGCCCCCTCATTCTCTGGCAAGAGGAAGTTGCCACAAATGTGGTGTCAAACGTGGTGTCCCTCTGTGTCCGAATGTATGAGTCTCCCTGCAGCAGCCCCAGTGCTCTGCACACCCAGCGTGGGAAAACCTTCCCCAAGGGAGCTTTGGGGGGAAAAAAACCTCCTCTGCATTGAGATTTTTTCCTCCAAGCTCTTCAATTTCTCCACAGAGAGAGCTGTAAATGGCTCTAGGCTCAATTCTTCCAGGGTCTGCTCGTGCCCTGCAGCTACAAAAAGCTGTGCACGTTATCCAAGTTACAAGTGAAACTACTGAGTTTCCATTAGCTCTGGAATTAAGCTAAAAAAGAAAAAGTGAGAGGTCTTCCCTTGGCTGAAAGCAGCTGGACACCACTGAGATGGCTTTAGAGGCCAGGGAGGTAGGGGCAGAGAAACAGCAAATGGGATGAGTTCTTTGTTGGCACTCCCGTTCCATAAATCCCAGGGTGGATGGGATGGCAACACAGTGGACAGGGTACTGGGAAATGAACTCATCAGCAGGAGGGTTATACTTCCATGTGTGTGTTTAAATCCACTGTTTAAAATTATCTTCTTTTTCATTCTTTCTTTCCATTTGGGCTCTTTTTTTATCTATAGACTCAGCTGGGCTGCATTGTTCAGAGTCGTGGTTGTGTTTGGATGGGTCAGGCCCTGTGAATTCACTTGGCCTTGAAGCAGAAAAACTCATCATGAATAATGAAAGAAAGGAAAATAATTCCTGAGACAGAATGACTTTAAAAATGATTAATATCTATTCTTTCCCTCATAATTTGCCTCCAGACTTTTCCCTTTTCAAAATAGCTTGCCATTAGCAGTTGAACTTTCAATAGTCAGTACTTTGATGGAACTGGTGCACTGAAGCCAAAGGGAGCACTATTACTATTATTATTATTATTTATTATTATTATTATTATATGAAATCAAGGTTCATTTTGATAAGTCCAAAGCCCTAGATGAATACAGAAGGGACCAAGTTCTGCCCTCTACTACATCTAGCTGGCTCAAACTGGCCACTTGAAACACGGCAGTGTTTGCCAGGCAGATACTGAAATTCTTGGGACCGTGGATGTGTAAACACCAGTGTCAGTTCCCATCCAATAACTGCTGACAGGAAAGCTGGTCCTGTGCAGAGCAGCACCGAGGGGATTTGCAATTATGAAGGAACGGGATGTATCAGGGATGCAACTGACTGCCACTAAGTAGCTCAGCAACTCTCAGGGGCCTCCACTCCGGCTCCCAATGCCTCGTCTCAGGCAGGAGATTTTCTTGCTTCAAAAGCTTTTATTAAGAACCAGTTCAGGTAAATGCTGACAATAAGCAAGCAAACCTGTTGAGCCCCGAGTCCACAACTTGCCAGGCAACAGGATGCTTCTCTGTGACATTTAAGAGTGCTAACACCTGAAGAAAATATTGCTTGTTTTACCCTTTCTGCTTAAAATAACACAAAAAAGTGCTGCTCTTGCAATTACATTTAGGGTCATTTTCAGCACATTGTCCCCACCTCCGTCCCCAGGATCTAAAGGCTCCCAGCTGCCTCCTATTAAAGGAAACCTTTTCCATCAGTGCCCTGGCCAGGACTTTGAAATAACCCAAAGCACCCTGAAAGCAGATCCACACCAGAATTTAGGGTGTGCTGAGTCAGGGCTCTTGGCAGGGTGTGGATGGGGAGCAATTACAGCCAATGAGCTCCGGGAGTTCATTAGTGCATTATCCCAAACACCTGTGGAGCATGATTTTAGCTTCAGCTTGCTCCTAGTGCAGGCAGTTTTACTGTGTGCTGCTCCACGTTCCCTCAGAGCAGCTCTCTCCAGCTCCTTGGGCTACCCTGAGCTTCAGGTAAGTCCTTCTGTTATTCCTAAAGTCTTTCAGCTTTGTAGCACAGCTCTGGGTTTGTTTGAGGTGATGAGCAGAGAAAGTTTGGTGGTTGTAGGACCTGAAGTTCCTCCTGTCTGTGGCAGTTGTAAGGTGGAGTAGCTGCTTGATGTGAAAGGTGATGATTTTGTCTTTCTGTGGTGAAATCCTATTTTTTTTTTTTTTTTTACCTTTTAAGCTTTCTCCCCACCTATATTTACCCCCAGTTCCATGATTCTGCTTTGTTGGCATGTTTAACCTTTTAGACACCTGTATCCATGCATTGCTTCCCTTGTGAGCCTTCTCCTAGCTGGTCATCTGTGGAGAGCAGCAGGATTTTATGGGAATTGGTGCTTCTTAAGTCAGACTTCTTTGATTTTCTGTCAAAATAGCAGACGATGATTTTGTTGGTAATGGTCAGATGTGCCAGTTCTGTGAGCGTTATGGTCTTTGCAGTACGTGAAGTCAGAATTGTTATGGCCTTTAGTCAGGCAATGCTCCTATTGAGTGTGGGGATTTTACTCCTGGTTAAAACAGGGATTGCCCCAAGCTCCCACTTCGTGCTTTCCCGGGTCTTGGAGGAAGGTTGGGAGAACAAAAGGTGCATCTTTCCACTCAGCTGCCAGAGATTCAGAGAACCTGGGCAGTGTTAACGTGGCACAGCTGGGCCCCGTTTAAACACTTAAGGCTAAAGGGTGAAGTCCTGGGGAGCTTCCAGAACCTTCTGGGCCTTTCCAATCAGGCTGTGGATTAATTAATTATCTCTGCCTGTGCTGGAGGTGGAAGGAAGCCTTTTAATGTCTGCTAGGGGCTAAAGCTCCTTTTGCTGCCCACTGAAAGCATGGCAGCCTCAGCTTCAATGGGTGAACCTTAGTCATGTGCCCAGTTTCGGGGACTTAAACGGCTCAGGGGAGGAAGTCTTATGTGGAAAACCCCCCTGATTCCAGGGGGCTCTCCCACAGTGTGCGGCAGGCTGGGTTTTAAGCCATCAAAATGCACTTGTGTGTTACCTGCAGAGATAATTGAATGTATATGCACATCCCCAACAGAACACCTGTGCTGCCTCCCTGGCATGCATAAGTATTCCCTGCATGCCTGTGCGTTCTCTGCAAGCTACACTACACATTAATAAGACAATCCATATATTGCATTAGGACAGACCTATGCAGACAATGCTCCAGGTACTGATTTTTTTTTTTTGTGTGTGTGTAAATCCTGAAATATGGCTGATATGGTCCACTGCAAAATGAACCTATATTGGAAATGGCAAAATTGTAATGTAAAATATACTGGGGTCAGTGGGGTGTGATGTTTTTTGCATACATTTTTTCTCCCTTGACCCATGCCATTCTCCTGCATATCGGGGGAAAAAAGCTTCATCTCGCACAGAAATGTGATGTCCTTTACTGCCAGAGGCTGTTGCTGTTTTAAATGAGGAAAAAGCACAATGCATGAAGAAGGAAAATTAAAGCATATTCATTTTGGAAATTAGATACGGTGTCAGGAGACTCTCTGGAAATAGCATGGTTTGAATGGAGCACCAGACTACAAGACAGTTCACTGAACTTTTGACCACTATTTATACTATGGGAGCTTTTGAAATGGGAAGACAGTGAAGTATTTTATAGCCGTTTAATAGTGGATTGTGGTTTTTACTAGACATTTATCTTCCCTCTGAGTGTATATAAGATAAGTAAACATTATGTAGTGTAATTGCGTTGTGTTGGGAGCGCTTTAATTTAGGGCTGCTTTATGTTCCCTGTTTGTGGTACATCTCATCCCCAGCCACCGTGAGGGGGTGCAGGTGCCACCTGACTGCCTGATTCCATCTCAGGATCCAGCACATAGCTGAGGCTGCTCCTGGGCTCTAAGTGATGCTTTTGCTGTTTGTATTGGGCTAAAATTTAGGTGTAAAGCAAAGGTGGTTGTGGCCCTGGACTGCTTGGGAAGCTCAGGTAACTTCTAGCTCCAGGCCTGACTTAATTTCTCTCTCATTTCTATATAGTGAAACTCATTTTAACCTCCTCTATGGCTCCAGTCCCTCTTTAGCATTCCAAGTGCAGGGAGCAATACACCCTTCCAGGGCTGGCAGCTATCTCATTACAATTGTAAGGATGCATCACGAGGCAGACATGCATGAATGAAACACTGTTTGCAAAACCAAAAATGTGTTTGGGGTATTTTTAGGTCTTATTAACTTGGGCTGTTGTGCAGGGAAATAATATGGAAAGATCAAAATTTTGGTGTAATCTGAGAAAATGCAGTCTCGGTGTAGTTGAGACTCTTCTTTCCCTTCTCCCTTTTCTTTCCATCCGCATAACTTTTTGGCTTCAGCTGGCATGGGGAGAGTTGCACCATAGCTCTGGGTCTTGGGGACCAGTCATTTGAGAGGGAAGTGTTCTGGAGAAGGAGCTGCCCCTGCCAAACCAGCCACCTCCTGGAGCTGAGGACTCAAATGGAGTTGTGCTGTACTGGGATTGGTGCATGTAGTCCTATTTTCCTTTCTATTTTTTTCCCTTCTTGGAGACAATTATAAAAACAGATCTCTTATTGCTTAATGCTGAGAAGCAAGCTGCAAAGCCTTTTTTTCTTATTTTAGTATGGTATTAGGGGGAGTTTAGGCTGATGGACATCCATTGCACGGTCCCTTTGTCTTTTATCATTTAGCCTTTGATATAGTTTAGCCTATGTGGGAAGGAAAAAAAGATTTTTCCTTCTGCCATGGAAGATGCTTTTCTTCCTTGGACCAGAAGCTCCTCTCCTCTCACTAGCCAGTAACAACCCTTCTGTTCATCCTTATGTCAAAGCCACACTACTGAGCTAATAGAGATCGCTGACAATTAGAGATGAGCTGAAATGAGTTGGCAAACTCCGGGTGCCTGTGAACCTGAGGGTGTTCTCGGATCCCTCGGAGCCTGGCGGGTGCGTTGCCAGCTGCATGCTTCCCACGTCCCCTGTCCTTGTGGGGAGAGCAGTTGGGATGCTGAGTCCAGCTGGGCCCGGAGGTTGGAGAAGAGTGAGAGGGGGAAGTCTATCAAGATTCATCTCTTCCCTGCTTCCCCTCCTGGCTGCTCTTTGTTGCTTCTTCTTGCCAAGATGTCCCAGGCACTGTCAGGTCTCTCCTCCTGTGGGAGATGGATGTGACAATATCCCAGGATGGCTCTATCTTTTCCTCACGAGTGGCTTGATGGGTCACAGCTGGAGAGACGGTGTCCCTGGAACACACAACAGAGACAATGCATGGGATAACATTTTAAAGGGAATGCAAATTCCCCATCAATGCACACCTCCGCAGGTCTTGGGTTTGTTGCCTCCTTTTGTAATGGCTATTCATTTTACTTTATTTTTCTCTAGACTTAAGAGTATTTCTGTCTTGTGCTTTCCCGTTGCCCAAGACAATATCATGAAATACCTTGAGATCCTATTTATGCCCAAACTATATAGGACAAGTGGTAATTTTAGATGTTTTCCTTACTGTTTATTCAGTGTGGGACTACTTGAACATAACTTGAAACAATACCCCAAGTAACCATTGGTGAAAAAGCAAATACCCCAAACAAATGTCTCAAAATTAGGATTGTGTCACGGGATGGTCTGTCACTGGAAATGGTGGTTGGCTGATGGCTGAGCCATGACCAGCAGTTTGGCATCTGTAGCATGATTTCCACCCTGAAAGACTGAATTTACCTTTTCTACTCGTCCTGACTAGCTATTTGTGGGAGTGTGAAGAGAAGCTGCTTCCCCAGCCTCATTAGGGAGCTGTGCTGTAGGAAAATTGCTTAGGGAATTTTTGTACATCATTTGAATCCTGTGAAACTGAAATGAAGAGATGTATTTTCATTATTTTATTTCACTTTTCCTAAGGCTCTAGGGTCTCTTTCACCATAGTGTGGAAATTTGTACCTCAGTGTTCCTGTCTGCCAAGTGTGTCTGATATCTGTGGAGGACTTTAGAAGTGTCTTAGCCTTCAGTCCAGTAAAACTTTTAATCTGCACCATGTGTCTATTAAACAGGAGTGGTAAAGTGCAACAGGTGGCCAAAACGTAGAAATTAGCAAATTTCAATTTGCATTTTGGAGGCGTATGAAATACATCTGTGTAGTCTCTAGAAACACAGAGAGGGACCATGCTGACAGATCTTTATCCTACATGTCTGCACATGCTTTTCTGAGGAAAAACCACACAAAACCAGACCAGAGCCAAGGCACAGAGGTAATGAAACAGAAAAACGAGTGGCTTGGCCCCATCGTTTGCACCGCGGTCCATGTGAACACATTAGGCATGAATTCTTTGTGTGTGTGAGGAGATAACAGATCCACATTAATTTCAGAGCTGATTGCCGTTCTTTATTAATAGAAATGTAATGTGGTGCCAGTGCCAAGCCCTGCCAGCCTTTCTTTTTTATCTCCTCTTTCAAACATAGCGTGGAAAGCCTGATCAGAGGATCCCCCCAATCCCTGTTTATTTCACAGGCTGTTAAGCTGAGGGACAGTAATGGCAACTTACCATGGCTGAGGTGATGGTGAATTGTCAGCAAATACTGTAGATATCACCTGGAAATTTTTTTGGAGGCTGGAAATAGTTTCTGTGGAATAATGCTAATTTAATATAGTTTCATAAATTGAACAGAATTGAATGAGTGACAGTAGATTTGTGAATAATTTGCAAATTGAAGCAGTGATAAAATTTGTCAAATAATGTGTTTTCTATTAATAGTTTGCCCTGCTCCATGTAGCTGCTGAGTAGTCTTGGTTCTCTGTTTGGTTTTTTGAGGAAAAGCTGGAATAAAAAAATTCTTTTTATTATTTTTGTTATTTTAAAGCACTATCTTTTTTTTTTTTTTTTTTCTGTTCCAAAAGCCATTGTTTACTTTTAAAGTAGATGAAAGATGAATTCAGGTTACGTTCTGACATTACAATGAAATTGTCAATAGAAATCAATGCCTTGTCACATGATGAGTTAGGGGCTATAAGGCAGCCTAACAGTGTCCCTATATCTTCAGGCTCCCTCATTGTGCTGCCCTCCTCGGGAGCCAAGCAACTGTACTGTTATGGAAAGGCGTTGTCAGCGTTAAGGGGATAGTAATGGAGTTTAATAAAGCTGGGAGCCAAGGCACGGAACCCTAATCCCGGTGCCAGTGTTATAAAGCAGCACATTGTCTGTCGAGCCTGGTGTTCCTATCTGCATTTATTGACCCTGGAGAGGTAATAAAAACACAAGAGATGGAGGTCAAAGAGCTCACCTTCAGCTGCTACACGTGGCCATCGATGTCTTGAAATACCACTGTGTCAACTCTGTCCTCCCAAAGACCTCGGCGTGCTAAGCCACGGCTGCTCCTTAATGTCCGCGTGGGAAGGGCCACAGGGTTGTCCGGGGCTGGGGAATGCCAGCACTGGAAACCTGCTGTCCCCACCCACCAAGGCACTGGTGTCACCCAGAGCCTTGCTGGTGGGGTTTGAGCTCTGCAGGCTGGGTGCTTATGGGCTGCTGAGTGCTCCCGGGATGTTCCTGCCTGATGGAGCAAGGATGAAGCCAAGCTCCTGCCTTAGGCTGTCCCTGCTGTTTGCAGCCTGTTCCCTTGGGGCAGCTCGGAGCTGGCTGTCCTCTCCAGGTGTGCCATTGAGCTGGGAGGATGTGGGTGCTTCTGCCACGGAATGGCCTGAGAGTCGTTTCCCCCCATATCGCCCTCAAATCCAGCCAGACTGTAAATTCCAGGCCCTTTCTGGAACAAAAGCTCCTTCAGCTTAAACTAGTTCAGCCCCAGAAAGCAAAACCCCTAAACAGAAATCATTATTATTATAATATAACCCCCCACCAAAACACACCCAAAGAACCTGATGTGGAACAAGATACAGGAACAATTTATTCTCTCTCTCCATGGATTAGAGGGGTGGTACTTGGAGCAGCTTGTTAAACAGAAGTGCTTGGCCCCTGGCCTTGCACTGCTGTTTAATGATCCACTCTTCATGTGCCACCTCTCTAATCCATGGAGAGATAGGTACAAATTGTATCTATAATGTTATATTACTTAACAGTATAATGTATTATAAATCATAGAATTGCATCCCTGCCTTGTAATTGGTGAGATGTGTTGCATGAGAAATCCCCTAATTCAATATAAAGTGGTTGTTCTTATGCATAACTACCTCTCTGGATCAAACCAATTCAGGCCAGAAGTGGTGAGGGGAAAGTTAAANNNAAAATTAAAGGTTTTTAAAAAAAAAAAAAAAAAAAAAAAGGCAAAAATATGACTTAGCATGGCTTTATAGGCCCCTCATTGGGTTTACAGACTTCTGCCCTCAAACAGCTGTTTAACAGAGGAGCTTCTCCCTGCAGCAGGAACTGGTCTGCAGCATGTCCTGCCACTTCCCAGAGGATTCCTCCCTGCACACCAGGCTGTTTGTGGCAGGACTCGTCCTCACTTCTGGTGCTGGATCTGCCAGAGGGAAGGGAAAATGTCAGTGAGGGGCCGTTGAGCAGCCTGTCCCTGCTGTGCCCCCAGCCCTGTTTGCTGTGCGTGTCTCAGGGATGTTGGAGCGTTCCTGCAGTAAAGTCCAAACTAAGACCCCTGTTTTATTTCCCTCCTCCCCTTAAACCAGATGTCTTGTTCTTGAATAGTGACCAGAAACAATCACAGCTTCAAGGAAGACTTGAAAGTATCAAAAATATCCTCATTATGTAATACATCAGTAAAAGAAGAGTTTTTTTCCTGACCCTGATAGTGATCCACTCATGTCCTAAAGCAGTTTGAGTGATGGGCTGTCTGGTTCATTCCATGAAGTTTCAACCACAGATGTGTCTTCCCCTCCCCAATAAATAACTAACCTTTCTTTAATAAATAATAAATAAACCCTGCAGCTATTCTAGACAAACTATGCTTAATTAAAGCCTGTGACACTAAAACAAGTTACCTCTCTTTTCAATTAGAAAATGCACTTGTGGCATAAAAAAAAGAAAATTTAGCAGTAAGAGTTTGTCTAAATGCATGATAGGAAGGGGCCTTAATGAAGGCAAAGGAAAAAAGCTTTATTTGAGTTTTAGCTAAGCTTGGCTCTGGGATTAAGGGCTCTGTGATGGGTCCTACCAGGGCTGCTGGTGTTGACCTCATTGGACAAGATCCTGTTGGTCTTGTATGGTTTCCAAAAGTGCTGGAGACTGGCAGTCAGACAGGTACCCAAACTCTTCAGGCCTCTTGGAGTCAAAAAGTCTGGAAACCTTATGTGAGTAGTAATTATTATTATTAATTTTTCTCTGCTGAGTTTGGGCTAATCCATAAATATCTAGGAAACCTTATCTTGTGTCTCCTGTGGTATTTCACCTGTGAGAAGAAATCTGGCAGGCTTAAAACAAAGAAAAGGAAATAAACTTTTTAGACCCTTTAATGACTTAAGCCAGTGCAGATTTGCTTTGGGGCTGGGGGCAAGGAGTCAGTCTCATTTGAGGATGAAGTGATGTGGGGTTTGTTTCTGAAGCAAAGCGCAGTTCAGCCATCCCCATCTCCTCCAGCGCTCACAGCACAGCCTGAATTACTGACTCAGAAAAGTTCCTTCATGTCCTGTGCTGCCTTATTTAAGAAGGCAAATATTCCCTCTGTCCTTGAAGGGAAGGTGGGGAGGTGGAGAGCTGTTTCTCCCCAGTTTTATACACAGAATATATAAAGTGAGACCCTTTATGAGGTTTTCTTGAGATGGGAAGGAGTTGAACTGTTCCTGTTCAAAGTCTGTTTTGCTTGGCAAATAGGAAGTAGCAAGAACCTGGGAGATGATACTTTTATTTGCAAACAAAGCAAGTGCTTCCTTCTAAATCTGAAACTTGCATGAAGTGGGGGAGGTACAGAATCAATGCTCATCCCTGCATGAGGCCTAAAATCTTGATGTGCTGATTCCTTGTGCTTTTGCTTTTTGCTTTTGAATTTATTTTTCTGAGCTGCAGAGATGCCACCAAAACTCAGAGTAAAGTTTTCCAGCCTTTTTTTTTTTT
>VWZW01005507.1:2558831-2579229 GCA_013397115.1 Edolisoma coerulescens
TTTTTTTTTTTTTTTTTAAACCAGGCGAAGCCATCAGAATAATGACAATACTTTTCAGGGCAATTAGACAAGACTGTTTTTCACCCAGGTTGTTATATTTACATCTGTGGTACCCGGGTTTCCTTCCTGCTCGAGTTGTTTTGCTTTTGCTGAGTGTGAATTGTCTACAAAAGGAATGTTTTCGTACATTTATCTCCTCTTTCTAGTCAGTTTTACCTGCTCTTACAAGTGAAAGCCTGGGGGTGGGGAACAAGGAAAAAAATCATTGTTACTGTTTTCCCTCTGAAAGCCCCAAATAATTATGCCAAGTGGCGCAGAGTATCTTTCTCTCCTGTGACTGGCTGCAGTTCCCCCATCCCTTCCAGAACCCCTGTGAGCCCTGGGGCACTGGATTTTCCTCCCCACCAGTGCCCCCAAACAGATCAGGGTCTGCCTGGCAGAGTGGGGATGAGGACAGAAGGGTGGGATGAACAGAAAAAAGAGGGGGGAAAAAATGCTTCTTTCTTGGCGAGCTTTAATCGGTGCTCACCTCATACATTTGTAAAAATGACTGCCTAAGAGGTGAAAAAAATCTATTTCTCCAGCCGCATGCACTTACTCTTAAATCAATCCAGCACAGTAGGCACTCATTTTTTCCTCCTGACTTTTCTATTTATTTGCTTTACATGACAACAAAGTTGCCTTTTCCTGGACAGAAGCAAGCAGCAGACTGCTTCGCCTTCCTCCTTTCCCCATGCTGTGGGATTATTGGAAGTAGGGTGTGAACACCCATTCATTTTGTGGAGTGTTTTTATGTGCCTGTCTGCATAAAAATAGGATGTAATGATGTTGAAGATTAAAGGTATGGTCAGAAACTTTTTTAATATGGTATGAAATACTTGCACTGAGAGCAGCTCTTTCCAACCCTCCAGGACCTCCATACTGAACATACAATAGCAATAAATCCTGAAGCAGATTAAGCAATTTCCCCACACTAATGTATCTATTGGAGTTTCAAACAACCCAGAGTAGCTTGAAACATTTGGATATTCCAGTCTGTATCCCATCTGTATGTAGAAAGTTGATGGCAGGGCAGCATCCTGAACTTTGACTCCTTGTAAAAGTTTAAATTGCTGCCCTGCTGGGCTGAGTGAATGTTAATTACTTTGTCTCTTACAATACGTCCAGACTACTTATTTAAAAAAAAAAAAAAAAAATTCCTGAAGACACAGCTTTTGCATGCCAAATATATTGCACTCAACAAAACACAGGGAACAGTGGGCCTGTTTGCATACAGCCAATGCCATTGTGAATTTGCTGGGTTTAGCAGCCTTTAAGAATAATTTCAATTTTTCACTGCTCCTGTGAAAATTGTTGAGGCCAAGCAGTGTCTGCCTGGGCGCTGCCCTGGTGGCAGCTGCCATGCACAAAATCCATGCAGGTTTCTCCAAGGACCTTGGAGCGTGTCCCCAAAACAAAGATGGTCTTGAGACTGAATTTCTTTATGTCTGAATCAAGCAGAGTTTCTTGCAAGCAATTAGGAGCCCTTTCTGGGCTTGTCCCAGGGCAGGCATTAGAGGTACAGTCGAAATAAGGCCAAAGCTGGAATCCATGGAAGCAGAGTTGGGCAGGCTCTGTCTTCCTGGAGATGCTCAAAATCTTGGATGCTGCATTTCCAGAGTCTAATAATTATTAACAATTCTGTAATAACAATATTAATTACCGGGGAAGCCGAAGTTCACTGATGATTTTTTGGTTCCTTTCAGCAATCATTAAGCAGAATTAGAAGATCAGAACTGATGAGCTCCTGGCAGTGATGTTGTGTGTAAGGGCCACTCCTTGCGTCACTGCTGCAGAGCAAGGAGCTGCGGGCAAGAGTGGCTGTTTGGGGGGTTCAGGCTACAGACGTGGCATCAGGGTATCCTGAAGAGAAAGAAAAAAATGTCCCAAAAAAGAAATGTTGATAATGAAGCTTATGAGTAGGGATGTACAAATCGTGCTGGGAAGTGAGAATCTAAACCAAGGTTAGCCCCCCTGCTCTGCCCATTCCAGAGCGGTCAGTGTGCAAGCTCACACAAAAGCTGCTTGTTGGCTACTTGGGCTTTGCGCTGGACCAAAACCCAATGCCTGAAAACTTTCCCGAGATGTGGTGGAGAGCACAGGGCTTGTTGTGCCATTTATTCTCTCTTGGATCAGAAAGTGGTGTCATGTTGTGGGTTTTTTCTCCTCATATACAAAGACCAAACTCGTTTATTTTCAGCCAAGGATAAGCTTGTCCTGCACAGTGATGTCAACTGGGGTTTATCTGTCACCCAAGAGCACTGGGGACACTAAGATTTGGGGAGGAACTGTGGGTTTCAGGTTAAAGTTGTGAATTTTAATAGAAGAAGGTCTCCAGACACTGGGCTGGGAGAGCTGCATGGCTCACACTAATCCCAAATGTTGCATCCAGGTCCTACTCCCTTGCAGGGACAGCCCTGGAAATATGTGCTCATGTGTACCAGCTGTAGGGAGTTAAGGCAAATGTAGGGAGCTGACACTGGGATGTCCTGGGCTGGAGGGTGTTTGTATGTGGGGTGATGCTGTGGTCCCCTCAAAGACCCTTGGAAACCACCTTGCCCTGATTTTGGAGCAGCTGAGTCTTTATGGTGCCCTGTGGCTCTCCCATGATGGTGTGAGGGGATGGGTGAATGTGCTGCTAGCACTGCACACAGGGCTAAGGGAGCATTTTGGAAATAGGTTAAATGAAAGGCATTCCTAGCATGCTACCCATCAAATGCCCCTATGAAAAGGAATGTCTTTTATGGAGGGAAACAGCCTGCAAATAATTAATTGAAGAAAACAGAGTGGGAAGGGGGAAAGGGGCAGAATTAAAGAATTTCATAATATTTCAGACTCGGAAAAGGTGTCACCAAATCAACAAATAGAGTATTCATTAGGAGAAATTTGCTTAATTTCAGACCAGGGATGTGGAAGTGCCGTGAGAGTTGTTCTGAGGGAATTTTAAGCCCAATCAGAAATGAGAGAAGACCACAATTATTATGGGAGTCTGTTCTTCTGAGAATGCCAACCCAGTTTTGCAGACCCAAGAGGTCTGAACAATCTCAAATCAGGTCTGGCTGTACAACTCTTCCTCTCACTGCTGTCTGTGCCGAGCGAGACGTGAGGCTGCTCGTTACTGTTTTCAAAACCAGTGTCGTGTTTAACCTCTGAGACACTCCTGAGCTCAAAGTGGAGAAGTTATTTGTTAGGGCTACCTGTTCCAATCTTCCCTGCAAGCAGAGCCCGACTCCAGAAAGCTGGCTGGGTTTGCTGAACTGGGTCTCACACGAGGCAGGGCTGTGTGGTTTGGGAGCGTTGTGTGCCGAGAGGGCTCGGTGCTGCCTGGGCCGCGATTCAGCTGCTCACAGATGTGCAAAGTGCACATCTGGGTGTTATGTTAAGAGCCTTAATGAAAATCATCGGACCACAGGCTGCAGCTCCTCCCTGGAGGCACCTGTGAAAGGTTACCCTGTAGCTTTTCCCACTGGTGAGCAGTCCCAAACACCCAGCTGGGAAAGGCTTTTTTGGATGCCTCGTCCAGCAGAAGCTGCTGCAGGAGGATGTGCAGGCCCTGATTGCTTGTCACCAGGGCTGATTCAGGGGGGTACCCGCAGCACAGGCAGTAGTGTGGCGGTACTGGAATTAACAACTCAGTGTTTTAGATTACTCCCTGGATTTATTACCTTCTGGGAAAAGAAGTTATTTCTAGACCCTCTGCCAACCCTCAATTTCTAGTAAATGAGAATATACTAGTTCTGGGACTTAGGATGCTTTATGAAAGGAGAGGGGGGGAAAAAAATGAAGGAGGGAAAATGATTTTGATCTGAGACAGAAATTCAGACAAAGGATTACCCGTGTTGTTTGAACAGACAGTGCATAAACATTACCTTATATTAGAAGGAACAGAGACTTGAAACATCCAGGAAACTACTTTATTCACAAAATAAAACTAGGCCCATTTCTACTTATTCAAATACCACCCACAACTTTCTGGGGAAAGATCATATGCAGAGCATATTTGGAAACATTATTAGGAATGCATAAAGTACAGTATTAGTCAATTTTATATGCTCAGTTGCATGAAATCTGTGTGTTTAAAAAATATAATAATTTGCATTTCATGGCTTTTGATAACCTCAGGAGTGCACTTGAAATTCAGCACATGCCCACAGCACCTCCCAGCTCACCCCATTTTTAACTGAAGACCAATGGTTTCTATTAAGGGATCAGGCAGGGACTCTGACAAGCCAGTCAATAACTATGTGAGGTTACTTCATTAATGCTATAATGGCTGATAGAGTGAGAGGCAAAAAACAGGTTCCTGACAGCAGCAAATGAAAATGATAGAGATTCCTGAAGCAACGCGCCTTTCCTTTGTCATTGTCTTTTGCTTGGCTTATTCAAAATGTGGCATTTATGTATTCAGCCTTGATGAATGTTGCAGGCTCTAAGTACTTTTTCCATCTCTAATGCAGTGCCGATTGCACATTGTTCTTTCTTCCTCTCCCTCTTTTTTTTCCCCCCCTTTTTTTTTCCCTCCTATAACCTCTGCTGTCAAGGCATTGCGGGCTGAAGGGTTGCAGGCTCTGGCTAAATGGCTTTTTTTGCTGTAAACGGTGAGGGTGACGGGACGATGGATCATGAGCGCTGCCGGGGTCACGCAGCGAGTGGGTGGCAGCGGCTGGAGCCGCAGCGAGGTGCTGCAGGAGTCCCAGCCCTGCAGGCAGCAGGACTTCAGCCGTGAAAAGGCAGCAGCCCACCTCCCCAGGTGTTACTGGGGTGGTTTAGGGCACCCCGCTGGTGTTTTGGGAAGCTTGTTGCACAAGGGCCTCACAATTTCCCTTTTGAGGGGTGTTTCTTCCCCGGGACAAACAAAAACTCCATCCCCGGTGTTCCAAATCTGGGTGTCCCCTCTGGTGGCTGTCCCAGGATGGTCCCCCAAGGGGTGTCACATTTCTGCCGTTCTCTCAGAGCAGAGTCATGTGTGGAATTTGAACATCAGGATAATGGGCCTGGATAATTTAGCTTCTTTAAAGGTTTGTAAGCATTGCATATAAATGCCCAAATTGCAGTTGGAAACATGATAGAGATTCTTACAGTTTGCTTTCACTCTTTATTTCCTTTCATTTAACTATTTACGGTATTGAATGTTTGATTTTTGGTTGCAAGTCCTTTCTGGGAATTGTTTTTCTTAAGGCCACACAGACCAGAGGGTCGAGGCAAGGCTGGCCCAGTGCTGGCCCCTTGCAGAACCTGACACCTTTGTTTGTGCTGTGGAAAAAAGCTGCTCGTTTATCATGGACAAGTCTTAAAAGACAGTGCTAAAGGTGAAATAAGTCTCCTCAAACTTGTCAAAGTTGCCATACAACGAATTACAAAAATAATTCTTTTTTTTAATTGTTCCCTTCTCATAATCATTGCAGATATCTCAGCCATGTGTTGAGTGTTTTTGTCCAAAACAGTCTATTCCTTTCATGGTGTGGTTTTACACACCTGCTAAATACCTTCCCATCCTCTGGTTTTCTATTCCAAGGCAATTCTTGACGTGCCTAAACCCTAGTTTGTTTCAAGCCAGCTTCTGAAGATGCTGAGGCTTAATTCAGTGCAGTGTTTAGGCATGTGGTTATCTTTAAATAGTCCCCCAGCAGTCACGTTGCAGAGGCAATATTAGACACATGCCTAACTCTCTGCTGACTTGAGCCTAAAAGGCCTAAATATCCAAATAATTAGATTAATTTGTGGCTTGATAGTGGAAGACTTTTGGCCTAGGAAATGAGAATGCAAAAAGTATGTAAAGCAGTTGCAGATGTGTATTTCCCAGCGAACTTGGAAGAGACCGCGAGGCAAAAAGTTGATACTGGGCGTGCAAGAATGTCTGAACATTAAAGTGCTTTAAGCTTCTTTAAGAAGCAGCTTGGGTACGAACCAAAGCCCGGGTTTAAATTGTTTCCGCAGCAGAAGCAGAGAGGCTCAGAGCTTGCATTATTTATTTTTTTAAGGCACTGGTAACTTCAGGGATTTTCCCATGTTTATGGTTTAACAAGAAGGGAGCCAAGTGTGCTGTGGGTAATGACATAAGCATTAAAATAGAAGGATGAGGGAGATCCGGACTCACAAACCTCTTTGGGGATTTTGGGCCAGCCAAATGACCCCCTCAGCAAAGAGGGTGGGCTGCTGCTTTCTCCAGCTTGTTCTCCACGAGCTCCTGGCAAGGGTTGCTGCTCACCACAGGAAGGGTCTCCAGGAGAAGGTCCCTGGGCGTTGCTGTGATAACAACTTGAAGTCACCCAGATACAGAGGAGGGCCCAAGCTGCTCCTTTCCAGTTGCACAGGAAGACCTGGGGCATGGAGGAGGGCGCTGGTGTTTGTAGCAGGGGTGGTCATGTGAAGTATATTTGTCTGTCTCTCTCTGTAGGCTGGAAAGGGAAGCCTAGTTTGGAAACATAACTTTTCCTGAGGTGTGTGGTTTAACAAGTCATGAAACCTCTCTTGAGGTGGAAAAGCCTGTATTTATTCATATATTGCAAAGTGATTTTCTATCTTAATTAGCCATGCTAGTATTTTCCACTTATTTGCAAAAACAAAACTCTGGAAACCAATAGCTTCTTCCAAGAGGGAGCAGCTCTCACTTTGGACTGATGGGGTTACCTGCAAAAGTGGCCCCGATTTCCAGCCCAATTCTCCTCTCTGTGGGGGTTGCTGAATGCACTCTGTGTATAAACTGATGTCATTCTGTGTCCCTATGGGACTTTAGGACACATCCCAACGGGGTGATCTCACACGACGTCCGTGGTTTGACTTGGTCTGTGGCTGCATGTGTTGGTTTAGTACCTCCCTGTTGGTCTTCACGCAACTCATTTCTCAGTCTGCCTTCAGCCTTAAATTATTCCAGCTTCTTCCAGGCACTCAGCACCTCTCTTCCCCAGCCTGTTTCCCAGATGGGAAAGGCTGTGATCCCTGCTGGTGCAGCCAGAACAGGCTTGGCATGTCCCCATAGCTGCAAATACTGGAGCTGTGGCAGTTCCTTCAGAGCGTCCAAGGCTCCCTGCTGTGGAGCTGGGGTTGAGGAGTGTCCCTGGATGAAAGCTGCCTTCCAGGAGAGGATTTGCTCAAAGGGTGGTTGTGCAGCAAAGCTTGCCCTCCGTTAGGATAAACCCTCCTGGACAGGCAGCTCTGGGAGGTGCAATTTGCACCTCTCTGCACAGGGAGAGGTGTGAATTGAGTGAAGAGGCTGCCAGGCTTTGGTTCCTCCTTGGGAAACCACCAGGATTGTTTTCCACCCAGCAACAAGGAGAAAGGGCCGCTCATTCTGCAACCACCAATTTGTTGTCCTTGCCCAAATTGTTTTTCTGGGCCCTAACAATCTGGGAAGTGGGTTTGTGGGTGATCAGCACCTCCTGCCCTGCTCCTGTAGGGTGGGACTGCATTGCTGGGCTGGACTGGGGGTGGGCCTGGGTGACAAACCTCACTTCTCTGCCTTCACTCCTTAAAATTACTGACAGTCCTTTCTGTTGTGCTTTTGGCTGGTATTTGCGTGCAAAATCCTGCTTTTTGAAAGGTAGCAAAGATTCACAAGTTAACACTAACCCAGTGTGGTTTTATGTGCAGAGCTGGGTGGTGGCTCAAGTTTTCTTGATTTTTTTTTTTTTTTAAAGTTGTGAAATTGCACAGGAGTAACTGGAAAATGCTTTTTCCGACAGGAAGCATTACACCTATCTTACCTGTTCACATTCACAGAATGCTCTGAGCACAAAGGAGGGCATTTAATGAACTTAATGAATCCATCAATTAAAGAAAATTCATGAGCTTTCCATGATCACCTTCTTATTTCAAGGCCAAACTCTATTCAACCCAGCCCAGTATCTCCTAGCAGATACAATATTAAAATATAATATCAATTGTGGCATGTGGATATTTTTAAAAAGAGGTATTAAGTAAAAGGCATCAATGCCTGTATTACACGAAGATAGAGATGTAATGAATGCTTTCACAGAAATAACTTTTTTTAAGAATCTCCTGCCAATTTGTCTGCGTTTATCATTTGCTCTTTTAAACAAAAGTTAGGGAAATTATTGCTAGCAAACAAAAATCTATTTTAGCCAAACACAGTATGTCCTCAAAGATCCAGTTTGTCGTGCTGATAGTCTCATTGGCTGTGATTTGTATATTAAAAAGATTTTAATTGCCCAGGTAAGTGCCTGCACCTGCTAAGACATTGAATATTAGAGCACTTTATTCTAATCTCTTATAATATAGGGCACACTTCACCCATAAAATTATTCTCTACACAATTATGGCTTGGTTTTGCTGAGGTAGAAAGTGCAACTTAACTGTTTGGTTTTGCTCATTATTATTAAAATCATGCAAATGAGGACCATTAAGTAACAGTTGTGTAGTTAACCACTCAATAGCCTGGTCACTGCTTTTCCTCTCCACTACAGACAATTCCAGGGAGGGGGATGTGGTATCTTGTGGCTGTGCCGGGTGGGCAGTGGGCTCTGGGAGTGTGAGGGGCTTACGTGCGATATTGCCACCAGCTTTGTGTAAACTGCTCGGTTTTCTCAAGCGTCCTATTTCCATTTACAACTGGGAAATTTGCGATTTCAAAACACGGAGATTTGTTCTGAATCAGAACAACTGGCACGAAGTTTGAAATTGCCTGTAAAAAGCACATTTCTGGGACATGCTCTTTTGAATTAGTCAAAATGTTCTAGTTCAATAAATCAAAAGGTTTCGTTCCAATTCAGTATTTCTTTTATAATTAGGGATATAATGCAAAGTAACAGCTCAGAACAACTTTTTCTTTGGCAATGAGTAATCGACTCGCTCTGTCCCAATGAAATTTAATATTAGGATTTATTCTCACCAAAACCCGTGTTTCAATTTTTGTTCTAAAGGAAATTCTATCAAAATGTGCTGACTCCTGCACCAAGTTCCTAGCCAGCAAAATGGCATTTCCTGATGGAGAATGTTTTATCCCAGATGATTTGACCAGCTCTTGCCTAGGTCTCCAAATCTCTAAACAAGGTTATTCATTACTCTCCCCATTATACCTTTATTGAAAGAATGCCATGCAGCAGAAGAGGGAAAATCCTGTGCTCTGAAGTCCAGGACACTCTGTAGCTCTTAACTGCAGCCAGGAACAGGACACAACTGGTCTGTGCTACAGACACTGCTTCAAATTAATCTCTGGAGTAACTCCAGGGCCTTCAGCCGAGTTGCTCCAGGAATAAATTTGACTCCCCAGTTTTCATCCAGGTGGGTTTATTTGGATATCACAAGGTAACTGTGTGGCCATAAATCCATAAAAGGATTTATGGTTCTCACAGGCAGCTCCTGCAGGTCCCGAGGTGAGATGCTGGAATTATCAGTGTGATTTGTTTTATTTTGTCATATGTGAAGGAGGAGATAAATAGTCATCATTTTATTTAGGTGTGTAACCCAGAAATGTTGGTGCTGGATGCACACACCAAGGTGTTCACACCTGGGTTCAGGGTGAGTTTCCACCCAAAGCTGGGCTCAGACTAAGGCTCCTTTGCAATGTGAGGTGCTCACACAGCCATAAATGTAGGATCTGACATTGGAAGTAAATCTCTTCAGACAGCTCCTTGCCCAAGTGGGGAAATCCAACCTCAGCAGATGTGGCTGCTTGGCTTCTTTAGGAGCAAAAAAACCTCAAGATGTCTCCTGTAAGGGGTTTGGAGAGACAGGAAAGTTGCTAGTGTGTGCATAAGGAGAATTATCTGGGATGTTTTTAAGTGGAAAGAGTAATGGGATGAAACTGAGCTAAGGAAAACTTCAAGCCATGGAAAAAATAATACAGGCTAGTGGTCTGTGGACTGGTCTCCTGAGAGATCTAGGAAAGCCATGCCACGCTGGCCAGTGAAAACCACAGTGGGAATAGACTGAAGAAAAATATTTTAGTTGTCAGCAGGATGGACAAGGTGCCCTGTGGGATTTTCAGAGTGATTCAAGGAGTATTTGTTTTCATGTTTTGTTTTCTAATTGACCAAAACATATACAGCAGACTCTCACAGGACTGTGCTGAGCCAAAACTCTTGCTGAAGTCAGATGGAGAACTTTTGAGCCTGCCCTGTTGGAAAATGTCCATGGGTGAAATTGTGGGAGGTACGAAGTGCAAGAAATTCCCACCAAAATGCTCATTTTTCTGCACATCCTCCCTACAGGGGACATGTGTGTAATTAGCAATTGCTTCCAGTAAATGGCTGTCTGATCATGATGAAAATCCAATTTGGAGGAAATCATTGTAAAAAACACAATTTATGGCTGGGCCCGCACAATAACAAGTGCCTGGCTGGTGGAACGCCTCTGCTTCCAACCGAGTGTTGTCGTATAAAAGGTTGGGTTTGGGGTTTGTCTGCCCCAGGCCCCTGGCAGCGTGGTGGGGAAGGAAGTGCCCTCTTGAACGTGGCTGATCTTCCACTCCACGGCATTTCACGGCTTTTGTGCGCCACGGTCATGTGGTGGTTGGAGGATACAGCCTCTGAAGAAAACTCTTAAAAGCATCTCTCGTTCTGTTTTTCTTTTTGCTTGGAGTAATGTTGTCTCTTGATGCGCCGCTGATGTAAAGTCCTTATTGTTAGATGTCCCACGGGGGAGCTCCCTCCTCCTTCTCGCCAGCTGGAGCGTCTGGGCTTGGCATAATTGAGGATGGAAATCTTTCTCCCGTTAACTCCATTCTTCGTGAGACTTTACCGCTTCCTCAGACCAACGTGGTCTCTCTCCAGTGTCCCTGTGCTGCAGAGGATGAGCCTTGACTGCAGTGCTGCTGCTTAGTCTGTCACCCCACGTGTCACCAAGGGTACCAGTCCTTGTCCTGCTCTTTCCAGGGCCCTTGGTGGTTGCACACACACACAGGAGCAGCTCAACACTCTTGCAGTGCTGGCAAAGAAGGGTTCTGACAACCTTGGTGTTGAGTTTTAGCCCCCTCAGGGCTAAAATTGCTTGTTACTGAGCCTCCCAAAGTGAGGGGAATGCACTGGAAGTTCATACTGTTTTACTGCTACTTTTATTATTATTGTTTTCAACAAGATCATTATTCTGCGACCACATCCCTACCTGGTGAATCAAGTCTGCAGGCACAATAGCTCCTCACAGGCTGTTTCCCCCTTGGTTCCTTTTCTAAATCATAAATATTGCAGATTGTGGAGAAATTCTATAAACAAAGAGGTTCATATCTGAACTCATCAGGACAATGCTATGTTTATATAAACTGCTACTTGTGGCGAGGGGGTATATGACAATTTTTTATTGCTGGCAAAGGACATATTATTCAAATATATGTAGGGAAAATAAAATGAGCTCGATAAAGTTGGGATGCCCCTAGCAATCAGAGTTTCACTTTAAAATAACAGTAATAATTGAAGCTCCATTCTGCTCACCTGCACCGGCAATCAGTGCCGTAGTCCATTTACAAATGCCAAAAGTTTCTTATTTTGTGCAAGTGGCATGTCTGTGGTGGGTAAGGAGTTATCCCAGCTCGGGGTGAGCTTCTTGGGAATGGGCTGGAGCATCCCACCCCACTGATGGATGGGCTGCCCTGTGCTAGGATCTGGCTCCGTGGGGCTGCTGCTTCTCAGCTTCGCCTGCTGACCTCGGTGCTTCTATCCAGAGTAACCACACGTGCATTTATCACACAACTTTATGAACAGTGAAGGTTTATTACGTTGCACTTAAACCTCGTTTAACCTTTTCTAAGGAAGCAATGCTCTAAAGTGGGATTGCAGGAGTTTGCAAAATCCTGCGAGCGCTTCCCGGGCAGGGTGTGCACAAGCTGCCCCCAAGAGAAAATGCAGGTACAAACCCTACATCTGTTGGCTTTATCATTCTGCTGTGAGGAAAAATATTGCAGCCTAGGAAAGACTTATGGGAAGACATAACTTTGGATTTTTTTTTTTTAATTTCTAAATTAATCATTGGCTCAAAAATATGTGCATCTCCCTCTCGCATGGTGGCACTTGCAGGCCTGACACCTCTCTGTGCAGGTGGCCCTGGGGCAGTCCTCAGGCCCAAAGACCTCCTGTGAGCTGTCACACTGCTCAAAAAGCTCTGGTCCTGGAGGGAAAAGGGAGAAATAGAAAGCTAGAGCTGAGCAGTACAGAGGGCTTCCTGGCAGGAGCAGTGCCCCAGGGGAGCTAATGCAAATCTCGTCACTTGGGATAGTTAAAACTTGAGTGAATGGAGTTCCAGCCTAAAGATAGCAGGGAAGCATCCTTCACAGGTGAGGAAGGGCCTTGGGAGGCTCCCAGGCTGGGTAGTCTTTTTCCAAGTGTACTTTCAGTGATTTACATTTCTGTTCTGGATCGGCCCTCAGCTTGTAAAATGTTTGTGTCACTTGGGAGTGGAAAAACAGGATGAAAAAATGTGAGAGATGATCCACAGCGCTTAGTGAAATTACAAAATTACAAAAATCTTAATTCTGGTGGAGAAAAAACCCTTCACTTTTGGTTTCTACAGAGCCAAAAAAACTTTATAAAATTAGCTTTGATCATCTCACACCTGATGTCCCCTCCACCTCCTTGGACATCTTCTCACATAGGAATTGTAAACACACAGGTTCCTGACCGTTGTCAATGAAGACATTTCTTAGAAAGTCAGAGCCCCTGCAAGAAGCAGCCAAAAATAAACACCTCTTCCAAGTGGGTGGCAAATGTTGCCAGAGGTTGATAGGAATTTTCTGTAGGTCTGGGCATGAGCAGAGGAGTTGTAGGAATGGCTCTGTTGAAGGTGCTTGGGCCAGAGAGTGCAGCTTGCAAGGCAACCTGACGATGAAATCAATAATTTACCTTGTGGTATGACTGAGATGGGTTGAGTCTTCCCAAGTCAACTTAGAGGTAAGCAAGAATGTGCCATAACAGTGTGTTTTTGAACCACAGGATAGAGGCTTAATTGATTTGCTCTTTATTCTTTGCAAAAGACAGCTGAATGTCAAAGGTCTTTCTTTTGTGAAGTACTGGAAAACCCGTTGTCAAACAACCTCTGCTCATTTAATAATTTATCCCATTTTGCAAAAGAAAGGCGGCTGACATGCACTAAATCTAGTCCATGTTTAAATTACTGCATTGAACAATAATAAGAGGAATGAATAATCTAGTACATCTATTTAAAATTAAACATATATGAAACTGTTTTTCCAAATGATCACCAAGGGCTATAGTTTAAAGGCAGGACAGAAGCCACGAACAGAATGAAAATGCCGAGCAGTAGTTTGCAAGTGGCAGCAGAATTATTTATTCTATTTTTTCTATACATAAGGAATAGAGCTAAATGAACAATGTTTAAGCATGTCAGAATTTCATCAATTTTGCATGAGCATTCACAAATATCCTGGTGGGGGTAATTGCTTGCAAATACATTTAAACTAATGATATGTTATGTCCTTACTTGATATAAAACTATTAAAAGATACGTTATTGCATTTGACAATGCCATGAAGCTGGGTCAAAGCTTAATGACAGATTTCTGCATTCGTAAATTAAGATATACTCTGCTGGAAGCAAATATTTTGTAAAAATAAAAGCCATCTACTATGAAAGTTTGATCATTGATCTAAGGTTGCTTTTTGGTTTCTCCAACCACTGGGCTTGCAAAAGTAGAGGAAAGGGAGATTCCATTGCAGAGGCAACTCTGGAAATCCCAGTGTGGCTCTTCCATGTGCAGCAGGAGTAAGGAGGCTGGTCTAAGGCACCCTGTGGTTTTAACAGTCCCATTGGAGACTTGGGGTGAAGCTTGTGGACCAGCTGGTGTGAGAGTACTTGGTTTTTTTGTGGGAAGAGCAAGAGAGTTTATTCTACCTAAAGTTGAACGTGCTGGAGAGGCTTTTTAGCCTGAGAAGAAATTCAGAAAACAGGTACTGATGGCATCAAAAGACTCTGAGGAAGCTTGGTAGGCTGAGGTTAGTGTGATGAGTTTGTTAAGGTCTGGCCATTGCTCAGATCCCTGTCTGAGGTATCCCTGGCTGGTTCAGTGTGGCAGGAGTGTGCCACAGAGCACCTCTTAATTTGTGGCAATGTGCTGGTGAGCTATTTCAGTTATTTGCTGAAGGTTAGAATAAATATGAAGTATTTAGAAAGTAAAATGTCCACAGGATGCAGCCAGGCAGCCTTCACTGGGCAATAGAAAGGTCTTGGAGCAGTGCAGATGTCTGGGAAATACTGTGTCGTCCCAGGAGAAGCCACGGGCTGTTATGATTGTAAGAGAGAGGCACTGATCAACTTTTACTAATGGTTTCTGGGTGGTGTGAATTTTGTGATGATGTGAGGCAGTGTATCCACTACAGCAGAGGAAATATTGTTTGTGGAGGGTGATGCATCCTGCAGAGATGCGGCCCCTCTCTGTCCAGCAGCAAGTGGAGAGGCACCAGGAGTGACGATAAACCCTCACTTGCCCCATCCAAAAGGCCACCCCACACTGTTGTGATGGCCATGGGATCAAGCCTGGATGGGTCCTGGCCTGTGCTTGGGTGTTGTGGTGGGTTTGAGCAGCTGCTCCAGGATGTTTCATGGCCTTTGCCGCAGCCGGCGGCCTCCGCTGCATGGCAATCCTGAAATATCCCTTCCCGTCACCTCTCACGCTCTCTTCCACTCTTTGAATTGCTCTGATTCCCAACATCATTGAGGATTATTATAACCTCCCTTCGTAGCGTACTATAAATTTTATTATAAAGCACGAATTCTTCGGCTCCCAAGCCCCATCTTGCAGGGAGACAGCGCGCTGTAGTTCTTCCGCTCGCAGTAATGTGAGCAGAGAGCTAATGAAGGTCTTTATGTAAATTTTCCAGTTATCAGGTGAAATCTTCACATCGAAATCTGTCACATGTTATAAAAATTCTTTATGTTATCAAATGCTAATGATAACTCAGAACACAGAGCCCACGGAGGAGCTTTGAAATCCTTCATAAAAACTGCATTCGGCCCCAGCAACCGGAGCCTTGGATTTCTACTCCGACTACTCCAGTTTGTAATTAGCATAGTGCAGGCTTCTCTGCCCTCTGAAACCATAATGTTAATTACAAAAATTACACTGTGTTTAAAAGTGCAATTAAGAGACTGTGCTGCACAAAGGGAGCCGTGGAACCTCTTTGCACACTTTGAAGCCAGGTCGCAACGCAGCCCATGAAAGAGAGTCCAAGGCTCGCTCCCTGCTAAAGGCTTGGGAAGATCATAGGGAGAGCTCAGCTGAAATGAGCTCCGGTGGGCTCTGCTCAGCCCTTAATGAATAATACTCTTCCTTGGGAGGGAAAGTGGTAAAAGGCAGAGGGTGGGGGGAGAATATTGAACTAATTAAGGACCTGATCCTGCAGTGGTTCTTGCATCTGCTGGGGATGACTGCTGCAGCGGGGAATAAGTGCAGGATCAGGCCTTGGGAGGTCACAGTGCAATCACAGCTGCAAGCAGCCTATGATTGCCTCGGTATTTACACAGCACCTGAAAGCAAAAAAACCCCGTGTTCCTTTGTGTCTTTGCTGTATTGAGTAACTTGGAAAAAATTTAATAGTTCTGTCCTGGTCCTCAGCTGGAGGGTTTGTTCTGCTCTGGGGAGCTGGGGTGTCCCCTGTGATTCGGGTGGCGCTGGCTCTGAGCGTGGTGGTTGCTAGTCGAGGGAGCCCTCAGTCCTGCCCTTCTCAGCTCACAAAGGGAGGAGAAGGCAGCTCCAGAGTATTTGTGGAGGGGCATGAAAAAGCTGGAAAGCTGAATTGCACAGTGCCAAATGTTGCATGAAAGACTTGGAAAAAAACAGATTAAATTTTTTTTTTTGGCCTTTTAAGTCACTTGATAATATGAACTTTGGCAGTCCCTTCCACCAAAGACCTTCCAAGTGCCTTGCACAAGGTGTTAATTAATTAATTAAGACCCAGAGCACCCCTCTGTGGTCAGTATCTGCATACCAGCTTGTACACAGGGAAATTGAGGCACGGCCAGTGACCGGAGGGGGTGTGGGCAGCTGCACCCAGGGCAGGAGAGCCCCTGAGGCCCCATCTCTTCCTTCTGCACCACCAGAAAGTTGTTCTTGTGTGTGTGCCTGGCTGAAAGAAACCGGGCATCCCTGTGGCATCGGTGCTGTGGGTGTTTTGGAGTAGCGTAGTGTGGGGCGGGAACACCGGATCCCACCGTTGCAGCCCTCTGCTCCAGCTGAATTCCAAGGCCACCCGCCGCCTCCATCGGCACCAGCGGGCGCTCGCAGTGACACTCTGGGGCAGGATTAGGCCACACTGGTGTGGCAACTCTGTCGGCCTGGTTCTGGTACGAACCACGAGCTGCTTCCTTGAATTCTCCAGTAACTATTCCATACAGCTTCATGTAAAAAAAACTTCAATAACTGTTCAATAAATCATCAAGCTGACCTTTTCCGGTAAAAACGAGCACTGCCACGGGTGATGCCGAGAGTGTGTGTGTGTGTGTGTGGTGGGGGCATGGGGGAAGGCAAGGGGGAGCCCAGCTTTGCCAAGAAACTTCAGTGCAGCCAGCAGCTTTGGGTTTATTTTGCTTTGGTGTTTAAAAAAAAAAAAAAAATCCACTTTCCTTCTCTTTGCCTTCTACCTGCCCAACTGGTTATAGACCCAGACAGTTTACATATGTGATCCTTCCTATTTAGAAAATTAATGGTGTTTTCTGGCTCCAAATCACAGCTTGTGGTGCTCTGCAGGCGATGAAAAACTTGGCCAGCTTCAGCAGCAAAGCAGCCATTAGAAAATTAACCCTTGGTGGCAAAAGAGCAAAGGTACCCCAGCGAGGTCCACGAGAAGTGGCAGGCTGCAGCTTTCAGGTGTACCTACATATGTTAGCAATGTAAAACCAGCGCAGGCAGTCCCCCCGGAGAGTGCCCATCAAGCGTGTTTGTAGCTGGATACTGTGGAGAGGGCATGGCCACATCACTTGGCAGCGAGAGCGACCAATATGCCACGGTTTTCATTAGAGCACAGGAGAAGTGCTGAGCGGAGATTATGAATCAGAGATGCCTCTCTCGGCTCTACCTGGCTGCACAGCACTCGGGCGGCTGCTCTCCGATGTGCCAGTGATTCCCCGCCGCTCCAGCCTTAGCTCTTCTCCCATCCTTCTGTTTGTCGTTGGCAGCCGTGCACAGGAGCATGGATATGGCAGAAAACTTAAAATAGTTTTTTTAAAAAATGGATGTGGGGGGGGCCGCTGCTTTGCTGCATGCTCTGTTTTGGCTTTGAGGGGTGAACTCTTCTGGGTTGCAAAGCATGGTTGTGGCCAGTGCTGTCATTGCCCCTGTCCCCGGGGAGGGATCTAGGGATGTGTGAGCAGTTTGTGGGTTCTGCAAAGATCTTGAATTTCCACCATGTGAAAGTTGTCACTTTGTGGCAGGGGGATCAGTGGTGCTTCTCTGACTGTCCCAAAGCAGAGAACAAACCATGTGGAGCATCCAGAGGAGGAGTAACACTGCAGCTCTCAGTGCCCCAGCTGTGGTGCAGCTCCTGGGTGAGCAGAGCTGGGAACAATCCATAGCCAACACCCTTCCCTGTGCCAGGGGACAATCCATACCCAACACCCTTCCCTGTGCTGTGGGGATGCCCAGGGTGCCTGGAGCCCTGCAGGGTGGCCATGGCACAGGTCAGGGCTGTGCTGCCTCTAATTTGGAAGTAATTGGGGCGATGTTATTTTGAGGTGGCCTTGCAACAGGGTGAGTGGGGATATGCTGCAATGACAGTGGTGGCACTTTTCTTGGTGAGCTGAGGGATCTCTGCAGTGGAGTCTTTCAGTGGCCATTTGGGCTGTGTGTGGCTGTGGGATCATGCTGGCAGCATCCCTTTGGGACAGGCTTCACAGTGCTTGTTGTACCATGTCAGGAGGTGCAAAAGCTGCTCTTTGGCTTTTCCTGTCACTTGCTGGAGAGTGAAGCATCTTTGCTCCCCCTGTGCCTTTCCCATGTGCCTGCTTGTCCCTTGTCCTACAAGAATATTTTGGGGTGGCCTGTTTTTTGAATGGAAAAGCATCAGGGCAGGCAATGCCTGTTGCTGGTACCTGTAGCAGAGGTGCCAGACTGGGGTCCTGTGTTGGATGGAACAGAAACGGGGCAAGCATTGCCTCTGCCACCCCTGGCCCTGTGCGTGCTCATCCTGCAGTGCTAAAGCTGGTTTTATCTCTGGGCTCGTGGTGCCGGAAACCACAGCCGTTAATTTCACTGCCTCTGGCTTGGGGCTGTGCAGAGCTGAGCGAAATCAGCCTGTCCTCCTTCCTGCCTCCCCAAAACGAGGGGCAAACAACAGCAGAGTGTGAATTACTCCTCTCTGGTTTACTTTGACAAAAATGCCCTAAACCGAAGGCTGACATGATTATAGATGATGCATTTTCAATTAGCCTTTGTTAACGCTATTAATAAGATTAATAACGTACAGTAAAAATGTCAATAAGCTTATCTCCATAATTTTTGGATCAGCCTTTTGGCTGGGTAGCAGCGAGCCCTTCCCTGCGCAGCCTCTGTGGGCTCGGGAGCGAAGTTGCTGCAGTAGGATTTGATTTCCAGGGAGCAGATAGGGCACGTTTGTGCTCTCCCTTTGGCAGCTGCTGCTGTAACGCTGCCTGGAGACCCAGGGCTTGCGCTCAGAGCGCCGGCAAACTCGGCGCAGCCCAGGACTTTGCAAAGTTGCTGCACAGCAAAATCTCCTCTAAAAAAAGCTCATTTTGTATTACCTGGGCTGGCGTTGGTGACCCCGTTATGAACTGGATGATAAATCGTGCGAGGAGCTCGCGTTCCTTCTCCGGTTTAAAACGTGCGATACAGCAGCGACTGGTGTTAATGTACAAAATTAATTGCCCCGGTGAGACACTTCTTCCCAAAAAGTAATAATAGTTAGGATTTAGCCTGGCGAATGTGAAAACCCTCTGGTATACTAATAAAATGAAAAGGTTTCGCAAAATAATATCCCAAATAATTGGGTTCCCTCTACCAAAGGACCCCATGTTGTTTCTCTTAAGCAATATATAAAAAAAATTGTGATTATTCCTTTGGACTTAATAAAACGTAATTGGAAAAAATCTTGAAAGAAAGCGTAAGGTAATCGCTTTCACTTTTCTCAATCAAGTTGATGTTGCCGTCTTTCTTCCATCCTCCTTGTAAGGTGAAGAAGTCTTTAATGCATTTGGATCATTCAAGAGGCAAAAAAAAGAGGGGGAAAAAAGGAAGCAAACCAGCTTTTTTCTCTTTTTTATTTACAAATGGACTCACAATGTTTATTTGTGGTAGTAAGAACTCACTGCAGCTTTCTTTGGTTTGAAGGGCTGGCTGGTTTGGCATTGGGGATTTTTTAAAAATTTTTTTGGGGTTTGTGACCGTTGGGACGAGATTTGGGTCTTGATAANCTGGCGAGAGAAAAAGGGGCGCTGGGGGGGGTGGGAAGGCGGAGGGGCTGCTGTGCAAGAGATGCTATAGAGAGACAGCGCTGGAGATAGTTGTCCCAGCTACGAGATAAAAGCTACATTACATGAAATTAATGGAGGCTGTCTGAGACATACATGAATCACTGTTTCAACACTAAGAAACCAGCACAAAAGAATAAAGAAATCTGAGTACTAACTATATCTTCAAAGGTCTCCTATTTACCCAGCTATACCGGGTACTGACACAAGTGGGGGGAAAATATAAGAAAAAAGCACTGCTGTGATCGAATGAATGAGACCATATGAGCTATATTGGTGCCGTATGCATTCTATTTAGCTGATATCAAACACAGTTTAATGAAAGTTAAATAGTTTCTGAGGAGTGCATGAGCTGGAACAGATTAGATTCCACCGAGGGGTCTGTCAGCATATTGTTGCTCACATGTATTCCCTGCTCAGAGCTGCCACAATTCCAGCACTCCATTAGCAATACACAAAAGACTTATGCAGATAGCGGGCATAAGCACGTACCGCCATGTTGGGAAATAAAAAAAAAAAAAAAAAAANTACAAATGGACTCACAATGTTTATTTGTGGTAGTAAGAACTCACTGCAGCTTTCTTTGGTTTGAAGGGCTGGCTGGTTTGGCATTGGGGATTTTTTAAAAATTTTTTTGGGGTTTGTGACCGTTGGGACGAGATTTGGGTCTTGATAAATTTTTTGATATTTTTTTTTTTTTTTTAAGGCGCTTTTGACCGTTCAAACTTTTGAACAGCCCCGGCTTGTAAATCCAGTGCCCGTCGCCCCCTCCTCCCGCTCCCCAGAAACTGCATGCTCCTACTGTGCTGCATTCATAATCAAATTAGTGCACTGTGAATAGGTTAAAAAAACTGTTATCCAGCCGCTGCCACGAAAGATATTTTAGCCCACTCCCCACAAAGCCCTCCCTTCCCGGCTCCCCCTGCCTTTTTTCCTCCCTCCGCGAGACATAAAGACATCCACGCGGACGGAGAGAT
>VWZW01005507.1:2579458-2613728 GCA_013397115.1 Edolisoma coerulescens
TAGGGGAAAAAAAAGAGAGAGGAGAGGGGAAAAAAAATACCCAGATGAAGGTTTTGTTCAGCGCGTTCATCTGAAAATAGATCTCTGTAATTCGAAAGTGATAAGAATAGATGGCGAAAAGGAGAAGTGGTGGGGGCTGTCAGAAAAATAAAATAAGAAAATAAAATAAAAAAAATAGAGGAGAAATATGTAAACTCCTTTAAAAGAACAGATATTGCACCAAGTATATAATGAGGTTTTGATCTTTCAGGGGACAATGACAGGGGTGAATGCTGTGCCCTTTTGATCTGCAAGTTACATCTGGTCTTAAAGGCACAGCGGTTCCCGTGGCCTCTCTGCCCAGAAGTTGCAGTAGAAGATGATTTTTTGGAGAAGGGGGGGGAATTCCTCCTATAAAACAACATCTCTCAAGCTCCTCTGTCTTATTTTAAGATGCAGAATTCATCCTAGAAATACCGCTGGACAGCCTGTGTGCCTGGTACAATCGCTGTCACTGAAACTAACATGAATTGAGATTAATTTTTATCACTTCAGAGGATTTTTATTCCTCTCCCTGGGAAAAGAAAAAAAAAATCCTCCTTCTCAGAGGTGTCTGTTTTAAAATTAGCAGTAGGATAAGGCTGGTGGGGGTATTTAGATATCAGATGGCAATTGCTCAGTGATTATTGCATTTTGATTTAATCTGACAGAACTGATCTTGCACCATGAAATCTGTATTTTCACAGGAAAATAGGAGTTGCCATACTGGAACAGACCATTTGTCCACCCGGTCCAGCGCCTGGACCCATCCATGGGGGTAGCAAATCTCTCCTGTACTTGCACCCTCCATAATTATTTATTATTTATCACAGGGGGAACAGCGTTTCTCCTTGTTCCTGACTGACAGTGCCTCCACACCCTACGGCAGCAGCATTTCTTTGCCCTGAAACTTTTTTTTTAACGCAGCTAAGTGCAGCCACGAATATTATTTCTGCCCACGGAAACGCTGCAAACTCCTTCTGGAGCGTGCCTGGAGGTGACAGGGACATTTTCATCTGCTCAGGTGTGGGAGGGCAGGCGCTCCCCCCCATCCTCTCCCCTTCCCCTTCCCTCCCCACCCGCCTCTCCTCTAATTCGGTCAAAGAAAAGGGGGCACAAGTGAAAACACGATGATTTGTTCGGGTTTCTTTCTCTGCAGCTGGGAGTCTGCCTTATTAATATTATCTGGGCTGGGAGCGCGCAGTGTTTCCTCAGGCATCTCTTCTGAGTCATTTTATCATTATTCATAGGGATAAAAATGGCCCAAACCAAGGATCCATTTAGGGTTGCCTGTCAGATCCACTAAGGTAATTGGCTCCATTTCTTCATTCCCATTCTAAATTAAAATAATTTTATTAAGTGGTACAGTAGGTGTTTCACCTGTGTCACCAGCTGCCTATTAGAGCCAGAAAGGGCTTTTCCACATTATTTCTGTCTGTTCTTATAACATTATGTCATTGTATTCCGCGTTACTGCGTGTCGGAGGTTGTGCGGTCTCGTGTACTTAAGTCCAATGGTTACAAAATGTAGGTCCAAGATGCCCTTTTTGGGGTGAGGGCAAAGTCAAATACACTTGACTGTTCCAGCTCTGCTCGCTGCTTCCCAGATGGAATTCACACGGCAGGAAAAATCACTGCAAGACTGAGAGCAAGGTCCATGGCATGATTGAAAGTGTACCACCAACGAAAATGATGAACCAGTGGTGGTAGAGATGTTCCCAACGGGAACATTTGGAGGGGAAGAGCTGGTGTTAGAGCTGTGCTGCCTGGGCCTGGGAGGAAAACACGTGGATGGGCCTCCATGGAGGGAACAACATGTGGCACAATTGGTCCCTGCAGGTAGCAGCCACTGGCGGTCCTGCTGCTGGCACTAATGTGGTGCTAAATTACAGAGCCTGGCCAAGTGTGTTTAGGGTTAGTTTCTTCTTCAGAGCAAGGTGGTTCTTCCTCATGGAAATCCTGCTGAGGTCACTAATCCCACTTTAAAGAACTGAGATGAGACTCCAGAGCACCGTGGGGAAGGTGTTCAGTGTCAAAATAAGGAGTTTGCAGCTCCCAGGTTCATGTTTGGAGCATCCAGCTATATCAGTCAGGGATGGGGGCTGTGCATCCAACAGCACATTTAGTGTTCAAATACAGCATGAAGCATCTCCAGCCACTTTTTGGCAGGTGGATAAATACACATTTGAGTGTCTATCTGAATTAGACTTCTTGGGGATGGATCATTGGCCACTGAGACCCCTACATCCCATTAGGGCAGGGGAACCAGGAGCAGTTTCAGGACCAGCACCAGAGAAAATTGCAGGTGGGTGTTTGATTTTTAGGCTCCCCACAGACCATACCAACCAGCCAGGTGGAAGTTTCCACCAGCAGATAAGACAAGCCATGTTATCTGCGAGTGAGAAAAGGTCGCTTTTCCAACGGACGAAGTCATTTCCGTCCAGAAAAAGGTGCAGTTGCACAGGAGCATTCCTTGTGGTTAGATAGGGAAGGAGGGGGAAAAATAAAGGCATGTTTGTTCAGTTTTCAGGGATCTTGCAACTGTTTTTCTTCAACCTGCAGGTGGCATTAGCACTAAAAATGGATTTTTCTTTCTTTCTTGAAAAGTGTTTAGCAATGAAAGGAAGAAAGCTGCGAGGGGATCTGTAGTAGGACTGTGTGCTTGGAGTTAGTCATGCTAACTGCAGATGGCATTTTTGCATGTTTTATAAGGCAGGGATATACAAACGTTTTAGCACCCTGAAATATAATATCTCCAGTTTCCGGAAGCAGGCGGGCTGGGAGGACGGGAGGAGCTGAGCTTAGGCTAAATCTGTGCAACTGCGAAGGAGCGGAGCCGTGCTCGCTGCCGGGCTGGCACCTGTCCATCGCGGTGTCACCTCCAGCCAGGCAGCACCTCGAGCTGCCATCTCGCCCCAGCCCTCACTGCCGGGTGTCCCACACCGCTGAGGGGCAGCTTATTGCAGGCTGAAGCTGGTGCCCCCTAAAATCAATGGGAGAACTCTCTGAGGGCTGAGTGGAGCGGGATCAAACCCTCCTGCCCTGTGAGGAGTGCCGGGAAGGAGCTGCTGGCTGTGGCTGTTTGGTGTCTTGGATGGTTTGGCTGTGTAATGGGGAATAGGAATAATCCCTGTTTGCCTTCTCTACCTGGCATGGGGGGCTGGAAATATTAATTAGTGCTGAAACAAGGCTTAGAATAGAAAAGTTTATTTTTCCCTTTTTTGGGGGTTTGCTTTGTTTGTTGAATTTTTTTTGTGTGTGCATGAGGAATGGGAATAGGCTCCTGTTTTAAACTACAAGATCGATCCCAAACCCCATCGCTAATGCCTACACATTCCCAACACACCAAAGTGCCCCATGGGGCCCAGTCCCAGTGCTGTTCCTTCCAGCAAGGCTGGGGGCTCCTTTCACCTTGTCCTGGTGGACTGAAGATGAGCCTTTTATGGCCATAGTCATTCAGATTTGAATTCCAGTCCAGGGAAAGTCCACTCGGGATGCACAAGAAGAGCAGACCTGGAAGAATGAAGCCTTGCAAAGGCATTCCTCAAATTAAAAATGTGGAATGAGCATCATAGGAAAGCATAGTGGCTGCTGGCTTCACTGGTATGGAAGTCCCCAGAAGAAAGCCAGGAGAGCTAAAGAGAAGAGTGGAAGCAAAAGGTTGCCAGAGAAAGAAACCATCAGCTGAGGCCACAGAGCTCTCACCAGAGGCTGTATGGAGATATTTTTTTTCCTTTTTTTTTTTTTAGGCAAACCATTTTGTTACTGGAAAGTGCTAATTTGTGAAAGCAAAACAACTCCAGGCAAAGGGTGTGCTTTGACAAATTTCCCATATTGAGGAGGGGCGGGGAGAAGCATGAAAAAGAGGAGAAAATAAATGCAGAACGATTGCAATGTCATGGGGGGTAAGTGGAACGTTTGAGACAGGGGCTAAATCACTGTTAAATCACTGCAGGCAGAATTGATGTGAGACTGGAGCACACAGAGAACTGGGCAGGGGCATAAACCTAATTGATTTGAGGCTGGAGCAGGGAGTTAATTGGGGGCCAGGGTGGAACAGTAAGTAACAGAGTGCTGTGATAGCCAAAAGCATATCTCACTCTCCGCCATCCTGCCCGTGCCGGGTGTGCGTGCCGGCAGCTGGGAATCACCCCAGAGCCTAAACCACGACTTCAGCCTCTTGGTTGGAAGCTGGCTCCATGCCTTTGGAGAGCTCAGGATTGCTCCCTGTTGTGATGGACCTCAGGAGAGAGCAGTACTTGTCGCCCACAGCCTTGTTTTGGCTGGGGAAGGGGAGCAGTGCTTGCTGCCAGAACAATTATTGTGGGAAGACATTCACTCTCCCAGAGAACCTCATTCCTCTTGGAGAAGCACCACACGTCCCCAAGGAAACCACCTAAACCAGGTCCACAGTTACTCCGTACAAATGTTCCCTTTTTTTTTTTTTCCTAAAGACTGTTGAATTGAGCACTCAAAATTTGAAAATGCAAAGATGAAGGTTGCCTGGGCAACTGCTTTGCACTGAATGAGGAAATGATCTTGTGAAACAAACATTAAGTGATCGTGTAATTAAAGACTGAATCAAAATTCCATTGTACCAGGAAGGAGCCTAAATGAAAGTTGACCAGGCAACTTTCAGTTTGGCATTTCCTAAGTTTTAAGAACTTGATTTAAATTGACTTTCTTTAATTATTTCTCCTTTTGTATGCAATCTTAGATTTTTTTTCTCCGAGAAAATTTATGGCATATTGGTATGTTGTAGCCATGCTCACCTCTAGCCACAATGCAAGTGTCAGCCCAGGAGCTGTAGAATCCCAGATTCCCAAACGCCCACCACTGGGACAGAGGGTGCAACTTTCGTCTGCTGCCCTTTGGGGAGCGACAGCTGAAGGAACAACGTGACTTTTGGGTTTGTTGTTGTGTACGATTTGCCACGCTGCGTCAGATGGGCACTGAATTTAGTCTACACCAGATGCACCAAAGAAAGATGCAAGAATAAGTATGGAGGAGTAGAACAGTCTGTCCACAGGAAGACTTCACCCAAGCCACTTGGAGTTAGAGGTTGTTTTAAACCCTCAGGAATAATTTTTATTTCCCTTCCAAACCCTACTTTTTGGTTTGTTGTGGTTTTTTTTGGCGATGGTTTTGGATTTGGATTCCACCCTTTCACCATTTCCATTACCCAGTGTGTCAGAGGAATGTAGTGACTCAGTACTCCTGAGGTCTGCCTCAAGCTCTGGGGCACGAGTGTGGTCCAGAGCAATTGTCAGCAATCGGTCACCAGCAGGAGAAGCAGAACCTCAGACCTGCAGCATGATTAGTACACTTGGTTGAAGTTTTCCTTAAAGTGATGTCCAGTCCTCTACAATGCATGGATCCTTCCAAATAATACCTTCAATTTTTTTCCTTTTGCAAAACCACTGTGGCATCTTTGAATGCATTAAAGTGTATTTGCTGTTTCAAACCTGTATTTAAGACTTTGCATCAGCAAACTCCTCTCTTCATCTGGAAACGCACAGGCGCTTTTAGCTCACGCATTTTTTAGCTTACTAAGTGATGGTTACACAGAGCTCCACCATTCCCTTGCTATTTTCAAGGGCAGGAAATGTCCGTGCACGCAGCATGTGCTGGGGCCTGGCTTTTATTATTATAATTGTTATTGTACTTAGCTATCTGTCAATGCAGAACTTCAATTTGACACAAATTATCTCCGCAGTGGTGCGTTCCTACTGTGAGATGCTCTCGCGCCTCCCGGCTCCAAGCATGGAGGCAAAAGAGTAGTTTTAACCTTCTACCACCTGCACCCTGTCTAATTTTACCTCATGCTCGCACTTAATATATTTTTTTGGTGTAAATCCCAGAATATGCAAACAGTTCCTAAGAATTGCACCAGGAAATACAGTGCTAGGGAAGATATGACTTGTATTTACAGAACTCACTAGGGGTTTGGGGCACCCAAAGTTCTCATCTTTCCAGGGACACAGCGAGACTCAAAGGGAGCACTTGCCCGTGACTGCTCTGGCTTCCCTCGGTAGCGCTTTCCTCTCACCACTCAGTTAGTCTTTGTCAATGTATTATTTTTTAATCTTAGTGACCATTTTATGATTTTTTTCCCCTCATACCCAGTGTTTATGCTGGAAGCAGTGGTAGAAGTTGATGCTGTTTTGGGATAAGGGGGCTGAAAGACCTCTCTTTCCCCTTGCTGATGAGCACAAGTAGTGCCTGTTTCTAAGCAAAGGAGACTCTGTGTCTGTTGAACTCAGCTTTGTACTGCTTTCATTTTTCCAGGATAGGTTGGGAAGTTCATTCAAAGTTCTTCCTTTACTGTGGGACATCCCTGACATTTTCCCATTGACACAGAGCAACTGGTGTGATTCAGTGACCTTCTGCACCGACCCTTCAGTTGGATTCTGTTCCTGCTTCCTCACCCAGCCTGCCCCACCATCATGTCCTTGTCCAGCTCCGCTGTTTTGCTGCCATCAGCTGACTCCCAGTCTCATTGCTTGCCCAGGCACAGGGTCTCTCTTTAAAAAAATTATTATTGCTATTATTCCTACAAGTGTTTTTATCTCATGACTTAGCCCAAACAGCCTTACTCTTCCCCTCATCATTTAGCACTGGCTCTCCTCTCTGCAGAGTCTGTGTCCACCCAAGCAAGGCCAGCTGTAACCCATCTTTCCCGTCCCATATTTCAATTTTGCTTGACCTGTAATCCCATGGATTTCTTTCCATCCTCACAGTCTTCCTCACGTGTCCTCTTCTCCCCCCATTAAATGAAGTTGCTTCCTTTTCTATGTCTCCGAGACCTGGAGATACCCAGGGAAAAATGATTCCCGTTGTTCTCTCCAAGGCCCCTCTTCCAGCAGCTGGAAGCTGCAATTACAGAAAAAGTCTGGTTTGAGTTTGGCGAAGTTATAAGCAAATGAAACAGTCTTATAATGGGAAGTGTCATACAACCTTAGTAATAGACAGTGCCATCAGCCCCACCTAGAATATGTGCGTGTGTGTAAAAATGAAGCCTGAAAACTGAATGAACATGAAAAGGCCTCGACCTACTTTCAAACTGATAGGAACGCTCCCCATCCCTAATGGAAGCAGACAGGACAGGCCTTGTACATCTCTGGCTTCATTTTGCAGGAGTGTGTTACAAGTGCAGAATTAGTGTGGAAAGGACTCTTGCAGACAATAAAAGCGGGGAAGGTTTTTTGCAGGACCCATTTGCACAGGGGTAAAATGCACAGGCTCCTCTGAATCCCAACCCCGGCAAGTCAGGCAGATGCTGAAACATGCGGTAACCAAAAGTAGGTCCAAGCCTGGGCCCTCCAGTAGACAGATCTGTCTTCTGACAGGCCCAGGGTCTGCTCTCCAGCTGCAACCCAGAGGAAATTCAGAGGGAGACAGGGATTCAGAGCATCCTCTTTAAGCCCACCATTAGCTTATTAGGAAACCGAGAGCTCTTATTCCTGGAAGCAACGTTTTGTGAACTGTCATACTCATTTCCTTCACACGCTGGCACAGATTGCCTGCTTGACCCGAGGGCTGAAGCCATTTACATTTTTGATCTGCTCATCTCTCAGAAACCTCCACAAATTAGAAATACCACAAACCATGTTTGTTGTCGCGAGGGCAGAGAAGTCTGAAGTGAGGTCTGGGTGCCGTGTTTGACCTCGGCTGAAATACTTGTTCAAAATAGACCTCCTTTGAAGAATCTCAGAGTCTCTAAACTTCAAAGCACTGGCTAATGTCTAATTGACTGTAGGTGAGTATTGCTTTACAGGAGAGCTCTTCTGCACCAACTCTCAGACCAAGCTTCTCCAGTGCCTTATAGCTGAATGAGAGAATTCAAAAGCTACTACGATCTCCAAAAAGATTTTGAGTTGAAGCTGCATAATTGCAGCACTTTTTCCTTCTGTGTTAAGATTCCTAATGAGCTTTTTACAGAGGTCTCTCGGTCTCTCAGCTGAGAAATGCTGTAAGACAGCAAACACTTTATTTCCTGAATCTTTATTCTTCCTCACAGTGTCTGTTTGCCACGGGTATGCTCTGCCTTGTGCTTTTGCAATGAGGACATGTCCATCTTTTCTGCTTCCCTTTGGTCCCAGCACCCTCAGATGGGGCATCAGGGTGGCAGAGGTGCCTCTTTGGATGGGACCCTCAGAGCTTGCCCACGTGTACAGGCCTAGGAGAGGGTAGAAAGTGAAACCCTAGGAGCAAGCTGGTAATGCTGTAAGACTGAGAGTTCAAAACCTCAGTATTTTTCTGTGATGAGGCCGTTTATAATTTACCACCATTCCCTCCTGCTGAAAAATTCCTCTAATTCTTCCCATGTGAATGGAGTGGGCATGAAGGGAGCACTAAAAGTTTCCTCTCTTGTTCTCCCATTCATTTTCTTCTGCTAAAGCCCTGTGGATGAAACCCATTCCAGGTGCCAGAGAGCTTTTCCTGTAATTTACCCATGGTATTCTTATCAAAAATGTTACCTCCAAAAATATTTCCTTTTAACATTAATTATCCTTTGAGCCAGCTCACTCGCAGTGTACAAAGGGGTACAGAGGCTTAGCAAGATTTTTTTTTTCCCTTTTTTTTCTTCTTCTTTTTCATTAAGTACCACCTGTGCCTCTCTTTGCATATGTGGAGGGGCTTCCCTCCACCTTGAAGACATCACATCGTGTTCTGTAGGAACCCAAGCTAACAGGTATTAAATGGGTGATTATTGTTTAGTGATGTGCTGTAGTGCTTCCCACATGAGCTCGTGAGGAGGCTTGTGGTGCTGGAGGTGTAAGAATTAAACTAAAAGTCTAAAGAAATAGTGGTAATGAAAGAAAAAGGACTTAAGCTGTTGCTGGGATAACATCTTTGGAGGCTGAGTCTTCTCTGGAAGGTTTGGTGTGCCCAGGGCGGTTTTTGCCTGCAAGGGGAGATGAGGATGTGATCAACCATGGGCATGGAGGTGGCTACCTGAAGGCAGCCCCACAGGAGCTGGGGGAGAGAGAGGGGTTAATCTCCTGTCCTCTTCACCCAGGGGAATGTTTATTGCCTAGCAGGGAAGGTCTCCTTTCCTTAGGTGAGTTAAGTCAGCCTCTGCTTTGTTTGATGCTGCCCATTTGAGGAAAGCTTCTCCCTGACCTTCTGCCAGAGAGACTGATGACAAGGATGGTTTGAACTAACCTTGACATTCACCAGGGTAAATGGCTTTTTTCCACAAGTAGTCAGCAAGCCAGGAGAGCCAGTCAAGAGCTAATGAATCTGTACCTGAGGGAAACTGAACAACAGTTGTACTTTTAAAGAAAGAAAGTCTTCCCTGGCTCCATCTGTGCTTAAATGCTGGAGCATTAACTCTTCCAGCTCACGCCTGGGCCTTGCCAGGTCCCCTCTTGGCTGGTGGCAGAGAGGCCACCGGTGGAGATGTGGGTAGGGAAGGCCTCTGTGGGAAAGGACAGGTGCTCAGCTCCCTCATTTGTGTGGAGCTGGATGAAATCACTCCCTCCTCTCCACATGGCAAGTGATAACCCCCTCAGAGCCCTGCAGTGCCCTCAGCATGGAGCGTCAGCCAGAGGGATGCCAGCCAAGACTGAAGGGTGGTTGGGTCACTGCTGCCTGCAGGTGCTGTGCCCCCAAATGCACCTTTAGAGGGGGTTTAAGGCCAAGTTTCAGTCCTGGGTTTTAACTCTCTGGGCAGTGGAGTGGCCGTCACCAGAGCTGGCTCGGGTCTCGGTGGATGGGGGTATCACACATGGGCTGGTTTGTAACACCAAAGAAAAGGGAAAAGGGCCCAGCTGCTGCTCCTCAGCCCAGGGTTTTCACTGGTGTGTCCTCAGATTGTACAAGCAGAGGCACCCGGAGCCTGCTGTGCCCTTTTCCTGCTCAAGGAAGGAGGTTTCCTTGGCTGCTCAGCTGATACTGGAGACAATAGAAAGAGCGTTGGCAATTGCAACATATTTCACTTTTCTCAGTACTGTCCAGATGATGTATTCCTAGTCCTAATTAGGTTGTTCAAAGCCCAGTTTTTGTGAATAAGCCATCATTGTGAGAAGATTGGCCTGACAGTCCTCTGGCCTGTTCATTCACAAATCTTGCCTGTTGCTTCGTTTAGCATTAACTCATTAGGGGATTCCTCCTGTGGCTGGAGGGAAGGACCAGAGGTGTTTCACTGGAAAGGGCTTCCTGGAGGGGTGGCTGGAAATTAGGGTAGGACTGATTTCAGCCCACTTTGGTGAACCTCACTATTTCATGGGAACTCAGGCTCTTGAAATAAGTTTGCAAGGGGACTGGCTGGTGGAGCGAGAGTCTGTTTTTCTGGGATGCTCGGGAAGTGACTGCAGCCAGCTTTTGTCTGGCAGCACTTGGACTCGAGGCACAGGGACTGCTTTTCTGAGTCTGCTACTAATTCGTGTGTGCATAACTCCTACTGGCTGGACTAAATCAGCCTCTGTAAAATGTATTTATTAATACTTACTTCCTAGGGCTGTTTATTTAAATGTTTGCAAAAGGCTTTGGAAGGCTAAGCAAGGGGAAGGCACGGGCTCCAGCACTGAATCTTAAGCACTGGCAATGGAGATGGTTGGCAAAAACACAGCCATACATTTTCCTCGGGATAACAAAAGTAGCGCCGATGCCATCTCTGTTGCATGATCGTTTTCCAAGGGATGATTTAAAAGAAACCACTCCAGTGTTTTAAGGAGGGAATGAAGCAACACTGGGGAAACGAAGCGCAGCTGGGATGTGGGCTGGGTGTGTTTGCTTCTGAGATTCCCTCCGTGGGGCTTTGCCCAGGTTTTGATGCTGTGTGCAGGTGGCAAGAGCATAAATGGGCAATGGAACTGGGGACAAACCAGAAGGGACAAACTGGGACTGGGGTGAGGTTCTGGCAGGTTTTGTGTCTGCTGACCAAACAGATGAGAGTGAGGAGCCCGAGCACAAACCAGACTGTGGTGCTGGCACAAGAGGTGCCCTGCAGCCCCCCAACCCCGCCAGAGGCTGGAGATAAAGCCCTGGCGCTGGTGAGGCTCCTGGGGAAAAAGTTGTATACAAAGGAGGAGATAATATTTCATCCTCCCGCGGGTCAGTTGGTTCTCGGCAGTGTTCTCTGTTTGAGATTTGAGGATTTGCAGACAGACAAACTCCACAACCCAGCAAAGGTCAGTCTAAATATCAGACAGATAAACAGCACCTTCTCTGTAAGCATAACTCCGATTTATGGTGCTCCGTTTTCTCTTTCCTTTGCATGATAAAGTGGAACGTGTGCTTCTTCAGAGGGTGGCAGCTGAAAAATTTAAAGTAACATAACTTCCTGAGGTGTTTTTAAAGAAATATGCTTTCCTGTAGGCACAGCCTGCTTCCTCTTTAAGGCTTTTTTTTTTTTTCTCTCTCTGATTATTTTGCTTTGGAGAATTTCTCCTTCCTGACTCCCCAGTCCCATAGAAAAATGCAACACCTGCCTGGTAGTGGCTTTTCCAAAACAAGACCTGCGTGAAAGTGTGTCTGTGGGAGCACTGCATTGGCCAAGGGCCACCCAGGAGGTGTTGGACCCTCTTCCTTGACCACAGCTGGGCTTTGGTGTTTCAACCTGCCCTCGAAAAAGCCAGCAAGGTACAGGGCAGCATTCCGGATGTGATTGCGGCTGATAACACAGCTCCTTTATCCCAGGGTAAATCCTTGCAGTTAGAATTTGCTCGTGTCATCCTCAGCAGAGCCCCCATCTCCCCATGCCCCGTGAAGTATCTTCAAAGTGAATATAAATTATGTTACAATGGAAAACCATCTTTAACAGTATGGGAGTGGGGAAAGGGAGTCACAGTAAATCAGGATCAGACTCCCTCTAGTTTTCTTCTCCCTGACCTTGTGGACAAGACCTTTGTAATTAAACCCTCTCCGTAGGTAGTAGAAGTTCTGAGTGCAGAGGCTGTACCAGCTCCTTTTTATAAGCTAAACTATTTTTCATTAGTCACATAATTGAAGAAATATCACACTGCACCATGAAAACATTAAAAAACCCCAGTATTTCCACTCTTTAAAAATATTACGATTGGGGTTTAGTGTTTAGGGATTTTTTTGGGGGGGTGTATTATTTTTGTTTGCAGAAATCCTATGTGTGCTCTCACCAAGATTGAACTCTAACCATTTTTAGGAATTGTAGGTGTCTATACCACGGATTCTTGGATTCTGGGACTAATTTGCTTCTAGGCTGACTTTTAGAGCAGTTATTTAGTCAATCTCTGGAAGGTGATTTTTTTACATCACTGTAAACACAAAGTAGTTTACTTTTTGGGGGTTTTTTTTTAGGGTTTTTTTTTTTTTTTTTAATCTGCCTCTGGATCCCTGCAAGGTGACATTTGTCAGGAATGTGCATGGCTACAGGCTGCTTGTCACAGCAAAGATCCCAGCATTGGTGCCAATGCAGCATCATGGTTCAGCCGGTCAGCTCGGCATTTGTAGCTGCAGCCTTGAAATCATGCAAATTATCTGCCTAGTCTGTAATATTAAGGCCAAAAAAAAGCCCTTTTAAATAATTTGTAAGGTTTTATAACACAATACAATCATTGTAACATTATGAAAAATGCTAATATTAGCTTCCAGAGCTTTGAAGTTTGTTCCGGGAATTTGGATTTCGCAAGGATGTCCCTGCAGGTTTTACAGTCAGTAGAAGACATTTGGGTGGAGAGAGGGTAGAAAACTGAACTTCCTTCTCTCTTCCAAGTTTTGTAGGCTTCGGGGGGCTCTGGGCAAGGGGGTGTGAGATTTTGTTTTTTAGGCAAAGGTGACCTTTTAACCATTAAAATAGAAAGCAAAGCTTTAATGCCTTCAACATTTTATACTCTGTTTTGGAGAAATGCTGCTTTCCTTGAAAGCATGGCAGATTAGTGAAGAGGAGGGAGCTGAGCTGAAGCTGCAAACTCAGGCAGCAAGGCAAGGATTGGGATAGTGGTGGTGGACACCAAGAGGTGGGTGTGTAGATGCTGATGATTAAATCCCTCACGAGGCAGGCCCTGGTACGAGCAGGTCCCCCCCCTGCACCTCTTACAGCCCATTCACTGCTACTTTATGAGACAGAGCAGTGACACGCTATTAAAGTTGGTTATTCTAGATGGTTCACCTGGGGATTTGCTATAATTACTGGAATATTCCCCTGCTCCCCGTGGTCAGGGCAGTGGAGATGCAATGCCACATTGTGCTGCTGACACAGCCCGGCGTGCAGACGGCTTCTCGGGGCTGCAATAGAAGTATCATTCAAAAATTATTTTCTTTCTGGTGATTTCTGACTCGCTCTTCCATGACCTAAGTGGACACAGGCTGATGACTGAGGCTGGGTGGATGTCCCACAAAGCAGTAAATAAATCCATCAGTGCACAGGCATGTCCATCTCCTAACATGAATTCTGGGTCACTCTGGCGTGGTAGAAACGAGCACTTTTTCTGTGCAAAACATTGTTGGGTGAGAGCAGCAGCAGCAACAACAATTAAAATTTCATATCATTTGGAGAAAGTCAGTTTTTAAGCTTTTTACTTACTCACACCTGAGGGCTGTGCTCATCTTGCAGGGCCCGTGCTGGTTGTGAGCTGGAGCTGGTCACTGCAGCTGGGACAAAGTTTCATGGCACCACTCCATGTGTCGTAAAAAGCCACATTTTTTCTTTTCTCTTTTTGGGGTTTCTTTGGGAAATGTTACCAGTCTTGCTGGAAGACCACGTTGCACAGTAGGAAGGATGAAGAGATGTGTGGTGTTTCTCATCTCTGCTGCGATGCTTTCTTGGGTTTTGTTGGTTTTTCCAGGGTAGGGGTCTTTCTCTCACCTCTGGCGTCAGCGTGGGACAGTTCCCTTGCCACTTCCCCAGTGCTTGAGCATCACCTGAGCACCGCTGGGTGTTTCCATGGTGACCATAGCGGGGCCAGTCTCCATGGATACACTGGTACCCTGGCTGTGGGACGGGCAGCTGATGCTGATGCCTGGGGTACCTGTCCATCCCAGGACAAGTGGCCCGGGGTCAGCGGGGCTGGCAGGTTGGGGACATCAGATCACAGGCAGCAGCAGGAGGACAGTTTGTCACTGCTGCCAGCCTCAGGGCACAGAGCTCTCCTCCTGGCACTCTCTGAGGCCTGCACTTTCCCTATGGGAACAGGGACTAAACCCCAGCCCCATTAATCACCTGGCTCCAAAGATCTCCCTCTGTGTCACCGTGTGTGGTGGCGGGAGCAGTGTCCCACTGTCGTGCAGGTGTCCCTGTCCCCGGGAGGGCAGGGAAGCTCAGGAGCAGGGCCCCCCACAAGGGTCCCAGACAGGTGCTTTATTTTGGCTGGGCTCACACGATGTACCCGTGCACCTGCACCAGCCCCACCAGCCCTGTTGCTCCCCCCTGCAAGAAGAGCGGGTGCTCACCGCCACCCATGCGCAGGTGCTCGAAGGTTGAGCAGAACGTGCTTAAGCGACCAAATCCTGGTGGTCAGGGATGGCTTTCTGTGTCAAGGAAGGCTCAAGTGGGTAAGGTCAGACATGAAAATAATCTATGCACCTGCTAAAGAGGTTTTTTTTAAATTTGTACCTTAGAAGCTGAAGGTGAACTTTGTATTTCCTGATCACTGGGCAGTGAAAGGAGCTATGTTGGCTGCTTTTATCCCTCCATTAGTTTGGTTGAGCGCTGCCGGCATCCCCAGACCTGATGGTAGCTGTTAAATAATCTGCCAGTTCTCAGATAAACTGTAGGCTGTGAGCAAAGGCAAGACTGGTGTTGTTTCCAAAGTATTGGTGAAGGAATGGCAATTTATTATTTCAAATGATCTAATCCTGGGAAGGGCAAAGAGTGACATAAGCATGATATTCAATAGCATTAGCATCACCAAGGGCTCTGGGAAGAGTTGCAACCCCTTCATGTGACGTGGCTGGAGGTTTCTTTTTTTTAACTCTTCTTGAAACACTATCACTCCTGGGAGACACAGAGCAGGACGTGCCTGCTCTGCCATGGGGCAGGGGGAAGGCAGTGGAGAGGATTAACCTGGGAGTGATTCATTTGTGCTAAAAATGACTGTGCCAAGTGAAAGACAAAGAAGATGAGGGAAGTGGATTGGAGAGGCTGAGTTCAGCACAAACGTTCCCATTGAGAAGAAAATCTGTCTGCTTTCAAGCACTTCCAGTTAAACACATTCAAAAATAAAGCACCTCCTTTTCTGCCCAAATTAGCCAAGTCACTGATGAAAACAACTTCCCCCTGCTTTCCAACTTTTTCTGCAAATGCTGGTGTGTCCTGGTCCCACCCATGTCAAGGTGAAGCTTCGCCCTGGCTGAACGCAGCAGGACTAAGCCCTGCCACAGCCTCTGGGCACAAGCACTTCCTCGAGTCCCCAGGTACCTGCTGCCTTGTAGGTAGCACCAGGTGTTACTGGCACTGTAGAAGGGGAGACAAAAGGAAGATATTTCTCCTGGTTTGCCCAGCTCCCTTGCTCTGTGCAGTTTTCACCTGGCAGTTTCTGCAGGCTTTTCTCACAGCAAGAGGGAGAGAATTGCCTAGTGAAAGAAGGTGGACATTTGCCAAAACTAGCAATGAGATCGATGACCAAAGAAACTCCACTGTAGACCATCTTCAAAGTTTCTTTTTTCTGTTGCTGCAGCTGAGATGAACCCTTGGGCTGGTCCCAGAGGCACTGTGACCTCTGGGCTGCACAGGAATGAGCCCTGGAGCTGCTGCCCTTCATGGGCACTGTGGTGGGAGAGGGCCTGGAGCTGAACACGAGAAAAACTGTGGAACTGCCCTCTGTACCTCGGATCAAAGCTGCCCAGATTTCAGCACTTGCTGAAGTTTATCCACACCTTAAAACGTATGAAAGAGTTTAAGTATGTGTTCCATTGGCTTTGCCCAGTGGTTGAGGATTAGAGAGGCCTACGGCACTTAGCAATTTTCTGGATCTGGGTAGAGTTAAAAATAAAAGTCAGGGGCGATCCTCACAGATCCCCTTAACCACCCCAGAGAGAGCGAGGAGGCAGGGACAGCCTTGCCTTGCCATACAGCTGCACCCCTTCCCCTTCTCTCAAACCTGCTTGTGGAAAATAATTCAGGCATCACTGCCCTTATCTCCCGTCATTCCTGCGGAGCAGCAGCGCCGGCCATGCCGGGGCCTTATCGGAGGCGCGGGTGCCCGTGGCACCTGGCCGAGGGAAGGTCAGCGCCGGGACAGGCCCTGCTTCCCCCTTTGCTTCCCTCCTCCTCAGGGTCGGGCTGCCAGAGCACCGAAAGCCCTGGAGATTGTTAAGCACTGAATTTTGTTCACTCCCTCTTTTGTACGAGCATATTTCACCGGAGGAGCAGTGGGAGGGCTCGGTCGGTCGCCACATGAGCATCCCCTCTGCATCCATTTTAGGATTGTGCCTCTCAGGAGCAGTTGCTCTAGGGGAAGGAGCCACAGTGTACAGGATTGAGCGGGAATGCAGACGGGGCCCTGGAGTGTGGGGCCACAGGAATGGGGGAAATATTGCCTCGCCTTCACCAGGGATTTTATTTTCCCTCATGAAAAGAAAGTGGCCTCTGAATGTCAGCCCAGTCTGCCTGTCAGTTCTCAGCTGCACCATGGGATAAAGCTGCTGATCCCTTTTATCCCCTTCTGGGAGTAGTATTAATAGTATATTCATTTTTGTTCCATTTATAATTCATTACTGTCCAGTTATTTGGATTTACTTGTGTTAAAAGGCATAACGAGACAAAAACTTAGCTGGTTATGAGCCCGGGGAGAAGGGGAAGGCTCTTCCCCTCCCTCAGTCTCTGCCTTGCCTCCGGGGCAGCGGGGAGCAGGCGGCCAGGGCTGAGATTGCCAGGGAGAAGAGAGGTCACTTTGTCCCTGGGCTGTGAAGCTTTGGAGGTCACCATTGCTTTTGTGGCTGTTGCCTCCAAACCCATAGGAAGAGTGTTAGTTCTGTCCAGATTGGCACATTCCTGGATTGATGCACCTAAATCTCACTGAATTTAACTGCAAATCAAGCTCCCATGGGTGTTTAAAATCCCTCCAATACAACTAAAATATTTATACTAAACAGGAGCACGCATTTTAAATAAAAATTTCTCCTTACTGTTTTAACCTCCCACTTTCCTCCCTGCTCTGTTGCTTTTATCTGTCACATAAGCTCTGGGTCTCCTCTGGGCATTGCAGGTTCAGGGCCAGAGGGTCTGCTCTGCCCACAGCACGCGCTCCAGGAGAGCCCCAGATGTTCACAAAGCGGGGAGGGGGGAACCTCCACAACCCAACAACAAAAAAAAGCCGTGGTTTTTAAACCACCTTTACGCTTTCCTGCTCCTGGGGCCAGCCCCCTGCATAAGATGAAACAGCCTGGAGTCTGCTTTATCTCACCCCCAGCTGCCCACCCTCCCGGGGGACGCTCCGGCAGAGGGGCTCAGCCGGACACGGCCGCTCCGACTGCGTGCCTCGACTCCAGGGACGGTGCCCAGGGAGGGGCTGTGGTGGCACCAGCCCCGGGGGGACCCTGTGGCCAGGGCTCACCCCATGGCCAGTTGTGTGGGGTTTTCCTGTCTGTGTGCTTTGCGTGAAGCAGCTGGGGCTGCAGTTGAATTGTTTTTTTCCTTGAGCTGTCAGGCTGCCTTCCCGGTAAACTGTGGCTTTTGTGTTGACTCCGGGAACCCCATTTACACCAGGACAGAATTTAGTAGGTCCCTTCTTACAGCTTGGCCCAAGTAGAACAAACTTGCTCTTGAGGTTGCTCTTGCAGATGGTGCTGGTGCCCCTCACCCTGCTGTGACCACCCACGGGTTTTTTAGCTGGCTTAAATTAGCTGCTGATAGAGGTCTGGACAGGTCAGCCTGGACATTCACATCCCAAATATGCTTTTGGGAAATGATCTAAAATACGGGCAGGAAGTTTTATTTTGCAGATAGACCCATGCAGAGCTCTGCAGACAGAGAAACATCGATGGACACATCAGTCAGACTGGACGTCTTTGATCCTGAAAGCTCCCAGTCTTTGAAGGATTTTTTTGTGTATTACTAAGATTCCCAGTCTCAGCCTTGACCCAACTGCTCCCTTCCCAAAGGGCATTTGCAGATGTAGAGCTAGAGTTACTGGTGGGCTCCCAAGAGGAGAAATCCCAAATTACTGAGGAGTATACTATGGGTTTCCCAGCTGTAGCTCCCCAGCTTTTGATTCAACACCCAGAATGGCCTTTCTGAGGCTCATGGAGCCTCTTGGGAAGAGATTTTCATATTGTACTTGCTGTGTGGCTCCATAATTTCCTTTTATTTCCTTTTTGCAACGCTGTGGACTAGACGGTAAGTCAGTACCAAAGGCTCCTCCTGTAGATATAATGGTCACTCATGATCAGCACTGATAATAAGTACTAGAAATAGAAAATGTATTTGATTTTAATTCAGTATTTCCAGTGAAACTTTATATGTTCTCAAGGTAAAAGTGACAATATTTAGGCCTAAGTACTTTCCAGACTCTTTCAGCACTTTGGGCTGGATACTGGCCTTCACCAATACAATTTGGACACTCTCCCCGGTTTTGGAAACGTTACTCAGGATTTGGTTGAGCATAAGTGAGATGAGTTTAAGTGTATCCTGTAAAACTCTTAACATGTTCTGCTTTTATCTTATGTTCTCTGTTAAGCCATTGCCTTTACTATAAACTGGATGGGAGAAGCATGTCACAGTGTGGGTAAATGGTTTCTTTCTTGCTTTGTTTTTCTCCAAAACCCACAACTTAAATCAAAGAGAAATCCAGCCAGGTCTGAACCCCACCCCTCATTAATGGTGCCTTGTGGTGCTTCTAAAAAAGCCAAAACTGGAGGCCAGTGGCCCATCCCAGAGTGTAACACTGGTGCTTTTGCACTCACCCAGAGGCAAGAGCTGGACTTGTGCGCAAATTTTTGGTTTTGTCCTTGCCACCAGTTTTAGTGGCACACAGGGTAGGTGGCACATGGAGGAATTATGTAGTCATCAGCCTCTCCCTCTAAAACACAGCACCTACTGACTTTGCCCACCCCTTTGGTGTGTCTTTGGGTCTGATGTGTTTCTGAAAGGGGAGCAGAGGAGGAGGAGAGGGGGCAGGGAGGCTGCTGGCAGCCCCTCTAACAGGAGCACGGTTTGCAACCCCATTCACAGACATTGTCTGGCATTGTTGTACCAGACACGCTCCATTCATGGCCCTTCTCTCGTCCCTTTTCAGCAAGTGCCCACTGGTCCTGCTCTGTTTGTCGGCAAGAATGAGCCGCTGGGAGGAGGAATGTTTCCCAGACAGGGGGTGAGGAGGTCAGTCTGGACCTCTGGACATTTGCGGTGCGGGCTCGCAGCCGTGGCATGTGAAAGCAGGGGAGCCTTTGAGGGCCTGGCGGCCGTTTGTTTGGATATGTGCGGCTCAGATCATGAGATTAGCTGTCAGGTCATCTGCTGTGAAATCCATTATGAAAAACACCCGGAAACTGATGCTTGACTTGGAATCCTTAGTTGGCTAAATTGCAGAAATTATCTTCCGAAGCTTTTGTCAGCTCCACATGTACGTGTAATATGTTTATACGCGCGCAGATGTAAAATAATGTTTGCAGCGGTGCCTCATGCAAAGCGCTCGTTGAGTAAATCTGTCACTGAAACTTCAATTCCAGACTACTGCACTCCAAGATCTGCTATTATCAGTGAAAACACATCTTTAGAAAGTTCACAACAGTCTGAAGTAGATGAGCTATTGAAATGCAATAGAAAATCTACCCCTCGTGGATTAGTCAAACAATGAACGTAGCCCTGCATGTAAACATTGTCTAACTGTATTGGCAGGGTAAATGGTTCCTGATTTACTGCTGCAGGAATAGGTGGCATTTCCTCACACTGTGAATACAAATATCAATTATCTCAAGGAGAAATACATTTCTAATCTGTAAGCGTGGTCAAGCGATGCAAAGAGTGGCAACAAATCAGTCAATTATCAAATTATTAAACATTTCCAATATTATTATTATTAATCTCTAGCAACAGTGTACAGTTTGCCAGAAAATAAATTGTTAGTAGCTCTTGGAGTACTTGAAAAAGTAGTTTTACTCTGTGAACATCCTGAAAAACCACAACCCTGAGTCAGGGAGATCAAAGAGGAATGAAGAGTCTGGGGTTTTGGATTTCAGAGATAGCCTTTCATGGTGGCGGTTGTTGCTGCCACTCTCGGTGTTTTCACACCGCCTTGTGTGCATTACGGATTTATGCAGTAATAGCCACACTTACCTCTGCAGCCATTTGGACGTGGCAGCAAAGTATGAACTCCTGAGGGAGAAAAAGATAAAAGAGGGGAGCAGAGTGATGCAGGTATTGCTCTCTCTGTCGATGGCCAGCAGTTCCTGCTCTGTCTGCAGAATGCTTCCACGTCTTCCACATGATCTTCCTAAAGAGCACTCTCAGCCCAGTGTGTTTTGATGGAAATATCTGAGGTACAAAGACGTGGAGAAAGGAAGAACTTAGATTTGTGGTAGGTAGAAAGTTTAGATCATTTTAGTCCAACCCATTGGAATCTTTGTCAAGTTGTTTTTTAAATGTAATACCCTCCCAAAATACCCGTGGTACCAACTCAAAATGCTTATTGGCTCATGCCCTGGGTGAAAAGGGAGCTTTCATTCACCCTTTTAAAAACGAGTAACTTTGATAAGGGCGCTGGATTTGGCAGGTTTCCTTCAATTCTATTAAATGGCACATGCGCACTCAAAGCAGATTTTTGCAGTGCCTCATCTTACAGCACCAGCCTCATCTCAAAGCAGCTCCAGGCCTGACCAAAACAAACTGCTATCCAAAAAGACCATCAAACCAGTGGCACCGTGGCTGGGGGATGTGGCAGAAAATGCCCTTTCCAGGCAGGTGATGACAGACTCGGTCCAGCTCCGGCACAGGCGGATTGCACAAGTCATGGATGAGAGTGTCACCGCTGTACTTCTTTATTTGCATAAAACAGTTATCCCATGGACAGTGGCTCTGGAGTTGTCTAGACAACATGCTTCCGATGGTATCACTGACCTCAGACACACTGGGCTGGCTCTAAATTAGCAATGAGCAGGGCTGGAGGGATGTATTATGGCAGTTATAAACCATAAGAAGGTATTTAAATAGATAGATAAGACACATGCAAATCTTTCCATTGCCATGACAACCATCTTGATATAGGTTTTCCATACGTAGCAAGAACGGCAGAGCAAAAGGCACTGGAAAAATAGCAAGAACCTGTAATGATAATGAACCCTGACAGTGTATTAGTCTAGATTTTGGTCACTTATTAACTCTTAATAGAATACAAACTTCTATAGTAATACAGTGTTCAGTGGGTCAGGGAGCAATTACTTCTAAACCTTTGCTATAAGGATCTCTGCTATATGGCTATACCTAATGTACCAATTCTTCACAAATTGATCTGACTGATTAAAAAACACTTTGCTATTAGATGTAAATTGCTTAGCTGCTCAAAAGCGCTTCGCGGAGATGGGTTGCACAAAGCATGAAAATATGTCATTTATGGACATCTCTATATTTCCCTCCTGATTTTATTGGCCAGGCGAGGAATCTCGTAAATCTGAATATGTGGATAATTGTCATGTAATAGCTGGGGCCGCCAGTTTCAAAAGGGAAATGCAGGGCAGCCCCCAACACGTGTGTGACCCCTCCATACGTTACCTGTCTGAGCAGGGCAGGGATGAGTGTTTATTCTTTTTTGTTCCTCCTTCTTACAGTTCTTCATTTCTTCTTAGTGCAAACCCAGTGGTTTGAAGGCCAGCTCACGGCTCTAATGATGCCTCCTGTGGCCAGCGAGGGTCCCCTCCAGCAGTGTCTTTCTCAGATAGATGCTCAGGATGAAAGCAGCTGCCGGAGCTCGGACCTGGAGGCGTCTTGTCCAACCTGAGTCCTCTGTGCTTGTTCTCACACAGTCCAGGGATGCTGGGGCACAGGTGGCCAGGTGGGAAGGACACAGATACGCGGCCCCACTTCAAACAGCTTCCTCCACAAGGCAGATCCATCAGTAGCGACTGGGGCTTTGGGAAATGAATTAGGGTTAACCTTGCAGGGCTTTGTTGTTGTTGTTGTAGTTTTTTCCTTGATGGTAGTGAAGATGCTTAGGCATAGAGGTGACCTAATTGCAGCCTTCCAGTACCTGAAGGGAAGAAAGGAGGAGAGAGAATTTTTATGAGAGTGTGTAGTGACAGGACAAGGGGGAAAAGCTTCAGACTGGAAGAGAGCGGGTTTAGATTGGATATTAGGAAAAACTTCTTTACTGTGAGGGTGGTGAGGCACTGGAACAGATTGCCCAGAGAAGCTGTGGATGCCCCATCCCTGGAAGAGTTCAAGGTCAGGTTGGATGGGGCCCTGAGGAACCTGGTCTAGTGGAAGGTGTTCCTGCCCACGGCAGGGGGTTGGAACTGGATGAGCTTTAAGGTCTCTCCCAGCCCAAACCATGCTGGGATTCTGTGATTCTATGTGGTTGTAGGGACCAACCCTGTTGGAGACTAATTCCTTGTTCCCTCCTCTCGCTGTTCCCGTAATGGATGGTTTTGTTGTGGAAGAGTGTTTGGAGGTGGATGGCCCACGCTGTACTGCCACATTGTCCTGTTTCCTTCCACCCCAGCAGGCAGTGGGATCCCCCCTCCCCAGCCTGGCTCTGGATCCAGAGCAACTGAATCTGTCACAGCCTCTCTGCCATCTCCTGTCACCTCTACCCGCTGCCTCGGTCTATCCCACTCCACATAAAACCCTTGCTGTCCTTGTCAGAGCCTTTCCTAAAGCGCCATCCTTTTATTTATGCTTTCAAGTAATAATTTTGGCCAGCACCGTCAGGCTTTAGCTGTGCACAACACTCACACCAATCTTCCTCCTTCCAACTCCCTTGGGGCAACGACTCCTCTGAGCCCCTGAAGAGAGCAGGCAAGGTAGGGTGCTACAGCTGCTCATCGTTTGAACTGCAGCCATCTCACTACAGCCTTGGGTTACCTCTCTGCCCAACTTCCAAGGTGCAGGGAAGCAATTTGGGCGGGCCCCATCCTGTCCCCCTGCAACGTGCACCCCCAAGCACAGCAGCTCCAACCACAACCCGGCGGGTGATACCGTGGTGCAGAGAATAATTAAAAAGCTGCACTCGTTTCCCAGATGAGATACACTCCTGTAGTGTGTAAATCAGTCACAGTCCTGGAGGAATAATCCAGGCGGGATAATTGTGCAGGGGAAAGGCCCCAGACGTGATAGGGGTTTGCATTAGCAATGCCTTTTCATCCATCTGTCTTTTGACCAGAGCTAGAGAGGGCCAGAATTTGACTTATAAGGATGTTTTGATCAACTGATTATTTCAGTGACAGAGCTCCTGAAGTACAAGCTCCTGAAAATACCTTATTTGTGTACAGGAGCAGCTAGGAGCCAGGGACTGAAAGGTTTCCTTCTTCAAAGATTAATCTGTTTAGGATCTACCAGTTCCCTTATAATCCTGGAGAGTTCAACCATCAGCTTGACTGGGGGAAATATTTCACCTTGAGTGTTTATCTGCTGAGCATGGTGGAAGCAGAAACAGGACAAAGAAGAACCTGGCTCAGGGCAGGCATTAAATTATACAGCTTATTAGTGAGCTGCTGTTATTTATTAATTAGGCTAAAGAGGAGCTGAAGAGCCCTGCTCATGGTCTGAGCTTGATTGTGCTTTTCATGGGTGTTGGGAGCCCTCTCTGACACCTGCAATGCTTATCCCACTTTCAGGTGTCACCAGGGGAAGGTTAAAGGTGTTGAAGCTGGCTGGTACCAAAAACTATCCCAAGAACGAATGTGAAAGCAATGCAAGGGCAAATACATTTGTCCTGCATTCAGATGCTTTTACAGGTCCTGTGTAACACATGTGTTGCCACAAAGCCGGTAAAAAGTGTATTCCACAGTATGGAAAAGGCACTTTGGTGCTGTGGAGGAGAAAGCATCCGTGATGGACTCCACCTATGTGTTTTCTTTTCAAGATCATCTGAACTTTATCGAAGACTAACCACAGAACTGCAAATTGTTGGTATTAACACTCTAGGGCATCCTGTGTACTGAAGACTCAATTTCTTATCCTGAATACGTGTTCTGGCTGACAACTTTTGGGGTGTTATTTTGCCTTCTAGTTATTCAGATGTTCTTTGGACATCTGGGAATTTAATTAACAGCTTTTGCATGTATTTAAACCAAAGTAAACTTTCCTGGAGCCTCCTGATGGTGAGGAGCGATCTTATTTATGAACACTGGCACCTGTCATGTTAATTTGTACAAAGTTTTTGATTTATCCTAAAAGAACACATTACACAGTGGATTTGGAGGAGTTAAAGGGAACCTGCAGGGTGACTTTAATCTTTATGTCTTTATATACTTGAGGGCATTTTGCTGCACCTCTGCACTGCTTTCACCACACAATCATTTTCTGCTTTAGAAACGTAGCCATTTGGATCAATAGCTGCAGTACAATATATGGTACTTCTGGTGGGAGCCTCACAGGACACCTAAGAAGCGCCGTGGTAATTTTGCAAAATGCTTGGCTACACTCTGGAATATATCTTAAAAGTAAAAGTTGGCAAAACAGACACTGCGAAATTACAAGAGCCCTGGTGAAATTGTACTTGCTGTATTTATGTGTGTTAATAGTAAATTAAGAAAAATGGTGTGTAAGGGGGATATTCCTTGCCTGAAACATGGGTGTTTTATTAGGAAACTCTGACTGTTAAGGGCTGGGCTGTCTGCATTTCTTGTAGCAGCAGTTTTAAACTCCTGTGGAACGTGTTGGCTTCTTTGGAGGGATTTTTGAAGGTAAAGATTTCCAGCTAACGTGATAAGTGTGTGTTTCCTGGGCTTGCTTTAAAAGAAAGCAGAAGTAAAAAAGGATGTTTGGTGGCGTTTACTCAGCGCACTGAACAAGAAATAAAAGACGATCTAAAAGCATGCGTCCCTTAAAGCGTTAACAAATGTATCCTGCACGTTGCAGATTTTACAGTAAATTCTTTATCTATAAACAAACCGGGTTATCACAGCTGTTTATTGTACTGCTAGCCCTGATCCTAACCTTTATGTCTTTATTGCTTACATACCATTCCCTTGTTTATATGTCTGTACCAGCCTGTGCCCTTGAACTTGGCCCCGGCGAGCCCTGGCCCGGTGCTCGCTCGTGGGGGTCACGGCGGCATCAGAGATGGGACATCAACACCCCAGCAAAGCCCCACTGCCTGCCAGGGGCACAGACCACGGGGACACGAGGAAAGAGCAAGGAAAAGGGTGAAAGGGTGGGCAGGATTCCCTCTGAGGAGTGTTTGTGGTGCTGCCCCGTTTGCCAGGGCCCAGCAAACCCGCCTGGGAAGCTGCACTGGGAGGGGGCAATGCCTCTCTACAGCAAAACCATCAGCCCCCTGCCCCTTCCAGCTGCCCAGCTGGGGCCTTGGTGCTGCATAAGAAAGGCTCTTCCTCATTTCCCCCGCCTCCTCTGGCTGATAAGCTGACAGCCAGGCGTGCCTTGTTCTGATAAGTCAGGAAAGTTTGGTTTTCCTATGGACAAACAGCCCGTGCCCTCCAGCATCTTCGGCAGCAAGGCTTGAAGGGCAGGACGGGGAGCGGGCAGTGTGGAGAAAAGCAGGGACAGGGATGCGGCTGGGAAGATCTGCCTTCAGATCACTGATAAACTTCACGCATAAACCAAAAAGGGTTTTGCAACCCCCTCGATGTCCCACACGGTGGGTTTCGGGGCATAAAGGATTTGGGCTCAGCTCAGTGGGCTGTGTCAGAGTGTTCCACCAGGACCACAGTTGGGGCACGCTGTGGGATGAGCCCAAAAGAGGGGCTCTCTGAAACAGGGGCAGCACCAAACACACCGGGGCAAAAAAGTTCCAGTTGGAGCCTTCCTCAGCACTCCTGAAACTATCATCCTGGGTTTGGTTTCAGTTACCTGAACAGGCTCTTCACTAAAAACAACCCTCCTGGTGCAAACATCTCCAGGTCGGAATCACATCTTTCATTTGCTGCTAAAAATAATGGCAATGAATGGAAGAATTTGCAAATTCTCCCAGGGAAAAGAAATTATGATCCCATTAACCTACATTACAGCCATCGCCATTAAGAGATACCATTAACCTGCAGTTCCCACACTGCCTTTTTGTAGATACTACAGTCATCCCTATAATTCTGGAGATACTGCAGCCATCCCATAATTGCGTGGTAACTCTTGGCAAAGGCTGACTTTTTAATAGGCAGTGTTGCAGCCAAGTGCTTTGTCAGATTATAAGCCCCAATCCATGCAGCCTTTCATGAGCGTTTTGGCCGCTCTGTCTCAAACCACACTTGGGATGAGAGCTCCACAACAGGATTGGGTCCCCCTCCACCATCCAAAATTATAGGATTTTTACTGCCTTACAAGGTCATGAGCAGCCATAATTGATCAATACAGAGGATGATGTGAGTATCAAGAGTTTCAGTGGCATAACAGCGTGTTGTAGGAGTTGTTGTTCCACTTTCCCAAGTAACACGGGTGTTTTTCAGTGGCTTTTCTTCACACATTTACTGACATTCAGCCTCCAAAGTGAAAGTGCTCATTTGGTGAATGAGTTTAACAGAGTCCTACTAGTTGGAGAATTGGAATGTTATTGCTTAATATAAAGTATATATATATTTATTTATGTATATAGGGTCAATGTTTTATTTTCTTAATCGATTTACTTTACACATTTAGGCTCTGATTACAAATTTTCTGTTAAGTCTAGGAATCAAATTTTCATATATTCAGAAGCTTGAATTTTCCTTAGCTTTTTACTTTGCACTATCTTATCTACCAGCCCCAAATTTTGCTTTGTTTTTTTTCTTTTCTTGTGAGCTTTTGGAGATTTGTTTTTTAACTCAGAGGAAGCAACTACAGGGAAGTCAGTGCGGTTTTGAAATAAAGGAGCTGGAGTGGTCCTCAGGACTCATAACTTGACTTATTTCAGGTTTTTAGTGCTCAACAACTTTTTCAAATCTAAAAATAAGACAATCTGTATGTTAAAGGCTACAGTAAAGCAGAAACTTTTTTTCCCTAGGTTGAAAAACCCCCCAACAAACCCAAGTAATAAGATGTATATTTATGTAACAAGAAGTCAGATTTATGAAATGCTGCTGTGGATTGCAATTCCACATGAAATGGTCCAGTCTCGGAATAGGAATCGTTGGATGCTGACATGTAGTGATGTGCACACACTCCTGTCTGAGCCGAGTATATTTCTAACTTTGCTCTAATTATCAATCACTTGATTCATGTCAGACCACTCACATTTAAATCAAGTTTTTGTGCTATTTAGACAGGTACTCTGTAAACACAGGCAGAAGAGATGGTTTCTGGAATGAATGGGAAAGGCTGCCTGAGTGGCTGCCGGAGTCCATGTTCTCTATGAACAAATTAAAAGCAGGAGTCTTTCATGCTAAATTTGTATGGCCCTCTGCACAAATTGCCCAATTTATTGAAGTATTTTCCAGTGGTGAGATGTTTTGGGACATGAGGGCTGATAAGAAGCATTAAATAAAACACTGCAAGTCAAATTTAAGGATAAAATGAAATTCTTTCTGTGTTGGGTTTGATGTTCTTAATTTAATCCCTGGTGGACAGTAGTCTGCATTACAAAACCTTCACACATAATTTGGCACAGTTTGGATGATTTGCAATCTCTCCCTGGCTGTCTCTGCAGAGGATGCCCCGAGCAGGTCCTGTGTGGAGGCTGGGTGACCTCTCCTCTCTCAGGAGGGTGGTCTCTCAGGTCACCGTCGGGGTCATTTCTGCAGCAGAGCAAGGAAGCTTTGACTGTTCCTTTCCTTGTGGGGGTAAACAGTGGACTTCAATTTCCAGCACTACCCGTCCCTAACCTTCAGAAGCTCCAGAGGGGGATGGGGAAGAGATGCCAAAGGAAAGTGCAGAGCAAAGAATGTAAGGAATTTTGCTTATCTGTGACAAGTTTCTAAGCGTGTTTGATTATGGTAATAAGGATACCTCATTAACAAAGGATTTTAAAGGCATGTACACCATTGATAATCAGTCAAAGTACGCCGTACATTTTTAACTTTTCTTTTTTTTTCCAATGGGATATGTTTGAAATACAGCAGCACCTTGGCTAAAATGTGGAATTTCACTTGGTGCAGGAGGGGCGGGGCTGTGGCAGCTAAGGAAGGAGCTCTATCTCCTGAAGATAAAGTCCCCATCACCAAGAGATGACTGTAAAACATGCACAACTCTCAATCCTTAAAACTCTCCCTAATTGCAAATCTCCTCATTGTTTTAACTTATCTCTGCCCGTGCTGTGCTGAATTAGTCCTTTGCAGTCCCTGAATGGGATCAAGGGAACAGAAGAGGAAAGGAAGGATGGGAATGAGAGCCAATGAGGAACAGAAAGCAAGATAGCCAGAGAAAAGGAAAGGAGATGGGTGTTAAGTGTAATTGCCCTTTGGCTTCCTGTGAAACTGCAAAACCTTTTGAACACCCTTGTTGAAGCAGCCCCAGGGACGTTTTCTGCACCCCTGCTGCATGGGAGGCATCCGGCCTGGCGCTGGGGGTAAAAAGGGAAGAAATGATGCAGCAGGAGTTTTTCTCCTCTGTTTGGGTAATTTCCAGCGTCTTGCTTGTCCCCCCCACCAGCTTCTGTACTGATCTCTGTGTTAGGTCCCTTGGCCATCCCCCCATGCCCCAGTTCCCCACTTGTGGGTGGGAGAGCCACCACCTGTGCTCAGCCTCTTTCTTGGCCAGCCTGGCCCTTGTAGCAGGCAGCTGTTTCCACCAACCAGCCGTGCATGGGAATTTACTCCAGCTCCACCTGATACCTGGAGTATTCCTATTTTTGCATCCTTATCTCCTAATGAGTTTATAATCTAGAACAGAGCAGTACCCCTGCAGTTCACCAGCCTTCTTATCAAATGATTTCACTATCAGGCACATTCAGATGACTGATGAGCTGCTTCTGGCCCCACATGGGCTCCTCTGTGGGGGCTTTTTTCAGTAGGAATTGACTTGAGCAGAAATTCTGTGTCATGTTAAACGGGAGAAAAATGAAACCCACCTATGCACAGGGCTCTTCCAGCTTGTTCCAGGTACAATATTTGAGTGCTGGCTGCCCAACCCTAAACGTGGTGGATACAACCCAGTATTTTTTCTTCGATTGCCTTTGGGTTGAAGAAAGCATTTTAATATCCACACACCTCTAATAAACTAAAGCTGTAACGAGGCTTTCTCTATTTGTATTGCTCTTTTGTTGTCTCCTATGTGCATTTACCATTGATTTTTGCCAAACTCCCCTATACTGTAACTATGCAGTTATAAACTGGTGTTATTGAGGGAACTGAGGAGGGAAGGGATAGCCATGAAATTACTGGTTGCAAACAAACACTGCAGCTCTATTTGGGCATTTCTCAGAAATACCTGGAGATTACTGCATACAACCTTCCTAATCAGTAAATCAGCCAGCCACCAATTGTTTCCTTAGCCACATCAGGCACAAATGGAACAGCTGTTTAATTTTCCTTTTTTTTTTTTTTTTTTATGGTAGGAAATTCATATCCTGAATCATTGATATCTTTATTTTGCTACTTGCTGCCATTAATTCTTTTATTTTCTTTCCTCTCAGCGTTGCCTGCCATAAAAGATAGGAGGGTCTGTGTCTGTTTACGAGGTGGCCTGATGTCATCTTTCAGGATGGTGCATGGAAACCAAGTGAAACTCTCTGGAGCTTCACTTGGACATCCTCTCAAATCCAAGGGTTGAGGGGGGGGGGGCCGGGGGACACTTGCTAATGTGAGCAGGAACTGAGGGAGCCAAAGCTTTGCAAGCTCTAGAAACTCTGAAGTAAATGGCTTCGGTTGGCTTGAGACTGAGCAACAGCCAGCTACAACTGAATGCTTTATTGCCGTCTGGAAGTGTTTATTTTCTGAACATAAATTCAAGGGACAGATTCAAGGCATGTCTAGAAATAAAGCATATCATCATGTGAGCTAAGCTGACAAGGACAATTTACTGTACCCTGCATTCGTTCTGGGCCAATCGGAAGAGAAGAGGCTATTAACATCCTGAAATTCCCGCTGTTCGGCTCTGCCTGTCCCTTCACTGAACTCGGGAATGGCATGTATTAACCCCTTGAGGGCCTCCCGTGCGCGGCGCACATCCCGGCGAGGGACACTTGTTTAGGCCCCGAGACATGTGCGTCGTGTCCAGCTCGCGCTGACAGCAGCCGCAGCAAACGGCTCCGAGAGCCCGACACACTCACTGGAGGCCCAGCACAGGGTTAACATCTCTCCTAGAGGCACTGTCGCTGCTGTGCTCGAGCAACGACTTGCTCTGCTCAAATACGAGAGTTCACTGGTCAGCTTGACCTTGAATTCTCTCGCAAAGACAGGAACAAGTTGACATACTGCTCGTGTTTCCAGTGGCTGCAAAGTTCAGGGAATACAATGCAACTGCAGCTCTCGTGCCGCGAGCATCACTTAGAGAAGAGAAGGGAAAGTTCATTTCCTACGTTTTAAACGCTGCCAGCAAGAAAAGTAACAAAACCAGAAGGGAAGTCAGAAGGTAAAACACAAAGGGCACGGCAGCAGATATTGCAGAGGAAAGGTGCCGTTCATAGTCAGGAATGTGTTATAATAAAATCCACAAGAAAAAGTCCACAGAGGACTGTTTGCATAGCAGCACTACAATATCTACATGTGTAAATAGAGGGAACAGCCTTTAAATCTGCGTTGCAGCAGCAACTGTTGGGTCTTTTACCTGCTGCTTGAGGTGCTCCCCCTGACTTGGTGGGTGTCCTTGTTTAGGATGGCACAATCAACCCTGGTCCAACGTTACAGCCGAGGGAAATATGTTATTGTGGCTCTGAACAGGAATCTTCTGTATACAGCACTGCAGAAGGGCAGTGCCGTTAACTTAACTGGTCTTCAGCTTCTTCTTTTCCTGTGTTAGGGAGCACGGATTCAGGACAGCTGATGATTTCACAGTAAAAGTCTTGGGCTGGTGCTTCTGATTAATTATTAATGTTTGTTGTCTTGTTCCTTTTTTTTTTGGTGGGTTTACAGCTGAGGAGCCTGTCTCATTCATTCCCTGCACTGCACAGGGCTTAAGTATTGCAGCCTTCAGTACCAGACCAGAATAATATAAGAACCACAAAGAATCATTTATCTGGCAGGACATATTTTATGCTCTTGTGTAAGTTTTCCTAGGGGAATTCTGAATGTCCTACTGGGTGACTGTAAAGACACCAAGGACTCAAAGTCATGGGCATCATCTTTATTACAAGCCCTAAAACACTCAGTACAAAGACAAAGCTGAGCAATTTTAACTTTTCTGAAATTAAGAGACTGTATTGTCTCACCAAAGTCCCTCCACAGCTCTCTTTAAGAGCAGAGTGGTTAGGGGCTAAAATTGATCCTTATCTCCTATTACTATAGGAATGTTTCTGTGCTTTAAAAATACACTCCCCATTTCTTACTTTCAGACTAGCCTAATCTCAAATTAGCCTTCTGAGCAAAGGTCAGGAGTGCAGGAGTGCAGGTCTTATTGGTTCAATTAAAGGAAATAACACAAAATCAGACAGGCTATTGCAGGAGTCTTTGTCAACAACTTCCTGAATGCTGAGAGGCTGCTCAGGCATAAGCTGTCTACACAGGCAGGTAGTGCTGGTATTAGAAACACAGTAGTGTGAGAAATGAAAAAAAAAAAAGATTTATAGATATACATGGCTAATAAGTACATTCATCTGATGGCTTTCTCAGTAAAAGTCTTGGACTGGTGCTTCTGATTAATTATTAATTAATAATTTGTTGTCTTGTTCCTTTTTTTGGTGGGTTTACAACTTAGCCTCGCCTCTCTTTTTTTTTTCAAAACGCACATAACAGACTCAGATAACTACACTGATAATTGTACTATTACTCGCCTTACTAATGTCCTTAATAATGATGAAATGTTAGGTTTCCAATAATGTACCAATAAATATTTTGGAGTTAGGGAACTGGCAGGTATGTGGGGAAGGCACTTTGTGTTAATAGCTGATATACTGTTGTTACACTGATGAAAACTGGGGCTAATGCACTTGTGTAAAAATCCTCTTTATAAAAGTGATTTTCCTTTATCTCTTTCCTTTTTATTTTTGTTTGTGTCCTTGTGCCTGAAGATTTGACCCTGGAGGAGTAGGATGGAGAGATTGTTTAAAGAGCAGAGAACTGTTTATTTCAATTTTCTCCCTCTTTTTCCCCCCCCTTTGGAGTTCTTTTTACAGGTAAATCACTCGCGATATGGGAGAATCTCAGAAAGTTCAGAGGTTTGGGGCAGGAAACACCTCCCCTCCCCCTGAAGTTTGGATTCAGAGCTAAATTTATCTGAATGCTGTCATTTCCCTGCTTTTCCCTCTCTACCTCCTTCGTTACATTCCTCTTTCTCCCTCCCCATTCCCAGCCACCCAGATCTTATCCTTTCCTTGACCTGCAGCTCCCCCTCCCTAGCCTGCCACGGCTCTAAAATGTCTGGAGGCCCTGGCTGAAGGTGGTGGTTTCTCCTGGTGGGGTTTTTTTCATTCCTGAGCTGTACCACAGGGAGAAGTGCTCTGTAATCCCCTGCCCTCTGCTGTGTCCACCAGTAGATGCTAAAAGCAGGTTTGGTGGCCCCTAAGAGGGGACGGCAGCAGTGGTGCCCAGCAGAGCAGCCCAGGCTGGCTCGTGCCTTGCTGGGTGTGAGTGCCTGCCTGCGATGCAGCAGAGGGTCCAAGCAGGTACAAGCAATTTGATTTAGGCAAAAGAGTTCAGAAATAGGTGTGGAAGTTCTGCCAAATTTCCATGCTGCTCCTGCTTCCCCTGACGCATTCTGCACACCTGCATCACTTACCACGATCTTGAACAGGTCTGTCCTGGTAGGAAATAAACAGAGTTCAGAAAGAATTTCTCTCTTTTTGTTTTTCCCTTTCTCTTTTTTTTTTTTTTCTTAAAAAGTATAGTCTTGCACTGTGGCTATTCTGGTTTTTCACAGAAGTGGCAGGCAGCCAAAGACTGGAGTCATTATTTGCAAACTCTAAAAATAGAGTCAAGATTTATAGGAAGAAAACAGATATGTCTTGTTATAAAACCATGAATAAGGATTGGCACGAACATAACGGTTTATTCTTTTTTGATATTGCTTATTGTGAATTGTACTCTATCTTTCTGGGAGATACACCAGATAGTTACGGTGCAGAAACGCTTCCCTTACTTGAAAGTGCTGCAGAACTGCAGTTTATTTGTTGTAAAGACTTGATTATTCAAAGGAAGCGATAAGAGATGAGGTAGCCCCTGGGAATTTTGTGCATTGTTGGGGTGGACAGTTTGTTTTTAAAAAAGTGTTGGTGATCTTCTCCTGCAGGTCACTGCTGATAAAAATTACATTCTTCGCCCAGCGAAAAGGCGCCTCATGAGTTGCACTTCTGGTTAATACTGCTTGTTATTGTACACCACGAACATCGCACCCCTGATCTATCTGTGGGTAATAACACTCCCTGCTCTATCTCCTTCCTCGTAGGCTCTGGCAGGGTAGCAACAAAGAAAAAAAAAAGAAGGGGAAAGAACAAAAAAAAAGAGGAAAAAAAGGAGGGGGGAAGCAAGCGGAGGGAAAGAGAGGGAGAGACTTTCACAAAGAGTTAAAAAGGCCTGATGAAATCCTTACAATGTACACCATATGGCTTGACATTTACCAGATTAGTTAAACATTTCTACTGGGGATAAATATTCCTGCACATCGATGTAAAGAAATTGTATGAGACAAGGGCACATACAGCATATTTATGCCATGGAGTAATCATTTTTTTTTTCTTTTCTTTTTTTTCCCCCCTCCCTTCCCCTTGGCTAGCAGAATTCAGATTACAGAGCATGTAAGGGACAAGTGTACTAACCCCAAATAAACCCCAGTTCTGTGCACTCCTGAGCTGCTGGTGGGGTGGCTTCCAGCATCACCCCAAACATACCTCAAAACCCTCCCTCCCAAAACAAGTTTTGAATGAGCAATCTTGCTGTAAAAAAAATACCCAAACCCCAACTCTATGGAGAGGCTGAAGCATTAAAGTTTGTCAGAATCTATCTGAGCACTCAGGTTGCCCGTGGAAGATGACTGTGATGGCTGCCAAAGTGATTTGAGCGGGCTGATGCGGAGGAGGTGACTGCTGGTGCCCGTGTCTGGTGTAGCCTGCCCCGCTCCGTGGTGAGCAGCCCTAAAGCCACAGATTTCATCTGATCTTTGCAAAGGCTAACATTTGTCTGCTGTCATTTTAGTGAGATTGATGACAGGCTGGGATGGGGGG
>VWZW01005507.1:2613736-2826236 GCA_013397115.1 Edolisoma coerulescens
GGGGGGGGAGCACAGCGGGAGGAAGGCTGATCCCCGCAGCCCCAAGAGTTGGGGCCAAGCCCATCCAGAGTCGCTATCCTGGACCCTCTGGTCAGCTCTGGCAGTGGCAGGGAGTTGTTCCTGCACGGCTCCAGCAGGAATTGCACGGGGTTGTTTGGGAGATTGCAGGAACTCGGAGACAGGAAGGCAGCACTTTGCACCTTATGTATCTTAATAGATTATTCGCGTCACAAGCAACACAGGGCAAAATGTTATGACAACCATAAGAATGTAGTTTACTGTGGCTTAATGTGCCTGGGCAATGCAGGGTAAAGCTATCAAAAAAAAATTTTTTTTTTTTTTAAGTTTCCAAGGGAAACTAACTGATGTGGACGTGCAGCTATTTTTATTCAAACCCCCAAATTTTGGCAAACTCTTTCCAGGCTATAGCAGAAAAGGCTTACTCTTTTTATTAGTAGTAGTAGAATCCCTGTGCCAAACTAAAAATCAGACACCTTCGCACTTGGAAGCTTTCTTGCAAGCTGATGTAATAGGGGAATCTTCTGCAAAGGACACATGTCCCAAGCTGAGCAGCCAGTTGCTGGCTGCAGCATGTAATGTGCCTTGGAAAAAAAACCAGCTTTCACACTTGGGCAGGATGAAGTCTGCGTATCTTTTTCCATGAATGAGTGAGTGACTATCAATGCTGAAATTCGATCTTACCTCAAAATCCTAGAGATTTGTGTTTCACCAGGCATATGTATGTGTACATGGAGGGATCTCAGCACTTCTGGGAAAGAAATGCAGAGTGAATGGGTTACTGCCCTTGTGGAGAAATGTACCTGCAAATCTTAATCCCAATATTTGATTGGAAACCGTCGAGACAAGGGCTGGAAGCAGCCCTGGATCCTCTCTGGGAGCTGAAGGGGAGACGGGTGCATGAGCCAGTAATTCTAACAAGCTGGAATTCAAAATATGCCTGACCTAAAACCTTGGGCTGGGACATGTACAGGCTTGGGGGAAAGCTCAGCTCCAGCCCCTCTTGTTGAGATTTACAGTGCCGAGACCAATGCCATGTGGATTTTAACCACCCAGTGTCCCATCCCGACAAAATGACATCGCATAAGGGATGGGTTTTCAGCTGCAGACAGGGAAAAATGTGGAGAGTGTGAAAACAAGGTGTACCCTTCTAATTGTTGCTGGTCGGAGAAGAGCAGAGACTCCCACCCGCGTGGGAGGACGGGCTTGGGCCCCGCACGAACCTTGTGCTTGGGTGATCACGGGTGGCTGCGCTGATAAAGAGGGAGCCAGAGAGATAAATACCCGTACGGAGGAAAATAAGAACAGGTAATGGATTGGTGCAAGTCGCAGTATATTTCCTCCTGGTGATGAAAGGCTACGAGTGAGTTATAGATCTTTCCTCGTGATAAGAACAGATATTTCTTTCCAAATCATTTATCTATAAGATACTGAGATATTATTTTGGTCTGCATTGGTATTAATCCGGCTCTTTGCATTCCCATCCCGGTCTTAAGCAGGTGACAACATGGTAGGGACCCCAAAGGCTCTGTCTGCACCTCCCATGGGTGAGGTGTTGCTTTTCATCGTCGGGAGCTGGGAAGAAAGAGGGAATGTTTATCCAGGTGTCTCAGGTGATGGTGATATGGCTATTTATGCGTGACCAGGGTTTAAATCTTGCTTTGTTCAGGTCCTTAACGTACAAGAAGCATTGCTGAAAGTGTTATAAGATCTGTTACCGCTCTGGGATAGAATTAACTTTTAGAAAAACCCCAAACATTTACACATTCGGGTGATATGACAGGTGTGTGCAAGGGCGGGAGACCGTGTGGGGAGAAAAATGCAGCGTGGTTTTGTTAGCTGGGAAAGATCCGAGCACCAGCTTTGATAGTGAGGGGAAACAGCTTTTAAAATTTTAATTATTTTGTTAACTGTATTATTATTGAATAAATATTTTGTATAATTTCGTAAATGGCTGTTTCTCAGCCCCCTTTCCCCGGGGGGCAGTGGTTGGGAGCCATGTGGAGGCGACGGGGGCGACTCCCGCCTGCCCTCACGGAGGTGCCGCCATCTTGAGGAGAGGGTGGAAACGCTTGGGACAGGTGGGAACAGCCGACCCGAGGGGAAAGCGCAGGTGGGCTGGGGCCAGACAGGGTTTGGAGCTGTGGGATGAGGGGTTTAGGGACGGGCAGGTGCCATGTCCCAATGTGAGGGCTGTTTGTGGGCAGAGCAGCTGGTAGGACAAGGGGCCTCCTGTGTGTTTTCACCTGCTGTAACCTCAGCCTTTGCTGCCTTGCTTAAACCTCTGCTTTTGGATCTTCAGAGACACCTTTGCAGTGGTCAGTAAATCCTAATGTTGCATTTGCCCTGGTTTATGAGGTTTCCAGGAGATTTGTCACTTGGTGGATCAAGCAGCTCTGAGGGTACAGGTTCGGGCTGAGGGGGGAAGACTCCATCTTGTTAAAATGAGCTTTGGGTTCAGTACATTAACGCGTTAATGAGGGAGCCCTGTGTTCCCACACTGCTCTCATGGGCGTTCTCACACTGCTGACCTGACCCCCTTAATCCTGGCTTTCCTGGAGGAAAAGCTGATCCATCAGGCCTCCTGTACCTAAAATGGGCTGAAACGGAGTGATGGGCCTATTTCAGTGCTGGTGTTTCTCAGGTACCTCAAGCAGCCTTGTTCTTTTTGTATTCATCGCTTATTTCCCTGGGAAGGAAAAAAAAAACCCCTCTAGATGTGAGGGCTCAAATCACTGAAGATGAGAAGCAGCAAAAGGAAATAAAGAGGTCAAACACCTAAGTTAGCTTATGATTAAAAAGAAATTAGTGGGGCTATTTTTAATTTGTTTAAATATATTACTTTCTATTAAAGAGGTCTTTATATTTCACTAAGTATGAGATGAAGTGTGTCACCAAAGGAAGATTTTTTTCAGTTTTACTATCTTTTCTCTTCAAAAATTAGAACTTCCGATACCACTGAAGTCACAAACGTGGAGACAGCGGGAATGGCAGCAACGTGGGACTTTTCCCTTTACAATACACCGCAGTCACCTTCCAGTTGGGCTGGTTTGCAGGAATTCGGGGGAGACGAACATAAACTGTGCATAACAGGTATGTTGTGGGGAGGTCTGTGGTACCACACAGCCCCCCAAATACTCAACATCAGAATGTTGTGCAGCCTTGGGAACCAAACTCTGTGTCTCTGTCCTCAGACCCATCCCAAGGTGTTGGGTCCTAGCACAAGGTGCTGCTGGGAGCCCTCTTGGAGGCTGGAGTGTATCTCATATCTGAATTTAGCTGCCAGATCTTACGTCTTTTTTTGTTAAATCTGCTAGACTATGGATATTTTCGGGCTGCAGCTGACAGAAATTAGAAAGGATAGTTGTAAACAAAGTTTTGTAATGCCAGAAGTCTATGACAGAGCTTTTATAATCAGCGCACAAGCTGAACGGTGATCTAACTGTTCCAAGGCTTTCCATGAGATTGCTGGTTTTTCCAGTTTTCTTTTCTTTCTTTTGTTAAATGGAGTTCCCTGAGAATAAACACAGCAGCGGGGTGAGACTGCAAACCTGTGAGGCTGTGAGGGAAATACACCATAAGGTTTGAATAAAAATAATAAAACGTTTGTTTAGGAATTTGTCACAAAGCTCCAAAACAATGCAGACACCTTCAGTCTCTTGTTTTGTTCCCAGCTGGAAAGCCAGGCCAGAGTCACTGAACATTTCACCAAGTCTTGCTAACCTTCTGAGCTGAGTTGTGAGAAATTGTTCTTGACATCACATGAGCTGGGCCACAAGGCAGGACTAATGTGATATTTGCTGTCGAAGGTTTCCTAGGAAACATGCTACTTAGAGCACTCAGCCCTCCCTGCCACCCTTCCCGCATCCTCCAGCTTCCCTCGCTCCCACAGGTTTTTGCAGGAGGCAGGGATGTCCCCTCTGACCTCTGGGCACCCTTGGCACAGACCTTCCCTCTTCCCTGCAGCACAGAGAGGGGTTGTGGAGATCCTGAAGCTCACCCACCTAATTGCCCTTTTTTCTCTGATTTATCTCTTCTTTGTTTTTCCCCAACACTCTGCAGTGGGAGAAGTGAGAGAAACGAAGCTACATCCTGCAAGACTGGAGATGGAGAGAAGGAAGTTTGAGCCTTCTCAGTGAACTTAAGCTTTCCTGCCACGGGGGAACTGGTTGAAAAAGGTTAGGAAAATCAGCAGATAACTTACAACTTAACTTGCACATACTTTGCCAGCAGTTTGCAATGCAGTAGCTGTTATGGTAGATAACCTGTAAGGGTTTTTCAGCAGAATGGAGTTCCCCAATTCCTTCCTGTAATTTCACCTGGTAGGTGCTGTCCTTGACATCAGCCCCACAGAATGATTCCTGCCATCCAGGCCAAACTTCTCAGCTTGGCCATGTGGAGCAGCAGGAGAGTTCCCATTGGGGATGGGATGAATGGAGTCGGTTCACACATGTTAACCAAATGCAAATCCTTAGATGGAAACTCGTGGTCAGCTTTTTCCACTGCTATTTTCAGAACTTCCACAAAAGACCGTGCTGTGATTATATGTATTCATGATATGTATATCATGTATTCAGCTCAAACAATATTTGAATGATGCATTTAGAATTCTTCCTAAAAAAGGACCATGCTTCTGTAAACTGCATCATATTTGTAAAAAGAGGGAAAAAATCTAGCTTGCTTTTCCTTTCTTCCTCTCTTTCTTTTCAATATATCATTTCATAAGGCTGTAAGAATTGGAGTTAATGCTACATTACACACAGACACACTTCTACATAATCATATGCATTTGCCTGTATTCCATACATAAACAACCCTATGGAATCCCGACTCTTCATTGTTAAGTTTGTCTCCATATTTTTCAAAGCAAAGCAGCTCTGGGTGTCAAACAGTTGCTTTTTTCACTCTTGTTCACTGGGCTTTGCAGAAAATGCAGCCAAACAAATAATGCATTGAGAGTTTTGTGGGTTGACTGGGTTTTTTTGATTTGTTTTCTTTTTTTCTGTTTGTTTTGCCATTATTGGGGTTTTTTTGGTGTTTTTGTCTTTATTTTTGATTGTGGTGGTGGTTGGATTTTTTTGGTATGTTGGTTTTTTTTAATTTTTTTTCTACCTGGCCATTTATAACTGCCTCTTTTCCCTCTTGTCTCCTCCACTGATAAAACACCATTTTTATGACTCTGTCATTAAGTGTCCTTCACATTGCCAGTATTGATTTCCCCAACCCCTGGAAGGCCCAGAGTGTCACCTCCATGATGCTCCCTGCAGCCACTGGCTTGGAAAACGGGAGCACTCAGGTTGCTGTTGCTAGCCACTGGTTTCCCTCGTGGTGGAGAGGAGACAAGTAGCCCTAAGTCACTGGGCTGATTCATTTCTCTCTGTGGTGCTGTTCCCTTCACCTCCCTGCATGTCTGGGTAGAAGCCGTTTGGCCAACATGCCCCATGGGCCTTGTTAGTAATGAAAGTGCGGGGGGGTGGAAAAGAAATTCCATTCTGGATCGTTTAGCTCTGCCTTCAGTTGCTGGTGGCATCCCAAAGATTTGGGGTGGCCTTTGGGCTGGCTTTTCAGCATGCTTTCAGGTTCAGGAGAGCAGCACCTGCTGGGCCCTGCAAATCCAGTGGGGCTTCACCTGTAAATCTGGGCAGAACTGGGGTCTTTATGGCCAGAGAAGGAAAATCAGTAACACTCTTCTCTTTCTGCTCCAGTCCAGAAAAGATCCCTCCAGGAATGAAGTCTGTGATGTCAGCTTCAGAGCAACAGCACCAGCTCAGCTGAGGATCTGCATGCAAGTCTCAGGTCAGTACCAGTCACTTGATCAGCATTTTTCTCTGTAGAGTCACTCTTTACTTGCGTGGAGTCATGATGGTGGATTTGCAAATCAGCCTCTGCCTGTGAGATACCATCATGAAACCACATTGCTCATAGAAGGCAGAACCTTTCCACATTATGACAGGCTACCCAACATGTGAGATTCTGGTGGTCACCCAGACCATTTGTTGTTTTCAGAGCACTCTCAGAATGTCAGTCCTTGTGGCACCATCTGTAATATGTGTCAGGGGCTCTTGTTAAACCCCACTGCCAGCTGAGGAAGGGAGGAGAGGAGGTACAAAACCACAGTTTGAGTTATTGTTGGAGGCAGGACTGGAACTCGGGATTTCCTGGGCAGATTACTACCCTTCCCTTCTCTCTCAGCTGGTATAATTAGCAGAGTCCTGGATCTCTTATTCCCATGCAAGCACACATCTGAATGCATTTTTCTTTGAAATTGTCTGTCTTGGGGTCATTTCTGCTGTGCACTTCTGGCTGTTGATGATCTGTTGTCTGCAATGAAATGCTCACTGGTACGCTGTAAATCATGAAGAGATGCAAAGGCATCCATTTGTTACTACTGATTCAATCTCTCTGGATTTCTGGAATGGGCTACCTGTAAAACTTTGGGAGCCAGGTCTTGAAAAAACCCCAATCCTTTGTGGGTCTTTAATTTTTTTGTTCTTGGCTGCTAGCCATGCAGACGGATGTCTTACATCCTTGAGATGAACTTAGTGCAGTCCTCATTGACCTAGCAAGCCATTTTTTCCCTGATGACAAGCTGGGATCACATTTTGTAATGACTGCTGCAAGATTGTCTTGTTAGGGAAAGGGCTAAGGTGGGATCGTCTTTAATGACAATGAAAGCACCTCATAAAACCTGATTCTTCGGTTTTACAGGCATGGCTGTAAGAATTTTAGCCAATGCAGACTTAGTAAATCAGTCAGTCAAAAATTATATCAGTTGAAGTATAATGTTCATGGCAGTCCAAAAACCTGAACATGTAGGTGATTTGGAGGGCATTTTGTTAACTCTTTAATTGGTCGTTTGAGTGCTGGAGGCAGTAGCTAATTGCCTGTAGGTCAGAGTAGTCCTAGAGCTTAGGTAAATGTGTATTGTCATATGTCACATTTTCATATGGCTCCTTTGCACAGGTTGGTAAAAATGATTGCTGCATAATTAAAATTAAGACAAGGTGGGAAAAGTGATTCAATTAAACCCCTGAAGCCATTGCACAAATTATCTGAAGTACCAAAAACTAATGAATAGTTAAAACTAGTTTTATCTTTTTACTCTTCATTCCTGAATCCTGAGGGTATCAAAATGGCTGAAGCCTCTCTCAAAGTTCTCAGAGGTGAGTTTTTGGGTGGGCAGTGCGAGTATGAGTCAGCACAGAGGAATCCAAGCCTTTTAAAATACCAGCACACAGAAACTTTGTTACCTACTTGTTTTGAATTGAAAATAACCAGACCTTACGCACAAGAGACCTTTTGGTTTCTCCGCCAGCCCAGAATTATTTTGAAAACATCTGCAATATTTCACTCTGCATGCAGCAGGTATTATATACCAGGGAGGGTGATGACAGTAAAAATAAATGAGATATGTTGTAACCAAAACATCCCAAGTTTTACATCATATATTTCACAAGCCTAGCAAGCATCCTGTGCTTTGACTTGAAGGCCGAAGGCATGTGGTAGTTTTACAAATGTCCATTAGTATTAACAAATATGTTCCATTATTAGACAGTGTGCCACTGCCCCAACCTCCCAGTGCAAGAGGTGAGTTAATATGGCTTATAAAATATAAGAGTGCTGCAGGCACAAACTATGGAAATCAGAGCCCTGGCTAAGCAGGAGGTCTCATTACATTTTGTGGGACAACTTACTAGAGGCCTGAACATGAGCATAAAAGCTGCCTCCCAGCTAAGGCTTTTTATGGTTCCTGTCCTTTCCCAGAGCAATACAGCTCTAGGAGGTTTAGAGCAGCAAGGTCTGCACCTTTGGATGCTGGCAGCCTGCTAATTCTGACTGGGTTTAGAATGAGAGAATTGAGATGGGTATGTTTGCACTGTCCCTTTGCTTTTTAACAGAATTGCTGGAGGCTGAAAGTAGCAGAGCACTGAGGAGTTGTGCTCTTGTTGCCTTTTGGGTTTGTCTTTAGTTTTTTTTTCGTTTTTCTTGCATGGCTCTCTGCTGGTAGCTGCAAACCCCCATTTCTTGGAAACAAGAGTGTTTCTTGGCCAGGTTTGACAAGACTGTGAGTGTTTGAACAGAGAAGACCCAGTGTGTTGAAACTGTATCAAACAGTGCATCTTTCAAGGCCGTAAAAAAGTCTGGGTGCTCTTCATTAGAACAGATACTGCCCTGGAAGATTCTCAGAATACGCCCTGGTAGGGACTGTCTCCAGCCATCCAAGTGGAGGTGTCATAGACATTTCCCCCAGCAGGGATGGTGTGGATGCACAGATCAGGAACACAGTGCCTTTTTGTGCTTCCACCTCTTTGGAAGTCGTTCTCGCCCTGCATTTGAAACAGTTAAAAACTCTCTTCTGATGCTTATCCAAACTTAATCAGAAACCTTAAATAGGAACTAATTTACTGTCACAGGTAGCACGCTCATCTTAGTACTAACTTTGTCAATCCAAAAAAAAAGTCCCTGCTGATAGCCAGAGTGATTCAGGGAATTGTAGGTTATGAAAACATGATGATGTCAACTCACTAGATGAGTCTTTCATTAACGGGTAAAGCTTCTGTAGGTAGAAAAAATAAACCTTCCTAAAGATTTCTGTGGCTCAAAACCCCAAGAGATGAGGAGAGCAGAGAAAAAGGAGAAAACTGAAGCACAGGAGGTGTTCAAATCACAGGAGCTCTCTGCTTTCCCATGCTTCCTAGTGGAAAAGCAAACAGCCAAACGTTGTCAGGAGTGTCCTAAAAAGTCCAAATATGAGTGGACAAGTTGCAGTCTCCCCCCAAAACATTTTCTTCAGTCTCTTTTTGATGTGTGTTCAGCCTAGACTGCTGGTAATCAGAGACAAAATTTCTAGTGCCTGTGATTCAAGAAAAACACTGCTTATGTCATTAAACAGAGTGTTTTTCTGTAGCCTTTTCTGTACGGTCTTGGCCTGAGACCACCGAAATGCCAGGTGAAGTAGTGCTTGGGACAAGTCGAGGTTTTCCTTCCACTCCAAGGTATAAGCAACAGGCTGCAGTTGATTTCATAAATGCAGATATTTTTAGGAGGCTACCAACAAAAACCAGGTTATGGGATGTGCTGTTGTGGATTGCATCAAGAGAGCGCTGAAATTCCTGTTGTGCGTATAGGAATGTGGAAATGACCCAAGAGTGTTTGGGATGCCTTTGTGGATTTCGTGTATAGTATAATGTTTACAGAGATGTATATGGCAATACCAGGCAGGACTAACGTGAGACATAAATGCTTTTAAAAGATGTTACGTGACACATTCGCAGTTCTTCCTCTGTGTGCAGAGAGTGAGTCAAGGTCATGGCACCAAATTCATCTTTCAAAAGTGCCTCATTTCACTGACTATGGAAGGCTTGGACCACTGCCCTGTATTTACTATAAAAATACATGTTTTAAGCTATTAAAAAAACCCCCCAGAAATATTTTGATCTGTTAATATGGACCTTTTCAAAGAAAAAATGCAAGCTTTTGCCACCAGCCATGTCCATTCCCATATCAGACCCTGCAAATAACAAATGTATGAAAAAAGTTTAAAACTTGGATTGAGGAATGCAGCCAGGGTTGCTGGTGCAGGAGCCAGGAGCACAACCCCTGCCTGCTGGGCTTTGTGGAGAAGACCTACACTATCAAAGCTCTGGAAGGTAAAGGAATGCATTAGGGCTTTGAAGAAATTCTTTTAAAAGCCTCTGGAATTACAAAGACGGTGAGAAAGGCTTTCCATAGACTTTCTGGAAATGCCCTGTGAGTCACTGGTGGGTTCCCCTGGGAACTGAAGGAGGCAGCAGGAAGCTGGTAATGGCCTATTAAATTCGATAGGACTTGTTTTGGTGGTGGGTGGTGGGACCACGGCATTTCCATGTGTTTTCACTACTGAGCAGCAGGAGGATGTGCACATTGTGCTTCCTTTGGGGGGTACATAACATGTTTTTAATACATGAGACAAACTTAAACCTCGTTTCCCGTGAGTCTGGGGTCCCACCATCCTTATGTTATCTCGGCGAGCACAGCCCTTGCTCACAGTAATTCCATGTGCAGGGACCAAAACCCTGGACTGCTTGAGGAAACAGTTCTTGGATCAGCCCAAAAAAGGGGCAGGGATATGAGATATTCCTTTGGCAGTGGGGTTGCCCAGGGATGCATCTGGAAGGGAAGGTCTGCTTTGCCATGGGTAGAGCTATTACAGTGACGTTACAGCCTTTCCAAGAGGATAATGTTCTTTGGGTGTTCCCACCTTCTCCTGACTTATACGTAAGGTGACAACAAGGTTGAAAAGACCCTGCTGGGTGCCCAGAAAGGGACAAAGTTAATAATGACCAGCATGCAAAGAAAGATTAGACGTGAATAGAATTGGATTGATTGCCTTAGACAACTTCATGGCTTTGCTTTCCTTCTTAAATTTTTTTTGTGGGTTCTTTTTAAGTAAGATAAATCACAGCTCACGAGATAGCACTATGCAAATATGTCAGAGTATTTTTGGTGGCTCACAATTAGCCCTGATAACCCAAAGGATGGAGACTGGCATATGCTGTGGGTGGAGTCGGGGATATTGTGCATCTTTGTGTCTGTGGACGCGTGACAGATTTCTTAAGTTAGATGCAGGCCAGGCTGAATTTAGCCACCTTGGCCTGGATATTATCCATGTGGCTAAAATTGCCAGATCGTTTACCCTGGAAATTATTGCAGTGGTGCACTGCCAAATGCACAGTTGTATTGTTCCTTTGCTTCGTGCTGTTGGGTGTTAAATGTACCTCTGAGCCTTAAGCAAGTCTTGATTGAGTGTTTTTTGTTTACAAGAAATTACGGAGGGGGAGAGGAATCTTTCAGTGTTCTTTCAGGATCTACCAAAACCTTTGTCATTTACTTCTAGCTTAGGTGGTTATGACTTAAAGGATAAGAAGGAAGCACAAGGGCTTATATAAGAGTTCAGATGATGGATCACTTGAATTTATAGTGGGAAATCTGCGTTAGTGAAGGCTGGAGCGGGAGCCAGACAATTTTAGGGTTTTCTACGCACAACCAGAGATCAATGGCTAACCCAAGTTTGTGAACCATAAAACGAGCAGGCTTTTTAGACCTTTGGTAGGTGCTGACAATAAACCTCCTGATGCCGTGGAGATGAAGGTTCCCCTGTCCCTGTTTACAACAACAGCTGTTTGCTTGGAAATATGTCCAGAGAGACTTTGCTATGCTAAAAACCCCTGTCTTGTGCCATTGGAATGCTGAGACCGTCCGGGCTGGGAATTGCGGGAGTCCCTTTTTAAAACATGGACATGTTCAGGTATGCCCATTTGGGGCACCTCATCTTCTGGAGAGCTGTCAGGATCTGCATGCTCGAGAGGCATCCCAAGCTGGGGAGGAGATGTTTGTTTTCCAATTAGCTCTTGTCTAAGGAATAGGACTAGAAGAATGAGCCCTCCATTAGGAAAATGACTGTAAATGACAAATTCTCCGCTGTCGTTCCCAAAGCAGAGAGATTCATTCTGTTAGGGTCACCCATTCTGCAACAGAACTTTCCTTACAATTTCACGAGGAGATTGTCTCCATGGGGAAAGGTTCATCTCTCCACGCAATCCTCCTTTTGGGTAGGATGAGGAAAGCAATTGCCAGGATTAAAGAGCAGCAGCTCTCCTGCAGGAAGCCGGCTGGCAGCCGTCTCTGGGAGCCAGCACTGCCCGCCAGGGAGGAGGAGCTCTGTTCTCCTCCTACAAACCACGCATTTCACTCTGCGCTTGCAAGGCAGAGGTGAGCATGATCCAAACCTACGTCTCAGTCAATAAAACCTCAACATAGAGAAGAGATATTGTGTCCTTCCTTGTTTGTTATACAGAAGAGAACAGAGGCGTGCTGGCACCAAGAGACACTTTTTCTTTTTCTTTTTTTTTGGCTTTCAGTGCCATTTTTCCTCTGTGGAAAGAGGGAGACATTCTGGCTCTAGTTGCATCTGTTTTCACTGTTGCCAAGAAGAAAACTTCCATTTTCCAACTGAACTTAAGGTCCAAGGACCAGCTCAGTTTCCTTCAATAACTTCTGAATCTTTCTCACATGATCATCTCTTGTCATGATGAGCATGAGAAGGAAACCAGGAAGGGCAGTCCAGCTTTCCAAAGCAAAAGGCTCTTTCCTGAAATTCTCACAAATTTGGGTCAAGGTTTATTACCAGGTTGAATTACAAACATACATGGCTCTAGATGCCTGCTCTGTTCTGTGCTGCCTGTTCCTGACGCCTGAAAGTCTCTCTGGTAAGAGCTTGCAAACCAGAATAGTGCCACTGCTGTCTTGCATGGATTCAGCCTTGGCCCATGGGAGTGGACAGTCAGGATGTACATCCCAAGTCTGTTTGAAATGCTGCAAATGATTCCTGAAATATAATGTTCCTTTTCACCCCACTTTCTTCCATTTCCCAGCACAACAGCACTTTTTTAGCCTCCTTTTCCCCTCCATCTGGCACTTGCCTCCTTCTTTCCCTGCAGCCCACAAATGTTTGCTGCTCTCTGAGCTGCTGCCCTGGTCCCTGGATGCTGTTGGATAAACAGAGGCTAATCTTAGAGATCACGGAAACAGTGGTTTTCCTTGGAGCACTGTGGTGAGGTCCCTTCTGGCAGCAAAGCCCCAGTCCCCATCTTCCCCTTCCACCCCTTCTCCTGCATCCCTGCACCCACAGTGACTCTTGGGCATGGGAGCCAGAAAGGTCCCCTCTGAGCAAAAATCATCAGATGCAGTTAAAAATGAAAAATGCGGTGGATTAGACAGAAGATGGATTGATTGTTCTTTTTTACTTGAGTAACTTGAATTTTTAATAGTAACTTGAATTTTTAATAGTTTTAATAATTTTTAATATTTTTTTTTGTTTCATCTTAGCTGGCTAAAGGTAAATATCTGCAATTTTAGCAATACTGCTTTGTTCTGACTGGACATTTGGTACTTTTTATTTATGGAGTGAAATACTGTAAACACCCTTCCAGCCCAAACATGAGTGTTCTTTCTAAAATTTTCTTTCTAGGAATGAACACCCCCGTAACAGTCATTGCTGAACTGTTTGCAGTAGACAAACACAAAAGGGCTGTAAATGCAGACAGAGATCAAAATCAGAAGAAAGATCTTCAGAAATGTTTGGCACTGTTTGCTCACCTTTGGAATATACATCCTGTTCCTCTACTTAAATTTTTTTTTTTTTTTTTAGTGTAGCTGGGTGAGCTGGTATTTCTTCTGCTCAAGCTGTCTCTAAACTTATATTTCCAACAGTGGCAGCAGATTACGAGACGATACTTATAGAAATGACATTATATCATTCTTTAAAATACCCATCCTGAAAGGCAAAATCTGGAGAAATTATAGGACTAAGAGGCCTCCTTTGAGAGGCAGAAACTATTTTAACTTGTTATTTTTAGAGCTCTGCAAATCACATATTTTTCTCTTCACTGGCAATTTAAAAAAAAAACCTGGAAATTGTAATAAGTTTAAAAAAAAAGAATCTTTCACAACTTTTTTCTATAAAATGGAAAGTTGAAATATGTCATTTGTGGGCAAATGAGATGCTTCACTTTAATTTCACCATTTTAATTTTAGTTCCTTTTCTTAGATAAAAAAAATTAGGTACAGAATGGTCTGTTTTGAGCTGGCTGCTCATGTGGATGGGATGGGGGTTCTTGGCCAGGACACCTGTCTTGGAGCGGGAACAGTGACATGGACACACGGACAACTGTGTCCTTAGTGGGCTGATCCATTGTGGATGTTCCTGTGGGTCTGTGGACCTTGCTTCCTCCTCCACCACGCACCACAAAGATTAAACAAGGAGGTTTGATCTGGAATATTTCCAAGGAGTAGTGCTGATAGCTCCTGTGATTGTGGGCATTACCCTTGAATTAGCCTTGTAAGTTGCTTTCCAGAGATGGGAAGTGCTGTGTGGGGAGCCCCATCATGCCCTGGGAGAGGCTGGATCGCCTGTCTGTGGAGCACCCATGCCTATGGAGCATCCATGCCTATGGAGCATCCATGCTGGCATGCTGCCCTCCCGTCCTGCCCTGGGCTCTGCCCGCCGGTGCGTGGGTGAGCACGGGAACAGCTGTTGGCAGTGAGGAGATGGGGACCCTCAAACCGCTCTGGAACTTTCTGGCATTAAGGAAGGTTGAGCACTGATTCCGTTCTAATGGGAGGGATCTTGAAGAGGGGCCTGACTGGTAACGATCAGCCACTAAAGTCTGATGCAGCAGGGAGAGGTGGGTGCAAAAAAGGGGTAGTAGTAGCAAAATAAACACCAGCGGCAAGAGCAGGTTTGGGGCAATAAATGAAGATACTTACATTTGGAAGCAGAAGGACAGGAGATCTGGGGAGGGTTGGAGGATTGATGTGATATTCTGTGAGATGAATTATGGGGTTTGAGTGTCTTAGGAGCAACCAGGTGACTGGATTCCCACAGGATCTCACACGGGGAGATCACACTCGCGATCTCATGCTCGTGGGGCAGTGTCAGAGAGCACCATCACTTGCAAGACACTCTGCTCACAAGCAGATGTCCCAGGATATCCAGTCTTGAGCCCTTTCCAGCTTGGGAATGGACCACTTCAATATTCATTGTGGATAAAGAACAGTAATGCTTCTATTTCCTTTCTCTGTTCTTCTTTTTTAATGAAAAAAGATCTCATTAGAAGAAACTTGTTTTTCCGAGATCTCACTTCCAAAACTTTTTCCTCAGAGTGATTCAACCTGCAACTTTAGAATTTTTGTTTAATTACACTTTTAAACTTCCCTCCCTTAATTACTCCTTTTTTTTTTTTTTATTAACACCTAAATATGCTACTATTTGGGGCACAAACAGACAGAGATTACAATTAACAGAATAATTACACTCTTTTTGTCAGTGTAACCTCATGGTACAGAAAGTATTACAAATCCATTTTAAAACATATTAAATGTTCATATTAATGAGGATAATAGAGAACAAGTACCAGCAAACTAAATATTGTTAATGATTTTGAGCTATTAAATTCATTACCATTTCCTTTCATAATAAAGTGGTTAGTTGCTAATTAGACCTTTTTTAACTCATCATTATTGAATTCATTACATTGTGTGCAGTTAACCCTTAAAGATCTGCCTGGGTTTACAGAGGCAATTAAAAAATAATTTCAACAGCATCTGAAGCCGAGATGCCATTCTCAAACCCGCTTGTATTTTTGACAGTAGCTCCATGTACTTTTCTCCTGGTACATTTTCTTGACACATCATGCCTAGCAGCTTCTCAGCTGTCACAGCAGCTCCAGCAACACGTACAATGGAAACATGCTGTATTCATTTCATTTAATAGCGTTTAATGTTAAAGCTAAAGTAGAACCCACTTGTTTGGCCAGGGAAAAAAATATCCATCAGCGCGCTAAATGGCTGACGTCAATGAGCTGCTCTTCTCCGAGTTAAATCTGCTGGGAGTTGGGATGAGGTACCTTTTCCTCCTACAGAGACGGATACACTTGTGCCTATCTGGGTATCTGGTCTTTCTCTGCAACCCTAGATGGAAATCCCATCCCTGCCAGAGTTCATGTCAAAAATTCTCTTGATTCTGAGGCATCCCTGAACTCATCTTTCGGCAGCTCTGAGGGTTTGCTCCACTCCTGGGAACGGGGTGAGTGCTACCGCGCCTGTGTCTCATCCCACAGATCTGATTCCTGGGGAGGGCACTCCTGGGGACTGAATCTAAGGGCTGCTTTTTCCTCCTGTCCTCACTCATTCAAAGGAGGGAGGGAACAGAGCCTCCATCTCTTAACTTCTTTCTTTTTCACTGTGCACATTTTTTTGCCTACCCAAAACACAAATAACACCCTCCTCCTCACCTAAACACTTTAAAGCTATAGGTACTTAAATAACGCTGGGATTAATGGGCAGCACTCGGTGCTTTGCCTGGTTGTGGCACGGGAGCATGGCAGGACAGGGGCAGTAGTGTCTGGTTGGAAAATGCCATTTCTGGAGCAGCTCTGCCATGGCAGCAGGGCTGTCGCAGTGCCGGCAGGCAGGCGTGCGCCGCTCACGTTACTCGCTGCAAGCAGCCCCACCAAGGAACAATTTTACTTAGGTAGGAAAGGCTTGGTGACACTTATTGCTGCTGTGCTTGATGGCTGGAAGCTGGGCTGATGGATACCCTGCAAGTCCAGGAGATAACAGATTAGCACTGCACGTCCTGCACGGCTCTGGAGGGGCTCTGGCCACCCTCCTCCTGTCTGGGCGTGGTGAGATGTGGGGGTACAGCTGTGGGCCCCACGCCTCTGCTCCCCAGTATATACCCACAGCACCACCACGGATCTGTAACCTCTGTTTTATTTAAAACCAGCTACCTTTCACCTGTGAACAGCGAGGGTATAAATGTGCCTCACCAATCACATTGGACTATTGTATTATACAGTCTATTGAATGTTTTTGGCAGGCACGAGCCCCTGTGCTACTGTGTCCTTATTTTATTATTGTTTTGAGGGTAGAGCTGTGTGATTATCCATTCTTGCTTCAGGCATTGCAAGCCATCTGGAATGCTTATTAAACCCACAGGCAGATCAGAAGGATATAACTCTGATGATGTACATGTACATGGGCTGTACTACATCATCAGAGCATTGCTCCTCTGATGATGTAGTACACATTAGTGGGCCTAGATAATGGATTAGAACTAGCAGAGTGAAAGTTAGACTTTTTGAAGGATGGATATGGTGAGGTTTTTTTCTCCCTCTGGGTAACTGCTGGCATAAGATGTGGAAAGGAAAATTTAAAAGTGAGCCAAGGAGGCTTCAAAACTTGTAAGTGCTTAGCTTGTCAATGGGGAGGGACAAGTGGTGATCAAGAGGCTTAAGGAGGAGACAGCTTTGAAACCCTGAATCATTGCAAAGAGGTCACATGTACTTGTCTGCTCGAGTGAAAAGGGACATGGAATGTGTCCAGGAAAATGCCGCTTCTCCGATCCTCCTTTGGTTGGTCACCACGGGGTTGGTTTTGGGCAGGACTTTGGCTTTTCCTCATACTCCAGTCCCGCAGCAAAAAACCCAACACCCTGTGTTATGACACACAGAACTAGTTTTTCAGCAGTTTCCAAATTTATGCTCATCACATATTTGCAAGTACTATTTAGAAATAAGCTTTTCAAATGAACGAGGGATCTGATCAGCTTTCAAACTAGCCATGTGTCTTCTTTTCTGAGTATGAAAAGAAAATCAACATCAGTAAAAAAGAAAAACAATCTGGGCACTACGTATGGGCTGTAGGTGAATGAGGGAATAACTATTTGCATCTCTGTGGAGTTCTAAATATAATTTCTATTTCTCTTTGTTCATAACCCTTTTTGCAATGCTTTTCCGAGGTAGCTGATATTTGTCTAATCATGGAAAGGTGTTTCGTGTCTAAACAAAACCTTTTCCTGTGAAAGCTGGGAAGGTTCATAAAAGTTAGGTCATTCAGTCGGGAAGCTGAATGTGTGCTATGCAATTTAGATAACAAATTGCACACTTTAAATATCAAACTGTAAATATCAAGTACTCAAAAGAATATTGACATTTTTGAGCAATTCCAAAGAGTAACAGAACTTTCAAAGAGGAGCCGTACATAGTGAACATATGCTCTAAAAATCATAGCTGTAAAGTAAGGCAAATGCCTGTTTTAACAATGGCAAATAGCAAGTGGGGAAAGGGATGGGTCACATTTTATTAATGCTCAGTGTGTCTCAGGTTTGTCAACACCCTCACCTGCAGGGCTGAGGGAAGGGTGCAGCGTGAGCGGGAAGGTGCACATTTGTCAAAGCACCAGTTCATGATTTTGGGTGCAGAACAGCAACACTTGAATAATTGCTCTGCCAAAATCTTTATTTTAGAGCGACTGCGTGGCTTTCCAGTTTGATGGTGACCAGGTTATCCTCGAGGTATAAAGGAGGGCTAGTAAAAATTCCCAGTTAGAACTGGGGTTCATGATTTACATGACTGTCAACTGATAGTTTGCCATTTGACAGTTTTTGAGGTTTTCTTGATGAAGAACCACAGTGAACCCCAGTTTGTGACCATTACGTGCTTCTCTTTACCGGGGTTTGGTGGCCACAAGGAGAGTTTGTTTTCTCTGAGTAAGTATCCAGAGGAGTTTCTGTTTCATTCCTGTGCAAAATAGAAGGAAACTTGGAAAACTCTTCCTTCTCACTGCAAATCAAATGTCCCCTTTTTGGAGAGTCCATGCTAGCACAGCTCCTGGGTAGCAATTTTGGCAGGAGGAGCGTGTGTGGGTGTCTGTGTGTGTGTGTTAATTCCCAGATTTGCACCTCTCTCAGTGTAGCATCCAGCTTTTGCCCTTTTTCAAGCCTTCCTTCTGTTCTTTCCCTGGGTGCCTTACCATGTTTTTGCTCACGGGAACACCTTCCTTCTCTCCCCCATGAATTACGCTCTGTCCTGTGGAGTCTCCATCCTTGCATCCCACTGCAGAGCTGCTGCAAAGCCACGTCCCCCACTCACCTTCCCGTGCCAGTTTGCTTCTTTCCCTGCCACCACTTTGTCCCCAGCTCCAGTTCGCTGGGGAAGGAGATGACAAACTGTCACTTTCTCAAACACCCTCTCCTCCACCGACTACTCTTAAAGAGGCAGTGGGATAAATGAAATTCAGCATTCAAAAGGCTCAACTCCTCCAGAAAATATTCCACCCACAAGTGGGGAGCTTCAAAATCCATTCCTAGCAGTTAATGCTCCATCCTAAATGACACAGGTTTTCAGTAGTGACATGTGCATTGATCTGCATTACAAAAATAAGAGAAATAGCACTTCTTTTCAGCAGCAGATAATTACCAGCATATATCAGGTTCCCTCCTGCTGATACCCACAGGGTGGAGGGGATGGGAGTGGGCATTAGGTGGAGGGGATGCGGCCGGCTCGCACGTTCAGCCAGATAAATAATATTGATTGGGATTTGTGTGGAGCCTCGGCACACCCCTCCTGGCTGGTGTGATTAGCCACGGGGGGACATTCGCTCCAGTTACAGGATTTCACCCCAATCATGTCTGCCACGCAAAGGTGCTGCTTAGGCACGAGCCAGCTGGGAGCTGAGAGCTTCTCCTGGCTGTATCAGAAAAGATCGGAGCCAGGTGGCTGTGGCCCAGGTGGAAGAGCTGGATGAACTGTGGGACAGATGTGTAAGAAACCCTCCCAGCTCCATCAGTGGGGCGCAGCCACCCCGGCAAAAGCGCAGAACTCCCCTCTCTCCCTTGCCTGCCACCCCTCTGCACACAGGCAGTTTGGAGCTGTGGGAGGTAATTCCCAGTGGCTGACTGCTGATTTTTGCAGTCTGCATGATGAAACAATGTGCTCCACTGGGGCCAGAGCCTGCCTGAGGTGTTTGAAAAGTCCCCCTCTCTGGGGTTTGGCTCTGGGCTCCGATGAGCAGCCGCTGCTCCATGCAGGTCAATTCAGCTTTGCAGGAGCTTCCGAGCTCCTCTGCAATGAAGCCCTCTTGGGCAGGAGACACTTCAAGTATCTGTGAGGGAAGGGGTGCCAGTCACCAGCCACCGAATGCCTGCACTGCCCTCAGGCAGGATGAGGGCCTGTACTTGACTCACCTCTCTTCAGGGCAGATGTCTAAAAAATCACTGCTGTCGTTTTTCTGGCTGAACCATCAGTGCACAAAAACACCTTCATTTTCACAGGAGTGCTGGAAAAGCTGCAGCTAGCAGGGAAAGGGGCTGCTGCTGCCTGTGTGGGACTTCTCCATTTCTCACTTCATAGTTTGTCGTACTTTAGAGGCAAATAAAGCCCATTGGCAACGGGACTGAGAGTGCTCTCTGGGTCTAAGCACGCTCCAGTGTTTTAGCTCCACTGAATTTCCTCTCATCAGTGAATGCAATCTGCCGTGAGAAAGTTTTACTGTCTCTGAGTCCTTATGAAAACATTCTTAGATAATTGAGACATTTCCAAACAATTAAGATAACCAGATGTGTCTGTTATTTGTAATTACCTGAACATGAATTCTTCCTTCAAGAACAGTTCCATTTTTTTGTGCTTTTTAAATTACTCCAGATAATGGATAGGAAGATTAACTCCTCTGAAAAGTAATCTGTAGTTTGTACCCAGTATGTCTCATTCTGATGCAAAATCACCTCCTCCCAGAATTAAATACTGGGGCTGAAACAATATGTGAAATGAACTTTCCAGTTCTGCTGTACTTGTGATCTCCAGCCTGCAGTGCCCTTGCAGGTGACACCATGGGGTGAACTCGGAGGCTTGAAGTCTATGAACAACCCATGAAGAAGATGCTAAAATGATTTCTTCAAGCAGGGAAAATTGCTGAAGGCTCGAAAGTGGTTTCACAAACCACTTCGTTAAGTAGCACAGTTTGAATAAAAGGGCTTTTGCAACTGCTGCATTTGCACCTAGAGCTTCTGCAGCATTTTCATTTTACAAAGCACCTGGCTTTCGCTGCAGTGCAGCACCCGAGGAGCGTGAAGTCACGGCAGCCTGGCAAATTCACAGTGTGGTAAAGACACCTCTGCATTTGGTCACTCCTTCTGCTGGTGCTTCACTGTCAAAATTGGTATTTCCAGTCATGACTTTTTGTTGCAAAACAAGTCTTTTAAGTCTTCTCCCTTCCCACTTCATCAAACAGAGCTTGATTGAGAACTGGCTGTTCGCACCCAGCTCCGTGGTGGGCATTTGACCATCCCTTCTCCGAGGAGCCTCCTTCTGGCTGCTTGCTCCTGGTGGGTTTCCCTCCTGCTGTGCCTGCAGCTGTGCTGCTGTTTCACCAGGACATTGGCTCCGCTCCCATGTATGGCAGGCTTTTTGAGGACAGCTCCCTAAATTCAGCTCCCCCCCCAGGAACTATGGGTCAGCGGTCCTTTCTGCACCAAGGGCTGTAGCTCTGTGCTGGTTATTCCTGAATTGGAGTCATTACCTTCAAATCCCTTCTTCTGGTCCGTTTCCCGGCAGTGTCTTTGCAGAGGGACAGGCAAAGGGGAGCACTGTTGCAGCTCAGGGCAGTTAAGCTGTTTAATCACAGCTGTTATCCTCATCTTTGGTGCATATCTTACTGCTTATCATACCTGGGCACTGGAAATAGGGAGGGGGAAGTGTCCAAGTCCCAAGGTTCTGGTCTGCTTTTCCTCTCCTGAGTCAATGGCCTCATCTTTGTCTTCTCCCCTGACAACTTCCTCCCATTCTGTGTGTGCTTATAATTAACAGTGGTGAGACCAGTGGTGATGATGTCACCTTCAGTTGTTCCAAGAAAAGTTTATTTTTCCGAAAAAAAAGAAGAAAAGCAATTCTTGCATGAGTACTTGGTGATTGGTGAGTTCAATATAGAGGTTTCTTTTTTTCCTCGAAGCTCTTTCCCTCTTTCTCTTGACAGTTTTGCCCTGGGCGCTGTTATCTTTGTTGTCCCGAAGGAATATCCTTGAGTCTGTTAGTCATGTACATATCAACTGAGACTTCTGTCACCACTTTCCAGCCTGCTGAGGACTTAAAGATCACAGTATTGTCTAGGTGCTGAAAATAGATGGGCTTAGAGATGGTTTGGGAGACTGGTGAGAAATGATTGTTTTCACTCCTGCTCATGGTTAGAAGGTCTGCTCAGTATGAGGTAAAGTCCATCCTCTCTGCTGCACACAGGGAGCTGGGACACCTTTCCCGGGTAGGAGGAGTACGTGGTGGAGGATCTGGTTGTTTAAACTCCCTCTCCTTCAAGAGTGGAAGGCATCACTGAGTTCTTACCTGGGAGCCTACTGATGTTTTCAGGACGGTCTGAGCATTTTTCATCCCTGGTAAATGCAAGGCAGGGAGGCAGTTTAGCACTGATTTCTTCACTGGGTTCCCTCAGAGCTGATTCTCCTCAATCAGACCAGTCCTTTTTGTTATTTTATATTGTGCATGCTTTTTTGTTGCAAGAAAGGAACGTGCATGTTTCTTTTGTGTGGTCGTTTTGTGTTAGTCTACAGCAAAACATGGCAGTCTTTGGAGGTGAAGTCCATTCTGGTGGGGAGAAGGAGCCTTATCTGAAGCAAACCATGTGCTGAAGTTTGCCTTCAGGTGAGCTAAGACTTTACAAAGACTGGCTTGGGATTTCAGGAATGGCTTGAAGACCTGTAATAAAGTAGAGAGTTGCACAAAAGGATTTAATTTTAATAGTGTTGTGTGTGAGAGCAAGAGGGAGAAGGCTGGAGTTTAGTCACACGCAACTAAAATGTAAGGAAAGGGAGGCAGAGGGAGAAGAAAACTGGGCTAGGTCAAAAAGATTGCAGAAAATTCTAATAAAAGGCGAGTGAGAAGCACGAAGCATGAAGCAGGCTGGTGGAAGAGTGTTGTTCAGTTTGAATGTATTTGGTACTGGGACAAGAGCGAGGTGAGAAGGGAAGGAAAAGGACATTGAGCCTAAACCTACTTCTGTATCTACTACTGAAAAATGTAACCACTACTGAAAAGTGGTTTTTCTTCCCTTTTAGAATGTGTGAATGCCCTTTTCTTTCCCCCAAGAGTTTCTAAGTGTCTTTTTGTACTAACAGTAAAGCAGACATCGTGGTCCTACAGTGAGGAACATAGAAAGTGTGGCTGGAGGTGCCCAGGAAAACAAATCCATGGAATATGTCTCTTTATCAGCACCTAAATGTTTTGTCAGATACAAGTTGGTCTCAGGGAGCACATCTAGAGCAGCACTTGACGGTTTGGCAAGGCCGGGAAAAGTGTTTCAGGCTTGGAAGTTCCCAGGTCTCCGTGCCTGCAGACTGCTCATGCAGCTCCTTCTCTCTCTGTGTCCCCATGGATGTAAAAGGGTGGTTTACAGCCCCTGCCTCATAAATGCACTGTGCAGCTCATGGCCTCTCATTTTCCAACATGTGGAGGGACAAGGAGGGGAACCTTCCCAAGGCTGAGCCAAGGATGGCTGAGGACAGCCCCAGCCTTGGGGGTCCCACTGAGCCCCCTGCACAAGCAGCATTCAGACCTGCTTATCCAGCCTGCCCTCATCACAAATCCTGCATTTCCAAATAAATATTTTAACAAAAGGGAATTGTGCAGATTGTTAGTGTAGCTTATTAGGTTTTAAAAATTCATGTTTCTAAATTCCCAGTATTATTTTCCCCTTGCTTTAAAGGAAAAAAAAAAAAAAAAAAAGAAGGGGGGGTGGTGGAATCTCTTTTCAATAAGGGTTTAATTGTCTGTTTCATCTGGAAAGCTCTCTGAATTGAAACTCCCTTCTCCACAGTGCTACCTGAGCACTTCACAATTTTATTCTCTTGAAGTGTCTATTTTACCATTTGTCTCACTTTCAAGCTTTTAGCTAGAACTGGACATTTGTGGCCAGACAAAGGAATTTAAACTAAGTAGCCTGTTATGGACTACTTCAGGTGACTCTGCTTGGATTATATCACTCTGACACTACAGCAGCTGAAGCAAAGGGCATTAACACGAGCCTATTGAATGTAGACCTGCAACTGAGATGAGAGAATTTCACTGGATTTCCCATTGCATCTTTCTACTGACCTTACCCCTGTGTTTGGGAGATGCCTGAACTAAGAGAAATATTTTATCTTTGGGTTTTTTTAAGTTCCTAGAGAAAGATGCTTACATATCAGGAAATGATACGCTTTACCTGGAGTAGCAAAGGATATGGGAATTTGGTTTTCCGTCTCATTTGATTACTAGCTTGGAGCTTAGGTTTGAAAATGGAGTAGACTTAGTGGCATTAATGGTATGGAAGATGTGGCTGCCTTTTAATGTGTAGTGAGGGCAGACACCTGAGTCTGGCAGAGTTTTGCAGTAGGGGACAATAACAAATATGAGTGGGAAATCAGTCAAATGACTGACAATTCCTCATGGAAAACTCAAAGAGCCATTGGACTGGAGCTGCTGGAGGTCTGTGAAGCAGTAGCTGCTCTGAGTAGGTGCTCAGAAGCACCTTGTGCTGGCAGTCAGATGTACCAGCACTAGGAGGTAATTTGGGACATAAAACCCCTCTGCTGTTACTGTCTGTACGTAGGTACATTGTGGAATGCCCATTCCAGTACTGCTCAGAAGGCATAAAGTATGCTAAGCAGCTGTTAAAGGGGAAAAAATAACGTGTGGCAGAGAGAGATACAGGGTATGCATAAAAATATATAGGAGACACTTCTGATGGAAATGTGAAATGTGACATTTTTGTGTTTGTGATGCTGCGGAGTGCGGTGGCTGTGCTGGTGGCAGGGCTGCAAAAGGGTTGTTTTCCTATTAAGGGCAAACAAAATGAGGGCAAAATTTTTTAAGTTGAGGAATTTTGTGGTACTGGGAGGCAAATAACTGCACGCCGTGGTACAAAAGAGCAGGGGTAAACAAAACAATGTGCTGGGAGTTGCAGCTGCGTGTGCAGCAGTGCCGTGCATACATTAAGTGCCCGCGTTGTCAGGGCGAGTGACAGCGGTGACTGAAAGCCAGGCAGGAGCTCCTGTCAGCGCCGGGCAGAGTCACAGCGCTCCTAATAACGAAGTCTATTCTGGTTACATCTGACATGGGCATCCAGAGCTTCTGCTTTGGGGAATTTTATTTATTTTGACCCAGGGAAGAGCGCTGAGCTGCTCCATGGGGCTCCAGCCTCCTGCTATGGCAATTAGACAAACTCATCCACGCTGGTTCATCAGGAGAATGGAATTTTCTGCACCCTCTTTCCTTTCTGTACCTTTTTTCCCCCTCCTGCTGGACTTTACTCTAGGAAGGACAAAAAGAAAAGCATAGGGATAACTAAAGAAAGCTCTTCTGGAGCTGTGCCTTGGCATGCTCCAACCATTGGTGAAGTTATTCCATGAGGGACAGCGAGTCATGGAAGTCTGTCGTTTTGTGTCTACAACTGCGCACCAATTTGTGCAGAAAAGGGACTGCACAGCCCCAAGTCCCTCCTTCTTCCCCAGGAAAACCCTTCAAAGGCCAAATCAGGAGATTTAGGCCGTGTCCCAGTTTGATTAAGGTAGGTCTGTGTGTGACTTACCCTGGGCTGAGCATATCCAAGGCAGGAAGGTAGACATCCCATTGTGCTAGATTTGATGAAAGAAAATCCTGGAAAACCTTGTGCTTTTCTAAGAAAACTGCCAGAGGCAGATTATTAGGTCGGAATTAAAATGCAGACGAGATTCATTAAATTGTTGACCCTGCCCCCTCCAAAAAAAAGTCAGGTTGCCATCTTAAATTGACAGCATTAGAGACAAATTATGTGCACTGATTAATAAGTGTGGGCTAAATTACGGCTCAGAGAGCGGGTGGAGCGCAGTGGGAACGGGAGCGAGGGAGGGAGCGCAGGAGGCAAAAGCCACCCTGCCTGTGGGCACAGAGCAGTGCCAAGGGCTGGGGTCCTGTGGCACCAGGGATGATGGAGGAAGGAGCAGGAGGATGAGCCTCCTCCAAGGAGCCCATTCCCTCTGGGATACTGCTGTGACACCCTGGTTGCCAATGTGCTCCCCTGGCACATCGGTGTTACGGGTCCGTGCTGAGCTCAGGGACTGCGTTACCCCTTTTCTTTGGGGTAGGGGGAGCTTTGCATTCAAAAAAGAAGGAAAAAACCCACCCAAGCCTTGGAAGGGTTGGATTTAAGAAGTTAAATAAGAAAGGTAGGGTAAATTAGAGACTTGAGAAGCTAATTTCCATCACACTGGGGGAAAAAGTATACTGGCCATTTCAGCGTTTCAGACAAAAAAGGGAAAAAGCAGGCATAATAACATGTGGATTACTCACAAGACATAATTCTCTGCAAATACTATGACCGGTACATAAATAGCAAAATGAATGTTATTAACATGTTAATTTTACTAACCCTTTAACCTATTGATTAGCCAAACAGAAGGAAACAGCATCTTTTCATGCTTTCCCCCCCCCTTGCTTTTCATGTAATTGGATTCAAATTCACATCTGTAGCTACTAAACCAATGTTTTCAACCTTTCTTCCACACCTCCCCACCCCCAACTGTTTAACCTCCCATCTCCAGCGCTGGCATAAATGTAAGCCTTTATTTGTGAATATTCCGATAAGTACTTTGCCTCCAACTATATTGTTCAAGTACCAGCATCATTGTTACAGCTGTAATTGTTACTATCAAGACACAGTTCTTTGTAATTAGAAAGTCAAGATGGTATTCAGCAGTATGGCAGCACAGATTCTCATTTGTTAGGCTATTAGAAAAAAAATGTTTACAGAGAAAACAGTGTCATTGTTTAGTGCTCTTAATTGACCATCTGCCTGGTAAAGAAATGTCCAAAGAAGGATAAATAAGACTATAGTGCACTTATTTATTTATTTTCTTTGTGCAATGAGTAAATTAGGAAAAGCAACAGCAGATCCAAACTAGACAAGACATTGCTAAATCAGGCTGCAAGTGAAATCATGTCATGAATACATTAACTTTTATTTCTCTCAGTGTCAAGACTCATGTCTGCATCTTCCTCAAAGTTTGTTGGGAAGAAAAAGGAGGCCAGATCTTGGTGGGCACTGTGGAGTTGACAGCATTCATCTTTTAACAAAGTCAAGCATATGCTGCTTTGAGTGCAGCATCTTTGCATGCTCAATGACGTGTTTAATGTCACCTTTCCCACTGTAAATCATCCCTGAGTAAATCCACAAGGGAGAGTGGTACTAGGAATTAAGCAGGAGAGAAATAAAATTCATGACCATGTGGTTCTATCTCAGGGAATTTGGTACGTATTGACAAGAGAGATTCACACCTGACGGGGCCGAGAGCTAATTTGTAGTAGGGCTGTTTATCTTCTGCCTGAAAGGAATACTTTTTCATATTTAATGTGCATTTTCCTCATCTCCATGTGTGTATGTGTTTGTGATTTAGCGTGGCTAAGGGTGCATCTGCTTTTGCTGCTTGGCAAAAATGTAGTTTCAAATTTCAGGCTAATTCAAAATTCGGAGTTTTCCCTATGAAAAAGTAAAGGAGGGGGCAGTTTGGCCTTCAAAAACCACGTTTGATGTTTTCATTGCACAAGGCACTGTCTTAGGTAGGGAGTATTTGATCTGTTCTTGCAGCATTTGTTTACAGTCTTGAAATGAGAAATGGAAAAACCCCAACAGTATTACCATGCTAAACCAATATGGTAAATGACCAAACTGATCTCTTGTACTATTTGTCTTCCAACATTCCAGGTGGAAATAAACCAGTACATTTATATGTTGATTTATTACAGTGTGGAGGGGGAAAAAAAAGAAAAGAAAAAAGAGAATCAATAGGGAAAAAAGCAGAAAAAAGAGAAATGAACTAAAAAAGAATTACATTTATAAATAATAATAATTTCTCAAAACATTGCCAGCAAGGGGAGCCCCAGTTCTACCTCCTCCCTGGTGACTGCAGGGTCCATGCAAAGCTGCCACCACTCAGATGGTGACAGGGGACAGGGCCGGTGACAATGGTCATGGTACAGGTAGGTAAAATTTCCCAGTACTTCAAAAGCTGACAGTGTTTTAGCCATCAGTTCTTCAAAATGAATTTTCTCTCCATAAAACCTCTCCTTTGATGCCTTCACCTGATTCTGCAGGTTCATCATCCCTCGTCCATCTGTTCCTATTGAAACTTCCTGTTTTTTCCATCTCCCCCTGTTGCTGCACTGAATACTGACCCTAATGCTTTTTGTTTCCTCTTCTTCCCTGGGTATTCGTTCTTGTGCACAGATTTATTTTTTCTTTGAGTTTTGAGGGAGTATCTCAAAATCTTGGGTTCCTGCCTGGTGGCTTTTGAGAAGGGGTGGTAGCTAATGGAACCTACCCATCATTTGTCTTTAAAAACACCAAACAAAACCCAGTGCTTCTAAATGTAGAATTTTCTTTTTCTTCCATTTCTGCAGATTTTTCTCTAGTGCCAGCTGCATTTTTTCAGAAAGCAATGGCCCACCTTTTCACTTTTTTTTTTTTTGCTTTTTAGTAGGGAATATAACTAATACATGGGTTCCATCAGCAGGCACAGGAGGGTGAGAAGTGGGCAGAGTTTTCAGGGTGATGCACCTTCCTCCTGTCCCAGAGACACACAAAGTTGTGAGGTCCGAGACCTTTCTTTGGTAGCTGCTGACCTGTAATCGATGGAAGTAGTGAGACTGGAAGCCTGCTCAGATATCCTGGACGAGGTCCCCATTCACACCGCCCGTTTCCTCCGTGCTGGGTCAGTTTGAGAAGTGTTCAGTAGTGACTCCTTGCAGGTGGCTTCACAAAGTGCCCCTGTCCCTGCCTGCCCAGCACTGGGGGTGTGCTGGCACCCACGCGTCACACGGTGCCACGCGTCACCTTCTCCCTGCGTCCCCTCCACGTGTGCTTTGGAGAACCGAGCAGAATGAGCGGCTCAGGAAAATCTGATTGACACCAGTAGTTTTAAGCTCATGCATGTCTAGCTACTTGTTCAATTTGTTTAGTCCAGTGGTCTCCTTTATTAGGAGCCTTAGGGTTTTTCTTTTGATTTGGCAGGATGATTATAATGAGAGCTCCTTAGTGCTACTCCACCAGGGTATCTGCCCACTTGCTCTCAGCCTCTGCTGTATAGCTTGTGATTAATGTAAAACAGTCAGATGCCCTTCAGATCAGTCGAATTTGGGGATTCTATTATAAACATGAAAAGCGTGCTGACCGCACAAAGCCCTTGGTGGTACCAATTAAAGACAGTGCCATTCAGTTGGCACTTCTCATGCCGCTGCTTTTTTTCCCTTTTTTTCTTCCTTTCACAGCAAATCTTTTCCATGGCAGTGGTGGCCCCGCTGCCAACACGCACCTGTGCCGTGCTCCAGCCCCAGGGCCCGGCTTCCTCGGCCAGCGGGGAAGCACCTTGCTCTCCCCTCTTGCTGCCCACTTTCCGTGCCCCTCAGCTCGTCCTCCATCTGGCCAGACGTGAGCAATGGGATTTGAGTCCAATCTCTCTTCGTGTCACCGTGCAGGGACGGGCAGAGCTGCCTGCACTGCCCCCAGCAGAAAGCCCTGTGGTGTCCCCTCCCCGCTGCTGCAGAGGCTCCGGGCTGCCACCGCAGATCATTTGACAAATTTCACGGTAAGACCCCAGCTTATCATCATTATCTTTTTATTTCAGTCAGTATTCCAAGTATTCCTTGAATGTCACAAGTGAAGAGCTGGATTACACACAAAGTGTCCAGTGTTAAATCCTATTTACATGCAAAAGTTGTGCCAGTTTACCCTGAGGTTAAATCAGTGCAAACCCCTTCTGTGAGGACTCTTCTAAACTAATGAGAATGACCTCCCATAATTTCTTTAATTAAAGAACAACAACCACCTAAATCAAGATAAAACATGCTTCATATTAAATAAGGTTGGCCAAGCAAATGGGTTTGCACTGCTTGAAGTGCTGACTCCTCTTTTTACACTGACTGAATCCCACAAATGCTTTGGACAGAGCCAATCTCAGCCCTGGTTTCTGACTCTGCAGCAGTGAGAGGATGTCACACCTGCCCCTCTAAAGGCAGCACAGGGTTTGGCTCTGCCTGTGAGGTGGCCGAGGTCTCTCTCCAACATACACCCTTTGTGTTAAATCCCATGCACCACTTGTGATATTCCACAAATCCATACAAACTCTCTGGATCAAGGCAAAGCGTTTTTTCATGGAAGTTACTCCCCCTGCCACCACTCTATGTTTGTCAGAAAGGAATAAAACTGCACCGTATAAAAGCAGAGAGAAAAATCCTTTATTTCTGAAATTTTATCTTCCAGAGTCAGGTTTTTCCTTGCGTAAGGCTCTCCATAAATCTGAGGTCTTGTAACTTTGATCTGTTCACCCCCTGCCTACAACATAGACTCCAATCCCACCTCTTGCTTAATGGACTGTAAGGAATCGAGGAACACTTGTGTAAGAAAAAACCCCAGTACTGCTTCCTTATTTCTCTGCTCATTTCTTAAATTAAAAAAAGACCTTTAGAAGCCACTTTGAGGACACTTTCAGCTGTGAAGACAAGAGCCATCCTCCTTCCTTTCACTGCTGATTCCTGTTCATGTGGGGGTTATGTCACTGTCCCCAGCAGTGCTCAGGCACTGCTGGAAGGGGCTCAAAGCCCAGCAAAGCCACCCAGCAAAGTTACCCTGTCAGGGCATGCGTGAGTCTGTATCTTGCTGCAACAGGAACCTCAGAAACAAAATCACTGTGATTAATCCCAGCAGAAAATGTGGGCAAAACTGGAATGTGATTTTCTTCTCAATCAATATTATGGAGCTCCCACCGATCTTTTAATAATGTTTTGTTTATGGATGAAAAGATACTGAGGTCCCAGTATATTACAGTCATTCATGTTTAGACCTGTAAATGAACCCCAAAATAATTGTCATATTTTGTTGCCTGCTCCACATCTACACTCAGCTTACTTGTATATAAATTAAAGATAAACTGCATTTAATCCTGTTAAGCATTAAAACGTGAGCAAACAAATTGACTAACAAAATACAGGGGGATGGCAGAAAAAGAAAATAAGCTCAGAAAATAATTGGTTCTAAGGAAGTTAATGAAAGTTTGTAGCATGCTTTTTATATGCATAGAGTTCAGAAGAGATTATTTTTTTGAAGTGTTACTCACAAATCTCCCGTATCCACAATAGATCTTTTGTTAACTGTACCTGCACATTTATTGTGTACGACAGCCTAATAAAATGAAGTCATTTTAATAAACATTGTATCAGAATATCCTATCTTCTATGTGGCAGTGCGAATTTCCACTACTGAAGGAAACATTTAACATTCTCACCATTTTAATACTTTTAATAAATATTTGCAATTCCTGTGATAATGCATAATGGCAGAAAAATGCATTGCCTCCAAAATTTATGTGGCTGCTGGCAGGTGGCCATTTTCCAATTTTCTGTCTCGCTAATATACACTTATTATGTATTTCTAAGGGCTTTTCTTTTCAGTATTTGGCTTGCCATAAAATTGCTATTTCTTTTACAAGAGAAAGTGCTCATGACAAAGAAATCTCAATTGAACCCAAACCTGACAAATGGACATCTGCTGGCCAAGCCAGAGAAGAGAAGCGCTTGCCCAGCGTAGCTCTCAGTTTGATGCCTTCCCATCAGCCACAGCCACAATATGTTTGGATCAGAAGCTCACATTCTGAACTGATAACAAGAATCAGTCCTTGCTTAGTAATATTTCCTGAAGTGTGACATTGTATTGCATCATGTTACGCATGACACGACATGGAGTCACATCACATTACGTGATGGGTTATGACATAGGCAAGGAAGATGCAAGTTAATATCATGCATTACATTTTATTTTGTCTAAATTGCTGGAGCAGAGTGTATGATGAGCTGTGAGTGGTCTCTTCTGTGCTGGCTTTGTGCAATTTATACAACAGCCATCGTTACAGTACCTGAGCATCCACCAGCACATAATTAAGCCTCCATTGATAGCTGAAATCCTTGAATCTCTCACTAAGCACATATCGTTCTCTGTGTTTAAGTAGCAGCATTCATTTGAAGAGCAAGGGAGCAGGGACTAAGTATGGAGCCTAAACAGGCAATAAGAAGTGGTAAAACTACTAAGATGATGCATTCGTACCCTCTCAACGCAAGGAAGCTGATTTTGTGAAACTCTTTATGGCATTCACAGCAAAGCAGGGGATATCCTGAATCACAGAGCATGTGCTTCTCGAGGATCCTTTCTGGTAGTGAGTGATGCTCAGAGTGTGATTTGTTATCAGAGAGCTATTTGTGATGGCCAAGATAGAAGGGCACTGAAGAAATATCTACAGCTCTCAGGAACTGAAACATGATGGTGCAGGAGATGGAAAGAAATCTCTCAAATAGGCAGAGGAACAGAACCTCGCTGCCAAAGGTGACTGCAAATTCAGTAGCTTTTGTTTTATTTTTTCAAAGCTGTGAAGCAACAGGGTAATCCAAATTAATAATATACTGTATATTATATTTTGCAGTAATATGCCTTGATTAAACGAATTCCTGGATTGATAAATGCAGTCCCCTAGCAGAGGCTACTGTACAAGAGGTTTAATCTCTGATTTGCCAGGGAATTATGGGCAGGTTGCTTCATAGTCTGCATTTTTTGGTTTTCCCTTTACTTGACCTATTTTGGCCCCAGCTCAGGAAAGAATCACTGTTTGGGAAAGTGCTTACTGGACTCACTGTGAATGTTTCAGAGCTTTCCTGAATCACTCTTGGAGATCCTGCAGCACTGGATATGGAGAAGTCAAAGGCACATTTTTCACTGATGATTGTGGGCTTATGCCAGGACTAAAACTGCAGGTTGGAACTGACAAGGTAGAAAATTTCTGGGTATTTTTTTTAACTGAAAATTTAATGTGTCTAATTCTTCTTTATCAAATCATCTGTTTCTTTATTTTGAAACTAATTCAACTGAATCGGGTGCAAACTTTGTAAATTCTCACCAGAATTTCCCAGCTGTCCAAAAAATTAAGTCAACCTTGGATATCTGCCCAAAAATATAATAATTTTTAATAAGTAGTAGTATGTAACTATTTAAGCTAACATATATATATTTATACATGTTTATTTTATTAATACATCAGTATATTAATATGTAGTTGTATAAAATATTTATCATAGAGTGATTTATTATAGGGATTATACATTATAGGATATTGCATAATACAAACACTATTATATTGAAATACATAATTAGTATTAGGGATTCAAGAGGAAAAAAGGCATGGTTTTTCTTTGCAAAGGATAATATTCAAATATTGGGGTGAACAGATGAAGCGCCCCTCTTAAGCTTCTCGTGACACTTAGGTCAGTGGCAAAGTGTAGCTTTTTCTACATAACTTGTTTTTCGGTGTAATTGAGTTCTTCTTCCTGAATTTGCAGCCAGTGCTGCCTGTTTAGAAGTGGTTTTTAGCCTTGCTCCCATGCAATACTTTGTTGTGCTCAGTCCATCTCACACTAGAGACGTGTCTGTGCTTTGTTTGCATTTGTTTTATGGAGTGGAGGACATGAAGTTTTTGTGTCGCTCATGTTCGATGTGGGTTGATGAGAACCAGATATATGAAGAAATGCAGAAAAGCAGATTAAGGATTTCCTGTCCCCTCATGGCCAGCTTTCTCTTGGATGAAATGAAGGATTTGTGAGTGGGCACAAGTGAGTGATACAATCATTTCTCTACCAGTAAGTTTAACTGTATCAGTGGGCTGAGTCTTAGCATTTTTGATAAAGATTGTCTTCCGAGAAGAATTCGTGTATTTCTTACTCTTGCTGCTGATTTCATCCATGTCAGCAAGATTAGTTTGGTTGCAAAAGATTTCTTAGAAGTAACTTTTCCTTACAAAGGGTGGCCATTAAAAAAAAAAAAGAGAAGAAACAAAACCCCACAAAAACAAAGAAAACCACCTGACAACAGGGAAAACTGTGGCACTTCTCCATGACTCTTTCTAAGACCATACATTTTATAAGTATTTAATGTGATACCTTGTAGGAATAGACAGCAGCAGGTGACTGCAGTAACTTTGAAGAACAGCTTTTTCCTGTCACTTCTTTTCCAGCGTGGCCCAACAGCATTCCTAACAGAAACCACTTGCACAGCATCCCCATTTCTCTCAGGAAAATCAGTATAGATTGGTAAAAATGCAGAGCAACATACAATTAAAAATTAATAGCAAAATGATTACATTATTCTCTTCTAGCAGAAAAACCCCTCCACCCTACAACAAAGGCCTTTAAAGCACTTTGGCTGTTTTCCAAAAGAGCTGATTAATACTGCACCTAGCACTGCTGCTGGGATGCTCTGCCAGTCAGGAATTGCTGAGTGTCCGTCGAGGAACTGGGCAGGCAGCAGGGAAGGCTCTGCTCCATATCTCTTTACCCTTGGAGTGCTGGTGGTACCCACCAGGAAAAGCTGCTCAGCTGGCAGCAGCGTGGCAGGGCAGTCCTTTGGATTATTCCAATAATCTGTGTCATTCCAAACTGAGAGACAATGCGTGGGGAAGCCGGGAGAGAGAGGAATTGCTTTGCTCAACACCAAAAAGGCTTTGCGGTGTTACACAGATTATTCCGATCACAAAAGTATCCTGCATTAGGGCTTTCAGCCCGAGATAATTGACCTTGACACTGCTCTCAGCTGAGGGCACAGAACTCTTGGTGCAGTGACTGACCTTGAAGAACAGCACACAACTGCACAGAATATTTACTTACTATCTTCTTTTTTTTTAATTCTTGAAACTGTGCACTGCAAGGACAAGTAGGCAGAAGTGCGGTGAGGGATGGAAGGTATTTTATGTGGATGAACACATGAAGAGGTGATTATGTATTGCTAAAAGTCTAATCCCTGGATAAACTACAGTTTGCTATTAATTCTTTGGACTTGCTTAGCTGCTACTTAACATTTTCACGACTTAACAATTATATTCTTGAGCTAAGAGTAACTTTTCAACAAAATGTGTAGGGATTAGAAACATTGATAATTATATTAATTAATATTAATGGCAGTGACAATATTTGTAGTCATATGACAAACATAAGGAAAGCAGGGCTTTAATTTTATCAATTAATTCTGTTTCTAATTGCTTTCACTATTCAATTGTCAGAACGTGTTCTCCTTGCAACAAGGAATGTGTTAAGCAGGAAGAGCACAGACCAGAATTAAGGGGAAAGAGGGCTCTGTGTTTGTATATGGTGCCGTCTGTTATCCAGAAACACATTGAGCCTTCTGTGCGGGCTTTGGATTTTCTCTCTATTTATTGTAAGTGCCAATCATCTGGAGTAATGGGTTCAGTCTCATTGAGCTGGGTTAGTAGGCAGAGAGGCCGTCAGGAGCAGGAAATGCCACTGATTGAAGAGCTCTCCCAGTTATCAGCTGTCCTTCTTCCCACACCTTCCATAGGTGCAGGATGAGCTCGGGACAGCAAGACAAGCAGGCCTCAGAAAAGAGAGCGCAGTGTGTGTATCTACACTGACTCCTCAGATTTAATACCTTTGACTGGCTCCAAGTTGTCTCTGGAGGAAGGCAGGGAGCTGCAGTCCATTGGCCTTAATCCTTCCCTGCGCTCCCGTATCTTTATACTGCTCCACCAGCTCCACACCGCCGTAAAACCAACACAATCCACCCTCGGCGCTCCCTGGTGTGAGGGAAATCCCTCACCAGACCCCTTGCTGAGCGCTGCAGCTGCCACAGAGGCTTCCTGGCACCAGGCGGAGGGCAAACCCCTCCCTGCAGATGTGTCCGGAGCCCTGAGATGCTGCTCCTGCTGGGTGTCCCCACAGGCTGGGGGTGTGCAAACCCCGGCCATAGGGGTGGAGGCCTGAAAGTCCCCACGTCCTGGAACTGCTCTTAGTGCGGTGAAGCTTCCCCCCGCACAGAGCCCTCACCACACAGCCATCCAAGAGGCCAATAAAACAAATAATGACGATCTCCTGGGGCAGCTGCAATAAACAATGCTGCCAGCTAAGAATGGTGCCTTTGATGGCTCTGCAGGCGAGAGCTCAGCCATCTCTCAGCTGCCGAACCCCAGCTCGCTGCCCTCGCAGGCTGTGCCAGCTGCTCCTGCAACGCTCCGGGGGCTGCTCTTCCTCTCAGCTCATCCCTCCCCTGGTCCTCCTCAGGATTGCATCCCCGCACGGCTGTGAGGATCTCACCAAGCCCTGTACAGGTGAAGGAAGCTGTCACCCAGCACATGCTGCTTCAGTGGCCTCTGGCTTCTCCCAGATTACCTGGGAGAAGTTGCTGCTGCCTGCTCAGCTGTGCAGGTGTTGGTCTCTAGTGGCCTGGGGAGTTCCTCACCATCGCCCCAGTGAATCTGGGGGGCTTGCTGATGAGGATTGAGGGAATACCTCCAATTCATTTGCTTCTTGTGGGCTGGAGACCCTGCCCATCCCATTCCCCTCCTCATGGACAGGCAGTGTTGATCCCCAGCATATCTGCATCTATGCCTGTTTTTAGGATAAAATCAGGAAGCACAACTCCGTCTTGTTGTGCGAGCCACATCATTGTCAAAAGGCATTGTCGGGGCAGATTCACATCTTCTGTGCTGGTATAAATGTTGCTTCTTCCCTATATCCTCTTCAGGGGACAGAGCTCAGAATCAGCCCTTTTGTGTTTGTTTCCACTGCTCTGGGATGGATCTGGGAGCCTTTGCTTTCCCCATCAGGAAGCACAGGTTTAACGTATCGAACGCACCAGAATTGCTTAATGAGTGCTCAGTGAATATTAATAAAAGTTTGGACGTGACTCAGGCTACAATGGCTGAGAAGTTTGAAAGCTTTGGTTCAAGATTACAGGAGGCTGTGAGAAAATATGGTATCCAGCAGCTAGCATATAGTGTGGATATTTCACTATCCAGGGATCTCTAATTACTAATAATGTACAGGAACAGTATGATATGTCCTTACAATTGCAGAATCCTTTTCAAAGATAATCTTTAATAGTTTATTTGACAACCTGTAAAATTATAGAAAATTATTAGTCTTGGGAATTACAAAAATCCCCATAGTACAGTCAAACAATAAAATTATAATTACCTGTGGGTAATTGAAATTTAACTGTTTTTTTATTGTATATTACACATCAATAGCAACATAAGTTCAAGAGTGTCCCCCTCCCCTCCCTTTTCTTTTCCCTACAGAAGTGGGGAAAATGGACAACCCTGCTGGTATCTTGTGAGCCCTTGTCACAGAACAGAGCTTGAACAATTTCGATTAAAGCAGTATGTTCGAGACTGTCATTAGACCTGCATTAAATTACATATCTGGAATGTTAAAAATAAAGAGTCCTGAAGCTTATTCACAGCTGCCTGTGGTAAAGTATGTAGTCAAGGTTTTTATTATCTTTGAAGTTCTTATTTTTCTCTTTTCTAAAACTTATTGTTTCATCAAACAAATACCTAGCACATTTAAGAACAGTGTGAGCACACGAGCAGAATTGCTTGAGCTGGATAAAGCATTAGCGTGTTTCCATTCTGTGCTCAGTAGTATTGTTTAGCACTAACAATGGTAATTTATCAATTATACAGGAGGGAACAAAGCCCTTCACTGTCTCACAGCTCCAAAAGTACCTGGTACAAGCCCCAAAGCTGGAGACCCTCCCAGACCTCGGGAGGCACCTTTACTGTGAGCATTTGCAGGGCCAGGATTTGCCTTGTCTCCCTTCAGTGACCCCATGGAGGCTGCTCAGTACTCAGCTCCAAGACTTCCACAGCTTTTTTCCTAAACCAGGAAAATTATAAACTGTTGGTTTTTTTGTTTCTGACCCAGGGACCTTGATAATGAGACATCACAGCCTGTTCTTGTCTAGTCGGTGAGACTGTCCAGTCCCACTTGTCCATGTTATTTGTGGTGGCTCTGGAGGCTTTCAGACCAACCTGAAGGACAGACCTCAAGCTTTTGGATGCTGCTCAGCCAGGACAAACCCAAAAACATGGTATGTTTGACAATTAATGGTCTGTACAGCAGCTTTGTTGTACACTGTTGAGATGCACAAAATCCTCTGTAGAAGGATCAGACTGGCTACTTTTGATTCTGTGAAGTGCTTTGTGATCATTATGTGAATATAACAGCACAAGTAAAAATATCTCTGTTTTATTAAGAGTTTAAATTAAAGTGTTTAATACACAGATTTTATCGTGAGAGAGGCATCACAAAGACTGAGTACAACATAATGGCAAGCCAGGTATTGTTATGATTATCATTACTATTATTTATATATGATCACTGAAGTATTAACTGAAAGCTGGGAAATGGAGTTCCTGAGCCCCACAGAGCTCATAGTAACAGCTGTTTTTGGAGGATGCAACAATAGCAGACCAGCTCTGCTTCATGGAACAATTAATGGTGCATACAGCCCAGTCTGGAAATTCGTGATCCCGAATGGGTTTTCCCATTTTCAAAGATCAAAGAAGGTAAAATATCAGTTGGATCCTGCCTTTTTTATTCTGGTGCCTCTTACTCTTCCCACTGCCCCTTTTCTCTGCCTGTTGGTGTGAAGGGCACCCCTGCACGTTAGAACTGTGATGTGTCTGTTTATCCTGCAAAGCAGCTGGAAACTCCTCATCAAAGTGGAATGTGAATGTCTTTGCACGGGAGAGATTTTCTGCCTTCCTCACTTGTCCTTCCCATCGGAGATTTTTAAGTGTCTTGGCCTCCTAAAAGCTAAAGTGGAGCTTTCGACTGAGATTTAAACCAAGTGTAAATCTTTCAAGAGCAGAAAGCCCAAGAGGGGCTGAACCATCAGAGCAGTTACTGGTCTGAGCTGAGCAGAGAGGCAGGGCTGGCCCAGACCCCTGCTCCTTACACCAAACACCTCGTGTAACACACCGAGGAGAGGGAGCTGGGAGAGCTCTCTGTGGTTTGGCTCTTCCCTAATCCCGACCCTTGACCAACACCTGAAGGCTACAGGAAAGTTTTTCTCCATCCTTATCTCAACCTTCATTCCCTGGCCGATTCCAGCTGCTGAGCTGAATCACCCTAAAAAAAGAAGCTGGGGAGCTGTTGTCCACTAGGATTTATATGGATGGGATGCTTGGAAGTTAAATCTTCCAACCACTACAGTGCACCACAGTGTAAGACAAAGAGCAGAAGATAAATTTTCCTGCCTTTGAAATGCCTGCTCGTGTCACTCTCTGAGCTAATTTTTACCATTTTGACTCCAGTGAGAAGAGCTGTTCCAACATGAGCCTCTGACCCTGCCCTGCAATGCAGGGATGAAGCTAAGGATGAGCAATTGGAACACTGTCAGGATTACACCCCGGTCAGATTTTTCATTCTGCTAAAAGTTGCTTTTCTGACATGGGAATCAGGAAAATACATTGATGCAACATGTTGGAAAGGACCAGAAGGTTGTTATTTGCTCCCACCAATATAGAGACACAACCCTCCTGTAAAGGGAAAGTATTTTCCAGTGAGAACACAAACTTTGACACCGAGTGCAACATAATGGGAGGGCCCAGAAGGGGTTTTGGGGAGCTCCTCAGGGAGAGGGGGCTTTCCGTGGGCTTTTTTGCTCCTGTCTGTAGGGTGAGCTCACAAATGTTTGGGTAGAGAAGGCTGCAAGCTTCCAAATTAAAAAAGAAAAAAAACAACAAAGGGATTGGCTATTTTTCTTCCTCATGGATGAGGTTATAAGGTTAATAAAAGAGTTAATCCCAGCCTGCTCTGCAGAAGGGAACAGCTCACATTTGGGAGACTTCAAAAGGCTTCGGAGTGTCTGTGCATGGATGTTGTTATTTCCTGTCAGGGCTATCCTAAGAAGATGGGGGCTGGGAGCTGATTTTTGGAGTTTGGCCTTTAACTAAATCAACTGGAGTGAAAATAAAAAGCTTAGTATAAAATGGTTTTGAGAGTAAACTCCAATTCAGTAAAATTCTGGGTATTTTTTCTTTTTTTTTTTCTTTTTCCTGTGAGAACCTAAAATTAAAACTTAATACAGAGCAGTGGTGGCTGACCAGAGCATTTCAACCAGATGGCCCAGAGAATCTGGTTGGTTTTTATTTTAAAAAAAGAAAATCATTACATGACTTTAACTTCTAAATATGTTAATGGTTTCAAGGAAAAAAAAAAAAAAAGAAAAGTCAATTTAGGAAACATTTAGCAAATTAAAACAAAAAAAAAAAAAGGGGAAGTATAATAGGGAGAAAAATATTATCATTTTACTAAATGGTTTGGTGGAAACATAGAAGACCTGGAGAGCATTCTGCCTGACAAACAGTCTTCAGACAAGGGAAGTGTGGCCCAAGCTCTCTTGCTGAGTCTTTAGTCAGCAGACAAACACGTTACCAGGGGTGCTGCTGCCCTTGTTTAGAAGTGCAGTTTTGGGAGCTCGCAGTTCTCAGGGATTTGCTCCGCCCGCTCCTTGGTGCTGCTGGGATGGCAGCAGGCCCGGACAAAGCCATGGCAGAGCGATGAGTTACACAACAGCTCTTGTCACTGTGGTGGTGTCCTCACTGGTGCTGCTGCAGGACACACCTGAGCTGCGGCCCTGTGGCTGCGCACGAGGGCTGGGACTCTGCTGGTCCCTGTCCCCAGGCAGCTCTGCCTCGTGCCCAGCTGATACAGCACCAGGCAGCGATTTACAAGGAGAGCTGCGTCTCCATTTGCTTCCCAGCATTGAGGGAATTATTACTGCACAGCACAGAAAATTACCTCAGGCCTTGTCAGGCTTTTCTGGAGAATAAATTCCACAGTCTGGGTTCCTTATATCCTTCCCTGGCTCGGTGTCCCCCTGCACAGCTGAGGGTCCATGCTCAGGCACAGAGTAAATGTTATAGTTGATATCCCTCAACAGAGAAACTGCACTGCAATTTCTTTTTTTCTACTTTTCTTCCTCTTGCACAAGGCTCCTGTGCTACCAGCTAACCATTTCCTGTAAGAAAATGGCATTGTGTTAAAGTTATATAGTGTATCATATTAAATTTTATAACAGTGCTTTGTGTTTTGAAAAGACTTTGAGGGGAAACAGCATCAATCAGGGAACCACATTTGATAGACTTGGAAGGGGCCTCCTGGGTCATTTTGTCCAAGACCTCTATGAAGCAGGAAAGCTTCTGCAAAATACCTTTCCCATAAATGTATCTAACCTTTCCTTAAAGACACTGAGTGATTGTGCCATAAATACCTCAAGCAGCTAAACCAGTCTGATTGACCTTAGGATCAGAAAGTGTCTCCTAATACTGTATATAAGGTACAATTTTCCATTCTTCCAGCTGCAGCTAAGCAAGAAAAAAGGGCAAATACCCAGTAATGGGCAACAATACAGACTGTGCAAACAGTTTTACTTTCACTTTACTGCCATCACCTACCATAAATCTGGATGTACCATTGATACTTGGTTTCCCAGTGTAGTGTCTGTGATCCTTGTAGTATCCATCTCACTTTGACTTTTGGAGAGCCACCATTACAGAGTGTGGAAATAAGGAAGATGGACGAGCAGCACTTTCTGATTCAGGAAGCCATTTGAAACCCAGTGCTGTGTAGTTAAAGTATTTATTTCTGTTCTCTATTTATTAGAATTTGTGAGGTTTTTCTTTTCAGGACCATGGGAGTAGGGGAAGCACAGGGCTTTCTACAGCTCTGACAGAGTGTCAAAGAATAATTTTCATTCTCACCCAACAACTGTGTACATTGAAAAATAAATACCTGCTAGTTTGGCTGTTTGTTGCTGCAATAGCAGTGCCTCGTGTGCTGCTCTGCATTCTTTTTCTCAGTGAGTATTAGGAGAAGTGTCATGTTGGGTAGATGTGTTGTTAAATCACAGACACACTCATTGCTGAGAGCTTCCTGAGCTGCACAGAAACTGTCTTTGGTTTGGATTTTTTTGTCTTTTCTGTTTGTTTGGGGGGTTTTTTGCAAGCACTGAAAGATGGTGACAGAGCTGAAGGCCAGTTCTTCAACCACCTCTTTTCATCAGGCTTTCCATAGTTGTACTTCTCCCACACACAGGACTGCTGCAAAATGGGCCAGGAAAACAAGGCCTAGGAGCAAAAGACACAGAAAAGAGAAGATAATTTAGAAAGAATATGGTGATGCTGGGTTCGAAGACACGTCAGTGGCTCTGCATGTCCCTGCCCACACTTTTTTGTTGTGTCTCCTTCATGCCTTGTGCCTTTGTGCCAATTCAGACTGACACTCACCTGTGGTTCTCAGCTCAGTGCACATCATTTCATCACGGCCTTAAATAAGCCCTGAAAAATACAGATTTTTTTTTAAATGCCTTTTCTACAGAATTAACTAAATGCCATCCTTTCTCTGATTGCAAAGTTGTAAAATATTTGTCTAGTATTTAGTCACATAGAAATATGTGAAATTACACTAGAAATGCTCCTCACCCAGTTGTTAAGGGCAGAGGCTGCTGAGATTGTGACCATTCAACCTGATAGTATAAAACTGTAAAATACCAATGCCAAGAAAAATACAAATACTGACAGACCTTTTGTTTATTGTTTATATTCTCTTCAGACACTTCTTCCCATGGCATCACCAAACCAGGCTTCCCTCATCACAACAGAGTTGAGACAGTCCCAGCTCACCCCTCACTCCTCTCCTGTCTGAAACTCCAGCTGGAAGAGCAGCCCTTCCCTGCTTGGGTGAGTTGAACCCCCACAGCATTTGTTTCCATGGGATCCCAGTACTCAAACCCACATGACAGAATCAGATCCTCCTGCTTCCTGCTGACCTCGTATTCCCCATTTTCCTCTCAGTGCTCTCCATTCCCTACATTGTAAATACTTGGTGGGGGGGAAGAGAAGCATATTTTATTCTTTTATGTTGGAAAGGAAATGAAGGCAAAGAGGGCTGTTTTTTGTTCTTCTGTTGCTGTTGTTGTTATTGAGAGAAGGTTTGTTTGGGTTTTTTTTTTCAGTACAGACAGGTTCTAACCTGTACCTGTGTTCTTAGGTACTCCTGAAAATAAAAAGTACATTTGCATCATGTATGCTTAAAACAAAAAGAAATCATATATCATAGAGATTTTCTGATCCTGTTCAGTGCACAAATGCCAATCAGAAGCAAATGTGGGGCTCTATCTTGCAATCCATTTTGATATTTACAACAGAACATGGCATATCATTTAATTTAAATTTGCAGCATGCTCAGTGTAATTAATGCTGTGCAGTGCCTAGAAAATCCTGATTTCTTAATGTGATACAATGCCTGCATGCTGAGAGCCTTTTTTTTAAACTACTGTATCATTTTGGAGCATTAATGGGGAGGCACTGCCATTAAACAGGAAAAAAAGAGCCAAGGCCACTTGGTCTTTATGAAACTTCCATGCAGCTCCCCAAAATATGATGCAAAGTACAGGTTTGTTTTAAAAGAGGGGGAGAGTCAGAGATTTAATTTTCCCTTGACACAGCATGATGCCTGAATAGCCAGACAGCTATTCCTAAATTATGTGCATTTCATTCCTAGGAGCTGTGAGCATTTTGAATGGGCTGTTGTTAAATACAGTACACAAGCATAAATACTCCAGGGAACAGCTAGCTGAAATTTTGGCATGAGCAGAAATCTGATGTAGTATCTGAGCACGTAATAATAATGCATATTGATTTGTTGGGAGTGCTAGGAGAGGGGTTTGGTATTCTGGGATGGGAACTGTTAAACTTGGGAACATCTTGTGTGATGATAATACGCTGTGGTATTTGTGTGCTGGGGGCTTGGCAGGGACAGAGGGTCACATGAAGCTTTAGACCTGGAGACTGGCAGGGATCTCAGTTTTGGAACCAAACCCAAAAAAGTGAATGCTTGATAAAGATATTTATATATTATACATAAATGGAGCATGGGGAAATGGGAACCAGAAAGGTGATGTGTATGGCAAGAAGGATTGGGACCAAATGCCCTTCAAGGTCAGGAGCTTTACTGCCGTGGCTGCCTTGAGCTTGGGTGTGAGTTTACCTGCTTTATGGGGCAGCTCTGTGTTGGATTGGTGCAAAAAGAAGAGAAAAGGGGAAAAAAAACCCAAACAACATCTCCCTATCATTTTGCAAGGTATCAGTTTCTACTAAACTGTCCTATTAAAGCACTTTTTATAGACCTGTTGAGAGCAAAAAAAAATTCTTCAAGCCCTCTAAATAAATCTTTTCCTAAACATAATGCTTCAACTTCTCTATTCTCATCTGACATCTGACAATTCCACCTTAAGAGTAATTGGTCCTGCCTTTGAACCTCTGCAAGCACTGTGGGAGGAGGGTGGGCACTTTATTGATTTGGATTGATTTTTGTAGGAAGCACGTGAGACAGACTCGGTATCCGGCATCGCACCCGGGATACAACACGCTCCTCAAGAACATCTGCAGGCCACAAGGAAGGTTCAAGAGGATGTGGAGGAGCCCCTCAAACAACACCATCCTGCCCAGTGGGACCTCTCTGCGTGATCACCTCGGAGAGAGGCATCAGCTGGGAACGCGTTCATCGGCCAGGTGGGAATTTCAGGGGGTGATGCCATGGCTCTTGTGTTGGAAGCCATCCTGAGCCACGTGCTGTCCCCCCAGGCAGGAACCAAAGGGTTTATCCCAGTGCAGGTTGGCCAGCGTGTTGGTCTCTTCATACTATAGTGTCAGGCCTCAGGGAAGGGCTGTTGGGATGAGGGGTTGGACATTTCCACGCCTGTAACTCTGTTTTCCAGTGCACTGCTGATTCGAGAGCCTTACAAGACAGGGCACTGAAAGGGTTTGTGAACCGGCTGCTTGGCTTGTGACAAAAAAAGTGTCATTGATATTAATAGCTCTGAGCTCCAGTACAGACCTAAAAAACCCAGGGAAATGGCAGAACAAAAGGAGACAGAAACAAGATGGCACTGAGGGTCTCCTCACCAGGGATGCTGATTAAGACGTGAGGCGGAGGCTGTCCCGCCCGTGTGCGGGTTTGGCTGGGGAAATCTCCCTCCTCCCGCTGTCTCGCCTCCCTCATCCATAATGAGGGCAGGAATAACTTTGCAGCACACTTTGCATTGGCATTGCATGCTAACTTCATTACAGTTTGCAACAGCCTGTGCAATCCTCAGAGGAAAGGAGTAATAACAAAGAAAAAAATGATAATTACCAAGCACATAGTTTTCATCTATAATCTTCATTTCAGGATTCACTATTCCTGATGTCAATATTTTATAATGGAAGAATGAGATATGCTAAGTTTCTGTTTGATGGAAGTAAATTCAGATTTAATATTGCCGAGGAGCTGAATTTTTAATAGAGCAGAGCAGTTTGCAGCCACTGCAGCCCCTGTTTGCGGCTCCTGCCGCTCCTTTGTACCGGCTCAGCGACGTTCCCATGACCAGGCAGAAAAATGGAAAGAAGCTGCTCTGAATTTTCAGTGGGGTGACAGTACTTTGTCATTTAGCTCTGTCACGATAATTGGGAGTGTCACACAATGAAGCAACATGACACACCCCCGGTAAATGAAGAGTTTTCAAAGTGATGTACAGCCCCTGTCAACTGCCAAAGCTTTTGTTTGCTCACGGAGCCAGGCGGCATTTCCAGGAGGAAAACCGCGCCGGAGAGGCACACTTGGAAAGTTTGTTGTGAATTGATTTCCTCTGTGTTTTTGTAAAATGGAATAGATCCTATGAAGAGGAGAATACCCCCTTTTATCACACACTCCCAGCTTCCAACCTGCTGAGGACTTTCCACAAACTCTTTAGGAATTTACCTCTTTTTGTTAAATTGGGTTGGATCTCATTAATAAAAGAATGGTATAATGGAAAAGAGTTTCTAAAATTATACTGTAACCTAGAATTGCAGGATTCAGCTTTCTCTGCCTGAAGAAAAAAATTCTGAAGCATTAAACTTACTTTATCAAGCATTGCACCTGACATGCTCTCATAAATTTTACATACATTTTAACTTATTTTAATATTATGCAGGCTTGGTTTAAAATATTCCCATGAAGTACCTAAAATGAAGCTGCTCAGCCATAAATTAGAGCTAAAAAAATACTTGTCCCCCCCCTGCTCCATCAATATTTCTTTACTTAAAATCATGTGTTGTATGTAAGTTAAATTTCCCCTTGCTGAGATACTTTGTATATCTTAATAGGAACTACCACAGGCCCAGGGAGCTGTATTTCTGTAGGGTTAAATTCACTTTTTTTTTTGCGTTTTTAGAAGTGTCTTGCCTAAAAGCAGACAGCAGTAACCCTTTGCATGCCACAGTGCAGTTAGGCCCAGGGCCCACAATTAAACATGAGGCCATATATATATCTGTGTGTATAGCTATAAAAACGTGTGTGTGTGGGTATAAACAGATATAAATACACATTTATATCACAGAATGGTTTGGGTTGGAAGGGACCTTAAAGCTCATCTCAAGCTTCCACCCACTTCCAGGGATGGGGCAGCGACAGCTTTGGGCACCCTGTGCCCGGGCCTCACCACCCTCACAGCAAAGATTTTTTTCCCTAATAGCCAATTTAAACCTACTCTCCTTCGGTTTGAAGCCATTCCCCCTTGTCCTGTCTCGCCAGGCCCTTGGAAACAGTCTCTCTCCATGTTCCGTTGCACGCTCCCTTCAGCCACTGGAAGGCCACAATCAGGTGACTCCAAAGCCTTCTCTTTTCCAGGCTGGACAATCCCAATTCTCTCAGCCTTTCTTCATAGGAGAGGTGCTCCACCCATCTAATCCTCTTGCTGGCCCTCACATGTGTATATATATACAAAAAAGGATACTTTTTTCTCCCGGAGCAGCCGCGTAGCAGCCCCACTGGTTGGATGGGCAGCCACTGGCACCGACAGCAGCTCCCCTGTGTGACATCCCAAGGCTGCCCCCTCCTCCGGCCAGCGTCCCCATCCAGCAGGTACATCCCTGACAGCTCCTCACAAAGCTCCCTTTGTGCCCCGATTTCTGAGGCTATTTCAAAGCCCAGGCTAAATTACACAAACATTTGGCTACAGACATAACAGGCCTGTTCTGCAGCACTGTCAGCTCGTTGCCCCCCAGCCCGAGCACACCCTGCATGTGTCTGTCAGGCCATACTTGGGCAGCGCCGCAGCGTGCGCCGTGTCCCAGACACTGGACTGATTATGTCTGGATGCTCCTTATCTGATGGAAAAGCCGGCAGTGCTGCACATCTGTGCTCCGAGGCTCCGCTGCTGCACTGCCATGCCAGTATTTATTTTGCTTCTGCAAGTTAGTTTTCCTTGAGAAGCAGCAGGGGCCTTCTTGAATGAACTGAAAAATGTGTATTGTATGAAGGTCTGCGGAGGGTTCGCACCGTAGTTCAGTGGGCAAATGTGAACCCAGGGGATGACATTTCATTTAAACATTTGGTTTACATCTTTACATGCCAAAAATATTAATGTCTTGACTTTAGCAAACTGAATTCAGCACTTTTTTCTTTTTCCCCTTAAATGAAGTAATTATAGCCAAAACACTCTGTGGATATTTGTTCTTCCTTCTGCAAGGTGGAGTTTCACACACGAACATTTGGTTTCAGGGCTGGAATTGTCAGTAGCTGCTCACTTGACACTTTCCCGTTAGTTTGTGTTGGAAACCAGCAGTAGTTTCTTTCATTGTGTTTATTGTGCTACCCTCAGCCCTTTGATCGGGACATCTCAGATAACAGCAAAGTCTAGCTCAGTGCCTGTTCTCCATTTAAAAAAAAGTGAAGAATATGGTTTCTATCAAAGGATCTACAAAGACAGGTAATGTAATTGAGAAGCAGAAGGGCATTTATGGAACTGCATCTGAATGTCCTCTTCACATGTAATTGCATCAGGAATTCTACATTAACATGCAAGTGCTGTCCAAAGGGAGAAAAAAAAAAAAGCTTATTTTTAGGTAGAAGCCCTCAGTGGGCAGTAAATTACCCATAATCTCCCCCAAACTAGCAATTAGCCCTGTTTGCTGACTACCTGAATTGTTTCACAGTAGTTCAGCACAGTCTTACCAGTTATCACCATACTTATAATCAGAGATTCCGTGGATGATTCCCGCAGCTCCACATACTGCCTGCCTAAGGTCAGCCGTAATAACAAATACATTTTATTTGCTTCTCTTGGCCCTTTGGAGCTGTTTGCTCAGGCTGCAATATGTGAGGAGAGCTGGTGCTGCCCTGCTGCTCAAATGGCAAGAATGTGAACAGAGAAAGCAATTCGGAGGGGTAGGTGTGCTTTGATGTTAGTTAATATTCATCTGCTTGTGTTATTTATATTTATTCCCTTATTAGCAGACAGTCCTGCCCAGAGACAGTGAACTTGCTCCCCATTGCTGGGGTTTGCTCTTCTGAAGTTCTGACACTGAAAGACATTTTTCAACATGAGCCCGCAACTGATGAGTGGAAAACTGCAAAGTATGGAAACAAAAACCTATGGAATTTTTTTCCTTAAGGCGGCTGAGCAGTTTTCATATCCCCAAATATCCATGCTTTGCCAAAATAGTAACTGAGCTTGGAAAACAGTAGCTACGTTGCCAGCTTTAGCAGTAGAAAAAATCATGGGCCTACACATGCACACAAATACAAGCACACATCCTAGGAGCAGCATCAGGCTTAAGGAAAGAACACGAAGGGGAAATGGAGCTGATGAAGTATTGGAAACAGAAAACAGGAATGTGTGGATGCTGAGCACTAAAGGTACATTTTTAAGTACTGTGCACACCTTTTTGAGTAATGCTTTAATTTGCATATCATTTCTAAGGTAAAATCCAACTAAATCAACACAGTGGCACCATTTAAAGCCCATTTTCAGTGCTGGTTCTGTGTCACAGTACAGAGACACAGACCTGTATTCCTAGCTCTGAGTAATGAAGGAGATGGAACAGGGATTCATGCTGAAGAGGAACAACTGAAGAGTGGTTCTCCTTTGCAAGTGCACTCTAGGAAGCAGAAAATGGAAAGATTGCCTTTGCCTGGCTGTACCTAGAATGTTTCAGCTTCTTGTTTCACAATCAGGAACATCAGCTCTGTGAGCAGACAAACTGCCTACAAAGCTGCTACTACAAACTTCAGACTAGTTCTTCAAAAGAACTTGTTTTCCAGGAAAAAAATTAAAATCTTTGGGTTGAGCACTGTTTCCAGCCTTACTAATCAGGCCTTGACTAAGGGAAGTACAAATAAACTGATCCTGAATTAAGCCATCCTTGTTGTGAGCACATACCTGGCCAAGGCAGGCAAAAGCAGATTGATGACCCAACAAAGTTCACCTTGTTTGCCGAGTTGAAAGCTCACGCTGTTCCCTGGCAGAACAGGCATGCCAGGCCTGCAATAACCACTTGCTGCCCTGCTTCAGTCAGCATTAAACCCAGCACAGTATTAACATCTTGGGGAAAATCCAGCTGGGAATGGCTTTCTGGGGGGAAAAAAGGAAAGGGAGGTGATTGAATAGCACACCCTGTGTTTATTTATTTATCACTTTCACAGTAATTTTAAGGAACTTGGAATTTCTCCCCCTCACCTGAAAATATTTTATTTTCGACATTTTCTGTTACAATGCAGAGCTGAATTCCTGTCCAGAAAGAGGTGGCAAAGAACAGCTGTGCTTCACCTGAAGGTAACTTAATCACCTGGTCTGGCAGAGGTTGGTCTTTCTGTTTGGTTTTACTTTGCAGGAGCTTTTGTGGGCACATCATCCCGTGCCCAGTGCAGCGGGTGGCATTCCTGGGACAGAGCCAGCCTGGCAGAGCCATCGCTCTGTGGTACCCAAGCAGTCAGAGCATCCCCAAACTGGGGTTCAGAGCAGCCCCACCGACTTCAGTGTGGGACAGTTGTTGTGTTTGTGCCTCATGGGGGTGAGGGTGGCACACAAGAGCTGAACTTTAAAAATCTGCTTTAAAAATTTGTAATTTGCTCTGATCTTTTTTCTTACTTTTCTTTTCTGAAGCACTTGTAAAGTTTGAAGATGATGCTAATGATGTACAGCACACGTGCTCTGAAATGCATCTCCCCTAGGTGAGTGTACCCTTTAGCTCTCTGGGCAGCTCACTGGGCACGTTTTGGAGACTTTTAGCACCTCCAAAGTATTTCTGGAAAGAAAGCAAACGATCCAGGGTCTGGACACTGGGCTCTTAAATTACCAAAATATTTATCACTTACTCTGAAAAACACCTTGCCAGTAAAACTGGCCTACGGAGAGGGTATTTGGCACTGGGTTAATTTCTGATGAAGTTTTAGGAGCAGGCTGTAGGTTTGTGTTCAGTGATGCTTCAATGTAATGCCCTGGCCAGTTCCATCCTGGCCCGCAACTGCTGGGATCAGGCTCTGCCAAATTCCTGTCACCTTGGGCTTCATTAGCATGTGAAAACAGAGCCCTCTTGGCTTTGTGTCTCACTGAAAAACAAACCACCCAGCCCTCCCTTTGGCCAGGGAGTGGAGCTGCCTCATGCACTCGGCTTTAAAAGGACCTGGACAGCAGTTCTTCACGTTCATTTTTTTTTACTACAGCTCTTAAAAAGTTACCAGAGTGAAGGTTCCTGTTCACAGTGGTGGGGAGTAGCTCAGGTAACTGCTCATAAAGGGCCCACGAGCAGCGGCTGACGAGGGACTCAGCAGAGTGAGTAAATATTTTATAGTTAAGCCCTTAACTAAGGATTCTGCATTTTGAAAGAAAAAAGTCCTGCACTGCCATATGAAGTATTTCCTGTGTACTTAAGGGGGCCAGGGCTTGCATTTGCTGAATCCAGCCATTCTAACAGTGAGTGAACCAGAACATTTAAAAAATTTGCAGAGAGAAGTTCTGAACACAACGAACTGAAATGGAGAAACTTCCTTAAGTCCCATCCATTTAATCAGGGAAAAGAACCAGCCCCACGTAAGCAGTCTGTGAGCACAGCACCTCTTGTCTGCTCCACAAATACCTCTGAACCAGCTACAGAGGCAGGAAAAGTTACCCGCCTGCCACAAAAGACTTCGGGAATGTCTAACAGAAAAAAAATAATTTAAAAATCACAGTCTGTTCATGGTGAACGTGAATGGAAAGGAATGTGAAATTTGTGAAGACCCTAATTAATTAGAAATTATTCCTCTTTTTGGTTGGCAACAGTTATTGAACAGCATCATTTGATAAGGCTAAAAGTACCTTGAATGTTTTTCAAGCCACACACAGTGATTATTACATGTAGTTTTAAAATTCCTGACTCGTACATCAATGAAAATCCATGTTAATCCACATTAAACTCCAAGTTCACTGGAGTAACTCTAGGAGCAGAGTGGCTTCAGCTGGGATCAGAGACACTGCATTTAAAATTGAGGCTCTGTGATGGATTTTGAGACTCACCCCAGTTTTATTTACCCCAAGCAGCTTCCCCCTTTGGAGAGCACGGGGAGGATTTCACCTCCTTTGGAATTCTGGGGTAAACTCTCCTTGTACAAAAATTGTTCAGGGTCAAGTTTTAGGCAATATTTTGTGCTGCAATAACCACATCATGACAGACAATCTTTTCATCAGATAAGAAAAAAAAAATCCTCTTCTCCAGGTCAGTACAAGAAAGGAGCATGACAGAGCTATAAATACAGAGCCCAGAGCTGCAAAAGCCCCTGCATTAAATGCAGTCATTGGCCACGTTTAAATTTTTTCCCAAACATTTCAGGTGTTAAGACACAGAAGCAAATACACACATGGGGGAATGGCAGCAGCGAAGGCAGCTCTCACTGGTAAATGAGCCTCATAATTTCTGTCAATTTTTTCAGATAATTATTTAAAAATATGTAACTGATGAGAGGGATGATTGAGTTGGGAAATCAGGTGCACAGGCGACCTCAGGTTTAAAGGTGGGAGAAGCTGGCAACTGAGGGAAAAGCCTGTCTGACCACTTTACCTTTTCCCAGGATGGGCTGAGGAAGATTTCCAGGTGACAAGTGGAACATTTTAATCCATGATACTAAAAGGAAAGCCCTGGTCACCAAACAACTGAAGTCAGACATGTAAATTACACAGCTGATTTCCAGAGGTGGGGAAATACTCCGCAGTGCCCAGCAAAGTCACAGAGATGAGGGGCGGAAGGAGAAAAGAATAAACCCCCACATGATGGTTTCAGGAGGGTAAGGCAAGTTTAATCACTTAAGCAATGATATTTTAAATCCTGTCTCCAGTGGACAAGCCTTGCTGTGAGAGTGGTGAGGTCTATGTGCACATGATGGTTGGGTGAAAAAATTGCAAATGGCTGTCAGAAATTGCCATCTGCATTTTTAGAGAAAAATCTGTACCCACACTTGGAAATGATAAGGATTTGCCAAAGGTTACCACTGGTTAGAAAGAGTTTTTGGAACTGTGTCTTTAAAGTTGGGCTTAAACTTAGAGATTTTTACAGGATGGAGCTGGATGTTTGTGTGAGTATAAGTGGCAAGAATCTGGAGGCTCATCCAGCACTGGCCTGGACAAAGTGATGCCCAGGTCAGTGCAGCCCAAGGATGGTCCTGATAAGGCAAAAAAGGAATGGATATGAAATAAGAAATTATAATCTGAAGAGTTTTGCATACTCACCTTGTCAGAAAACAACACCGAGTAGGTGCAGCTCAAAATTTTATCCAAAAGAAATACTAAAGGATAGTTTTCTACTAAACAAAATGAACTCATTAAAATTAACTCAGTGGTTCTGTTCTTCAACCCAAGAAACAAAATTCCTTAGATTTTTTTCTTTTTCTCCAAGTTGTGCCTTTTTTGGGGGTTGGAACCGGATGATCATCAAGGTTCCCATCCAGCCCAAACCATTCTATGATTCTATGACAACAAATTCTCAGCTTGGTGGTTCCCCAAGCCCTTCACTCCAGGGGCTCTGGAGGTGCCAGAGATCCTTGTGAGCTCTGAGCAGTTCTACAGACACTGCACAATGGTCACTCACCACAAATCCCATGCTTCATGAGCTTCCAGGTTGGCCTGTTCCAGTGAAAAAATGGCACCACCCCAATTTTAAGATGACAGCACTACAGCAAAGCAGTCATCATATGCTTGAGTTACTAGCCCAAGTGGTAGATTTAGAGTATTATGAAAATATATGCATTTTGAAGTGCTGTGAATTATACCAAACAATCCTGACTATCTCTTTTGCTCCACTAATGAATCAAAGCAGAGCTTTCCACATTATCTGCAATCACCATGGAGAAAATGGGTCTCCGTGTACATGGTTTCTGTATAAATAGTGCATCTCCAGCACATTCTGCAAGTAAGTAGTGTCTGATTGCATAATAATAACAATAATAAAGAGAGAGCTGTCCAGCCTGCACATGGGCCAATTAGAGTATCAAGTGCACAAGGCTGCAGCACTTCTGGCAGGGGAAGAGTTGCCAGGAAGGTGCCTGGCTCACCAGTGCCCTCACTTCCATCCTGTGCCTCCAACCACAGCAAACTGTGGCATTCAGAGAGCTTTTTCCCTGAATCCCTGCAAGGAAGCAGGGGGACAGCACAGTATCCACTATTTTAGAAAAATAACAGAAGTTGTGACTGCAGCAGAGGCAAAACTCACCAGTTTGGGTGAAGCTCCAGCGCCTGTTTCACACCGTGCCTTAGAGCTTTGCTGGGCAGGATTTTCTCCAGCTGGAGGGACCAGACCCAAACCCCCTGAATGCCACAGCTATGCCTGAGAGTTCATGGAAAGCAGGAGGAATGTACTTTATGGGGTGGCTGGATCATATGTTTATGGCCTGAAATAGGAGATCCCAACCCAGACCACTAATGGTGGGAGGCTGAATATGAACATCATATAATTCATGCTGGGGCGTGGGTATGAAGAGAGAACGTGGGCAAATCTGGGACAACCACAGCTTCAGTAGCTGCCCTGCCATTAATTATGGCTAATGGCCTAATAAACACCTTCACATTTAGTGCACTGCACATTCAGCCTGTAGGAACCCCCCTGGAGAGATGAGCCACAAGAATTAAATGTAAAACCCCGGGTGCTGGAATTCTGCGTTGCCAACAACACTGGCACAGAAGTCGGAGGGGACCAAGTGCTCTGGATGCCTGCAGACATTGACAGCAATTCATGGGACATTTTCTATACCTTCTGCACAGAAGTGGGTGGGTATGACCATCCTGATGCAGTGGGAAGGGCTCTTGAGCCAGGTGGCTGGAAACAACACCTGCACTGGGATTCCATGGGCACATCCCAGCCTGGACTCAGACATTACTGATGCACTGCTCCAGCAACCTTTTCCATGGGATAATTGCACTGCCCTGAGCAGCGGGAACGGGCCACTTCAGGGAGTGAGGCTGCTCCTCAAGGAACAGCCACTTCCTCTCCTCTCAACTCTGCAGAAGGGCAAAAGTCCCTGTTTCAGGCCTTGGAACTAATGAGGTAAAATGGACTCAGCCCCATTAAAACCTCCCCAAAGACAGGATGAGATAATTTCATGTGTGATTGGAAAAAAAAAAAGATGGGCAAACGCAGCCTGCCTGGACAGGACCCTCCTCCCAAAGAGCCATGGGAAGGGCTCTCAGGTCACAGGAGAGTTGGGAATTCAACACGAAGTAGCCTGCTGGGATGCTAGGGAAAAAACCAAATAAGCCAAAATGCAGCTAAAGACAGTGAGCACAATGAGAAGGGGGTTCTGCAGGTGGTTCTTCAGGGTTTTCCTTGTTCTCCCAACAAAACCAGGTCACCAGCAGGACAAGTTGCTTCAAAAAGTAGAAAGAAACCAGCAGATCCAGGCTCAGGGTGAGTGTGGGCTGCCTGGGGCTCAAACCCAAACAGTGCTGGAAGGAGCTCACATTCAGTCCATCAGTGCCTCACCTTGCTGGGCGCACAGCTCTTTATTTGGAAACCTAAATACAGAACCAGTGCCCAGCTTCAGAATTTTAGCCTCTCTACAAAGACCTTCCAAAACACAAGTCACCATGATGAAACCAATAGTTGCTTTGTTTTGTTTTACCCCAACTTTAATGAATTGACTCGAAAGTTTCTCAGTCCCTTTGCCATTAATTAAAAAAATAAACATCTTGTGACCCTTTCCTGAGGAAAAACCCAGCGGATGTAGCTCCCCTGCCCTGGACACACTTAGATTTAGCTTGGTTCACTCCCAAAGGCCATGATCCAGTCAGATATTCCAACACCTGTATAATTTAAACACACTTTTAAGGACTGCTCCGAACTCTGGCAAAGTAGGGAAAACAAATTCTGTTAAAGCACCACTTTCTTTCTAATCTGATTTTTCGAGAATCTTGACTGCAGTGCATCACTTCAAATATTTCCTTCCTCATGCAGAATATTTTAATATTAAGCCAGATATTTTTCTATTTCCACAAATTAAATGCACCATGGCTGAAGGTTTGACAGAAGCTCTAATTTGCACATAAAAAGGTAGAACGATTTCAGTTTTGACAGCACAAGCTTTTGATTTGTTAATAAAGGCAATTCTTTCTCAATTGTGAATATACTCCCCAAATAAGACAATGCAGTTTGTAGCAAATAGAAAAAAAAAACATCTTCCTGGTGTGGAGAATAAACTTTTGATCCAAAGTTAAGTGTAAAAATTCAGATTTTATAAAAATAAAAGAATGAAACTCACATTCAAGCTTTAGTTGTACCAGAGCAGGGATCAGAGGGAGATCCATGTTCCTGCCACTTTCTCTGTACCCGCTGTTGGAAACGTAACCTACCTTCAGTATCTTTGGATGAAGTTCATTGCTAGGAAGTACCTGTGAAAAGGGGAAGTAGTTTTGGGTTTGGGGGGTGAGACAGCTGCGTGGAAATGGTTTGGGTGAAAATTAAGAGAGATTTCCAGGCCATGTTGTAATCAAAGTGCAGCCTAAGAACACCAGGATTTCAGACTCTCATGACAAAACCCAAGCACCACCAAGTTTGTAAACCAAGAGGCACAGCCAAGGCCAAGAGACAAGAGGCCAAACCTTCAGAGTGGCTCCTCTGTGCCCGTGTCAGAGCCTCCTTTTCCCCTGAGACACCACAGAGGAGGAGAGACTATGGAGCTCCAAAGCAGTCTGGGCAGAGCCAGCTTAAGCATGGAAAAAAAAATAAAATTTGGATTTGTGATCTGAGATCAAACTATTCTAAACTTTTCCCTGTGTGAAAGCCAAAAGCTTCAGCATGGAAGCAAAGCTGAAAGTGCCCAGGCTCCATTTCAGGATATAAAAGAGTAACGAAGCCCCCGCCCACGGGCCTGCCAAGGGCTCGGCTTTTACGGTCTTGGCACGGACTTGGCCCTGGCAGCAGAAGTTGAGTGAAGCTCCTGCAGGAGGTGAGGAACGAGTCCAACCAGCCTGAGGCACAAACCAGCCCGTGCTGGTGTCACGGGTGGACATAACCCAGACCCCCGACACGAGGGCTCCTGGGTGCCACCTGTGTGGGCACGGGCAGAGCTGGGAGCACAAGCCATGAAGGTGCCTGAGCGAGGAGCCGGCACAGCTCCCACAGCACTGGGAAACCATTCCCAGCCAAGTGCAACCACGGCAGGAGCTGGGCAGTGTCGGAGTCCCTGGGACGGGGCACTCAGGGATGCCTGGCAGCAGCACATCCTGCTGCAGTGGACACCGAGCCTGGACACAGCCTGCTGCCATCACTGTTTTACTCTGCCACACATGGTACTTTGCAGTGGCACTCGGCACAGTGCTCTGAGGCACTGGCCCACTTAATGCAAAACCTCCTGATTTTTGTTAATTCAAAGCTTTTGTGAAAGACATTTTTGTTTTCCAAACAGTGTCCCCTTCTGCTTTTCTTTGCTTGCATCTCACCACAGTTGCCTCCTAATCCAGTGTTGGTGAAACAAGGCTGAAGGTATTTTGGTCATGTTTTCACACTCCTGATGTACACTTGCCTTGTCTCCTTCCACTTTCCTTCTGACTACACTCTGCTTCACAAATGCAGCCATCTGGCACAACATCGCAGTTTTTTCCTGTTGACACCTGAGTAATCAGAGCCCTATTTTCTCTCTTTTTGTTTTTATTTTTAAATAAAGCAAGTGTTTCCAGCTCCAGTGCCCAGGTTTATAACAGGCAAGCCACAAGCCATTAATAAAAAGCAGCAGAAGTGGGAGGTCACTGGTATTAATGCTAGAAGACGTGTAGGGTGAGATGAGAGAAAAAAATTAGCACCCAGTATTTTCTTGATTTTACCGAGCACTCCTGGGGAAACAAACTGTTCCCATATATTGCCTGTGTGAAACACGCTTACATGTTTACACGATGGCAAAGTTGTGGCCCCAGAAATTCAGAAGAGTCTCACCACCTGTTGCTGTATGGCCAGAGCTGCACCCCAAGAGTTTATTGTCTCAAAGGACCCCTCTCAGACTGAGTCTCTTGCTACACTCACCTTTCCCATGCCAGAAATAAATGTGACAACGCTAACTTGATCTCCACCTGGCTGCCGTCTCCACACATCTGATCCTACCCCTGAACTCTGTCCCTCCTGAAATAAAGGATGGCCACCACCCCCCGGCCCAAGTGACCTGGAAAGCCTCACAGAGATCTCTGAGCAGCGGAGCAGCTGTGTCACGGGGAACTCCCAAATCGCAGCCTCCGGGCACTGGGACAGCCGGCAGGAGGACAAAACACCAGGGCTGCCTCTGCACCTTCCCCAGACTGACACCTCTGCTGCTGAGGCACGGCTGGGCCTGCTGCTCCTCTCTCCGCCCTCACTGCAGTCCTTCCATGCAGCAGGAACTGGGTCCTACCAGCTCCACAAGGGCAGGAGGGGGGACAAGGGGCAGGGCTGGAGTGGCTGCCCTGTGTCACCCCCCTGGCCAGTGCAGCACGAAGCAGCCACGGCAGCACCGGGAATTCAGACACAGCTCCTCAGGCACGGGAGTGACGCCCCATCATTCCCGTTGTCCCAAAGGACAGGGTCAACAGTGTGATTTCTGCTGTCAATAGCAATTGGAAACTGCCATTGATAATGTGCCAGTACAAGTCAGTAACGTTTGACTTTAAGGACTGAGCCTGCACCGAAATCCCTGCTTCTCTTCCCGTTTATTCCAAACAGAGCTTCCCAGCAGACTCTCACCAGGCACAGGCCAGGCAGCCACACTGGGCACTGGTGCCACATCAGCTCAGGGACTCTTTGCTTTGCTGGGTGAGCAAAGAAGATTTTCTGATGCTACGAGCAGCTTCTTCCCTCTGTGAGCGGCCAGCAGGGGCCACAGCATCCTTTTGGGATGGATTTACAACATATGGAGATGCCACATGGGAAGAAGAAATTTGACATAAAAAGCTCAGTCGAGACCCCATCAGGACCTGAATGCACACTCAGAACCAGGCTAGGACAATCTGCAGTTGGTTTTGTGAGAAATACCTGTTTTTCAGGATGCAGCCACCTGGCAGATTCCCTTCTTCTCTTTCAACCTGGAAAGAGAGATGGAGCAGTCAATGGGGGAACAGAAAGGCCGTGCAAATTACAAGCTCTGTGGAAAGTTTCTGTGCAAATAACAGTTTAACACTAAGAAGTTAGGTTCAAATGGTTTCCAAGTCTAAAATTAGTTACATTTAAAACTAACAGCATATGCTTTTATTGTCTCTGATCTAAAATATAATCCCAGGAGGCTGTGAAAAGCATGCAAATTACAGAAAGCTAATTTGCTCCAACAGCGACACCTCCCATGTAGTTGGGAGGTCTATTAGACCCAGTGTACTCTCCATTATTTGCATATTGATAGCACCTGCTGAAATACTTTGGGATTTACTTTTCCTGCCAGTAGAGGGACAAAATAAAAAATTTATATAGAAGTCCTTTCATACAGATTTGATGAACAATAAAATACTCAGACAGTGCAAAGAATGCCAAATTAGTGAGAGGCAATGGGGTAGGATTGCAATGCCATTGGTGATTTTCAGAGAAACTGGACTGCAAGTCTTCTTAAAAAAAAAAAGAAAGAAATATCCCAAACCAAAAAACCCCCAAACAACAAAAAAAGAAAAATCTCTGGAAAGTGCTGGGTAATTTGAAATCACTCACTTGGCTCAAGTCTGAAGAATGGAAAAGTTGAACTAAAGAAATCCAGACACTGCAGCAAGAAAAAATGAAAAACATGACAAAAAAATCCTACACGTCCACAAGCCCCGAAAGCAGAACCCCCCCAAAGTGGACCTTGATTAAAAATCTACAAAACCCCAAGCTTTGATATTAGCCAGGCCTGCAAGGCCTAGTCTCCTGCACATAAAACAAAAAATAAATTAAAACCAGCTACAGCCTGAGATTTACTTAACAAGCCAACTTCCAGTCTCTGCTCATGACCACTGCTTCCCCTCCTGGCCCCCGAGCTATAAAAAAAGCCCCTTGTATATTCCTATAGCTCATCTTCCTCAGGGTGAGGGTGAGAGCAGCTTCCTCTCCACAGTAGCACATGGAAAAAGCTCCTTTTCCAGCGCCAGGCCGAGCCAGAGCCACGGGTGGGATGTGCAGCGCGTGCCTCTCTCTGCAGAGCGGATTTGGGAAGCTGACCTGGGAGACAGCGACATTCCCCAGCGCCTCTTTTTCCAAGCAGGAATTGGTGTTCCTAAAGAAGCACCAGCCACGTGCTCATCTACTCCTCAAGAATTACAAGGGGCCTGTATTTCTCTGTATTCCCTGTGCTTTAATTCTGATTATGCACCCTCTTTTAAACAGGCACGGAAAGGCCCACCGCAGTTATTCACTGCTGGGGTGCCAAATTCCCACAGCATTTCAACTACCATCGTATTCCCAAACCAAGGAGGCAATTGATTTTAAGTTAAAATGTTTAAATTGTTCTCTACACATTATAAAAGTAGTGAAAGAGCATTTCATGCCGGACAACAAAGCAGGGAAAAGTGCAGCAGGAGAGCCACTGACTCCATTCCTTGGAACTGTGTTACCTGTGCCAGGGGAGTGGCGAGAAGGAGGGATATTGCTGGGAAATACATTATTGGGAAATACATTATTATTGGCCTCTCCTCACCACAGACAGAGCCCAGGGTGTCTTTGGGCTCTGCACAGCCAAGTGAGACCTCTGAAAAACTTGCTCGGTGCCAGTGCTAATTACTGGAGGAGGCAATCAAACACTGCAGCAACGGGGACCCCTGAAATGCTGCAGAGGCTCCCCCCATGGCCACCAACAAATGCTGATTCTCGTTAATGCCCACGGACTCCGGAACGCTGCAGCACCAGTAGCCAGCACTATTGGCTGGGAGCTAATTAGCAGTAAGTTGTAGGACTAGTTAAAGTTTCAGGATGGCAACCAGATGCAAACCAGAGGGACTCAGAGCTTGTGATCACTGCTGGTGATAATTTCCAGGACATTTTTGCATAGAAGGAACCTCCAAATAGCAGGAAGGGGAAGGAGTGACCAAGAACTGTTCCTGGGAAGCCTCAGTGGTTCAGGGCACCGAGGATCAGCTCAAAACTGTGACAAACTGAGCCCACAAGCAGCACTTGGGAACCCCCAGCAGATTCCTGTGTTTGGAGAGGTGAAGCATTGAGAGGGATCTGTCCTCACAGCCAGGAACAGATCCTGCCCTGGGATACAGCAGGGCCTGGAAATAGGCGCTGGTACTGCCTGTCATGTGCGTGGCTAAAAATGCCCTGTGCTGCCCCACAGCCCCTCTGTCAGAGAACTGGGCGTTTGTAATGACAGCAATAAAAATAAAAGTAATAATGATGGAAAAAAGCCACCCTGGAAAGCAAAACCCAGGCCATTCCCTATTATAACAAATTACATTGGGTGTTCCTTACCTGAAATTCCATGAACAATTAGCAAACAGAATTCTCCACAAATGCCTCTATGCCCTGCTCTCCTTGTGGTGGTTTTGGCAGCCACATTCCCAGCCTGCAGTTTGCCATCCAGCAGCTCCCAAACCACAGCTTTTTCTTTTTTTTTTTCCCCGATGAAGTTCATGGCAGTCAGTGTTTTACCACCTGCACGCTGGGGGAGAAAGCAAGCAAGGGGGAGAGGATCAATATATACAGTGTGTTTATATTCAGCAAGAGCATGTTGCAGAGTGGGGAGCTGTGATGTGTGTGCTTGCATTGTCTGGGAAAGGATCCTGAGCGGCTCTGCAGCTGGAAAAATTAATGGAAGATCAGGGGACTGTCTTCAGTGACAAACTTTCACCTGGTAACTTACAATTCTGTCGTAGGAAATGAAACCTTGGACTGCAACTAATTTGTGAATCCCAGGAAAGGCAGATCACTGATTCTTCATCAGGACTGCAGGACTTGATCTATAAAAATTTGGGCCTCAGCAGGAGGTTGTGGGAAAGTGTGATTTGCATTTCAATTTTTAGTCCACCACAACCTTTAAATCTTCCTGCAGCACTATCACAATGCAAGTTTTTGGTCTCGGTGTGCTCAAAACACGTATCAAAAAAATAAAAATCCTGTTACAATGGCAGTCATTTGCTAATGGGACAGAAATTGGCATTTATGTTCGAATTGTTTCACAGAACACCATTACATCAGAGTCTTTCATCATTTTATGGGGGATCGAGTCCCCGACACCATCCTCGGGGACCCCATGCGGTGCTTGTCACTATCATTCCACTTGCACAAACACCCCGGCCCTTTCAATTTTTATCTGCCCAGAGCCCAGAATATGTTACATTATTTAGGTTTTGTTCTGTATGAAGAATTCACAACAAATAAAAGCCATTTCCCTGGAAAAACGAGCCTGTGAGTGACGGTTAAGGGAATTTCAGGCAGGCCCCCTTTGCAGGAGGGGCAGCAGCTCTGCCATCCCTCCCGCTGACTGATGGCACCACTCCAGCTCATCCTCCATGGAGCAGCCACCAGCACTGGCACCGATGGCAGGATGCTCACTTATTTCCCTAAAAATCTGTCTGGGTCAGGCTCTGAACCCCGTGCACACGCTGGAGATGAATTATTCATGGCACAGGAGGGCTTCCCTTTGCTGCTGCTCAGTCAGGGAGGGGGCTTTGCAGAGAGAGAGGAAAATCCACTCCAGAGTCCTTTAGCCAAGGAAACGCTCACAGCCTCTCACCCCAGTGTCAGAGATGGGTCTCCATGCCCATCCTGCGGGCTTGGGAAGGCAACTGAGCCGAGCTCTGGGAGGGGAAGCAGTGCTCAGAGCCACGGAACAGGGTATCAATGTCCTGGCACAGCTCAGCTGCCTCTCCTTGCTCCACACGGAGCCAGGTTTTGTCCTGAAGAGCTGCACACGGCCACAAATTCAAATTCACATTTATTTTGGCGACTGGATACCTGCTTTCCTTTGTGTGAAATACTGTTGCCACTTCCTCTGGTATGGCGAGACTTGGCAACCCCTTCTGGGGACATTGTCCAGCTAATCGAATTGCCAGGCTCCAAAGCTCAAAGCCCAAGGCAAGGTGCAGGAGTGTGTGCACCACATCAACATCCCAGGTGTGCTTCCAAGTTTCCTTCTGCTTTTGCTGTTCCTGGGGTTGGTAGGAGCTTCCCAGTGACTTGAGCAGGATAGAGGCTGAATGAGGGACATTTTTTGTGCCTGTTTCTTAAAGGCACTTCCAGTCCCTCTCCCATCAGTGTTGCCACATTGGGGCCCAGTGATTTGTTTCCTTGCACAGTGCTCCAGGCTGGCATTTGCAAGATTGCAGCCTTTGGACTGAATTTCCACCCCAGCTGCTTCTCTCAACAAATGGAAACCAAATCTCCAGGTTACAGCTCTTCCTGAAACACAGGGTGAGGGGTGCTGCTCCACAGGGAAAAGTCACTCCTGGACCTGAGCACCTCTATCCAGAGACATTTACAGGGGTGATTCCAGAGGACAATGAGACACTGACCCTCTGAGCTTTCTGACCTGGGACATCCCCAACAGTCACTTTTCAAAAAACCCGCTTTTGCTCCATTGAGTGTCTGAGAGCCCAGCTGGAATATTTGGGACTGAAAAAGCAGTCTGGTCCTGAACTTCCTGCTAAAAATAAATAAATAACAACCTTCACATGAAAGCAGGATAAATAATTTTTCTTTTCTTTCAGGACACGTGTTGAGAGCACAGAAAGCAGTCAGAAGTACAGCTTTTACCAACTGCTCTGCTGCTTAACATCTCTGGCATTCAAAACATACAACTTCTGTGTTTGTACTACATTTCCCTAACAGCTTACATCGAGGCCAAACACACAGCGTTCTGCAGAGGTCTTCTAAAATAAGCTTATTTAAAAGAGCAAGGTCAATGCCCAACACATGTCAGATTCTGTGAGCAGAAATCAAAGAGTTCGGGGCAAATGGGATATGTCAGGGCTCGGTGGATTCCCATGCCAGGCTCTTTTACCAAGTTCACATTGCTGCTGCCAAAACCAGTAACAATCTCATCATGTGGCCTTCAGCTTTGGAAAAGTGTCTAAAAAAACCCCCCAGTCTCTGCACGTGGGCTACTCAGCTCAAGAAGGAAAACTAACACACAGATAAAAGTGTTTATCTGGACATGCTATTTATTGTCCCCGTAACTGTATTTTTCTTTTAATGGGATGTGTGCTGATTCCACGCTTCAGCCCTAGGCTCTATTAAAATCAAATTAAAAGCACTAGTAATGTAGTTAATTCCATTTATAATATGACCATCAAGTCAAGAGAAAAGAAAACATTAAAAGAGAAAAATATATATAGATGGGATTTAAGATTTTTTTGAAAAAACGTAGTTCCCTTTTGATCTTTGCAAATGTTTTTAATAAAAAAGGAAAAGTTTTTCCTGTGTTCAGATGAAGTAACTCTGCCCGGTCTTTTCAACCAGATCTTGCAGAATATTTGTGATTTCAATTAAAATACGCTTTTGTCACTTTAGCCTCCCTCTTTGGTATTTTAAATTGATCCTAATGGCTTTGCCTTAAGTGATTTGCGTCCCACAGTGAATCCCTGTCACTTCCAGCACCTCCCACTATTGCCCTCCCGAACAATCACTCCCGATAATCGCTCCTTCCCCTTCTCCCTGTTCTCCCCCCGACTCCTCACGCTGGTTCAGGCTGCAACAATTCTCTGTAACATCTCCAACCTACGGCGTGTTGCTCTGGCACACGGCAGCCACGCACTGAAAAGGACAAGAGCTGCATGGGAAAGGCCAAACTGGTGGCTCTGGAGGTGGGGCTGCATCTCTCCGTGGCTTTCCCGAGGGCAGGGAAGGGCAAAGTGGGTTGGGATTGTGACCTCTCCGGCAGCATCCTCAGTGTGGGGCCGGACAGGTGCTCACCCAGCCCCGCTCGCCGCTTCCTGCTCCCTAACGGAGCTCTGGGAGATGGAGACCATCCCAGGAAAACCTGTCCAGGAATGCCAGAGTTCCACTGGAGGCTTCCCCCCGAAGAGATGCCACCAGCAGAGCCCCTCCAGGTTCTGTCAGGGAGCTGGCCCTGCCCCGCTCCTGTCCCTCCACACCCTGGTGGCGAACCAGGAGCCTTCTCCTTCTCACAGGAGCATCCTGTCTCCTTTGCCTTTCATGGATCTCATTATTAATTGAAGAATCATTTAGTTTGCATAATTGTCCTCTGCCATACATAATTCCGACCCTTCTCTTTAAATTGGCTTATTAAACTAAATACAGTCTTCTGGTTTTGTGGCTCCAGCTATCAAAGCTTCTTAGATGGACAGCCAGGGTGACGGGGAGAAAGAAACCAAACTGATAATATTGGGGAGCATCCTTTTATGTACATTTATGAGATCTACCAGCAGGTGACTCCATTCTAAAATATCTGTATTTTCATAAAACAAAATGCTTTCTTTCCTACGCCCTGAGCATCATCACAATGCCCCCCTCCACAGGATTTAGCACTCTGAAAAAAACAGTGTTAAATAAATAGCACTTTTGCTTAAGCTATGAACTATTTCTTTTTGAATAACACATGAAATTGAATTAGAGAGATTCAGGGATTTCCAGAACAGCCGGATCTGTTCCTGTCTAATCAGACCTGATTAATTCAAATCAAACTGCAAACCTCAGTTTTATTTTGCTTTAAAAACTCCAGCTCGACAACAAATCAGCAGTATGTAGATATCACAGAGGCAGTTAACAGGAAAGCCCATAGACACTGAGCCTCATAGAGTCAAACGGATATGATTAAACATTTGGCATCATTTATTAATATTTTATATATTCAAATATATACAGAGGGGATGGGACCAGTCAGAGAGATGCTCTTCACCAGGGACAATTATATTTATGCCTAAGAAAAGCAGATCCAGCTCAGGTGTCAAAGGGTGTTTCTTCAAAATAGAAAAATTATTAACAAATAACAGGGTTATGTGGGAGGGTTTGTAACACAGAACTGCACTAAACCATGCAATGATCTACACAGATAATCAAAGTGTTCCTGCCATGCCGAGTGCAGCAGAATAAATTAAGTAAGATAAAACAAAACAATCCCACAAATGCAAGATTGCAAATGCAAAAGAGGCAGCCTTGCAAGAGGTATTCCAGAGATTTACTGAGCCATTATTGCTGTGCAACGCGCGCTCGCAGAGGCTCCCAGACCTGACCAGTTTAATCCACATCAGAGCAGGGACACACAGGGTCAGGAGGCTGACTGTGGATTTGGGCACTGGGCACAGCTGTTTTCCTTAGGTGCAATCCACTTGTCACTGGTGGTGGCACTTTGCATTTGCTGTGTGGCAGCATATGTGCTTGCCACGTTGGGGACCCATTATATCCCTTCAGCCTCCAGCCACTTCCCTTCCCTTCTCGTTAGCTGCATGTCCATATATCCTTCCACACTCCTGCTGCGTGGCAGTGCCCGCTCTGTGCCCCTCTGCCTGCTCCCATATTAAATCCATCTATATGGGGGGCAGAATTAGTATATATCTATTGCCAAATTTACATACGTAAATATATATATACACATACACACAGGTACAGACATGCTCTGTAAGGAATCGTGTCTATTCCATCACTTACTCGCTCAGAAATATTTTTGCTACCAGGGAGAGCACACAGAGACAAGGAAAAGCTGAAGAATATCCAAGGAAATCCTTCAAACGCGGTGTGAACCCAAACTAAAAGTGAAGGTGTAAAAAGGGGAGGGATGGACTCTATGTTCACGTTTCAGGCTCTGCAGTGAAACCCACGGTTCTGCCCCAGCACAGACCCATTAGTCCACGTGGATATTATGGGCCTGCAGGTGAAGCAGCACCTGCCCAGAGAGGCACTTCCATGTTTTTGAGGCTTTGCACTCAGAGTGGCACTGCCAGGACCGACTGCAGGACCCAGCCCGGCTCAGTGTGGGGTCACTGCACACAGCAGCAGTTAAGAAGAAGTTTGGTTGATGTCTCATTTTGAGGGGCTGTACTGCCACACTCCTAACTGCAGACACACAGGGTTTCCTACCAGGACGCTGGGACAGAGGAACACCTCTCCAGTCTGGGCAGATGAGCTTGCCCAGCACAGTTCCCAGTTAAGCAGTGCCCGAGCCTGGTGGAGGCTCTTCCTTGGGCTCCCTGGAGCCAGGACAGGAACAGTTCCAGATAAAAGAGCTTTGCACTCTTAAAGAACATTAAAAATGTCACAGCCTCTGACTCACATTTTCATAGTTATAACACTGCCCCGATCACCGGGATTCAGGTAAGGCCAGATCTCCTCATCCCCCTCCAAACAAGAGCATCCCATGGTTTGGGATCTTCTCATCTGGATGCATAGAGATGAGCCAGTCCAGTGGAGAGGCCCCTGGGAAATGCAGATTCACATTCAACTTTTTATTTGCACATCTATGAGCAAGCTTAAAATCAAAATTTCCACTCATAATAAACCTCCAAACTCCAAACTCTTAATTAAACTGGTGCTTTAAAAAAAACCCAAAAACCAAAAAAACCCCAAACAACAAAAGAGGAAAAACTCTTTGGCTTTGATCTCCTTTTGCATTAAATACATATTTTAGTGTTTTCTAAAACTCTCCTCCCAAGGAAGCAATCACAAAATCCCATTAGGGTTATTTGTACGCCATGGTGAGAACACTGAATTACCTTCCTGATGTAGCTCCTGTGTGGGTAAGTGACACAGCCAAGCCTGGATCTGTGTGTCCCAAACACCTGCTGGGTTTAGCTGCTCCTCGAAGGCAGCAGTTGGGAAAATGCTGTTCCAGCCGTGGCTGGGGTGGGTTTCATCCCAGGGAACACCGTTCCTCTCAGCAGCTCAATTCCTCGCCAGAGGATTGCCTTGCTCAGCAACAGGTCAGGCCAGCAAAATCCCTCACTTCCAGGCTCCCTGAGTAACACTGATGGAGGACAAACCGCCCCGGCTTTCTCTGCAGCCCCATTACATTAATGAATGGCACTGCATAAAAAATTGCTGCTGATAACTAAATCCTTTCATAAGTCAGGAGGCTTTTGGACATGTCCCTCCAGTCTCCCACCCTCTGTTACACACAAACAGGAAAAAGGCTTAGGAAGACCCAAAAATCAGGGTAAATTTGGTCTTTTCTCTGAGGCAACTATTTGTGAATCAGCACAGGAGAAGAGTCTGCTCACTTTTGGATGCACTTTTGAGGCAGTTGACTGGACAGAGAGAGAACATCTGCAGATGAACCAGAGACAGGTTTTCCACTGGTACCTGTTGCTGCAGGAAAATGCACAGTGGGGTCAGGAGAGGTGAAAGGATGGAAAATGCCTGTCTGGTTAACATAAATAGTTACACTATGCACATACATTTCGTGCCATCCCGCTGCCCTCGGCACCGCCAGGAATGTTAAGGAGGTGGGAGGCCCCTCGGAGCCGGGCGGTGTCCACAGCCCATGGCAACGCTCCCAAGGAACAGCCTGGGAGGAAGATTTTGACTTTTTAACTGTGGCCATCCCTGGCAGAGTGGCTGATCCTCAGCACTGCAGTGAGGACGGAGCACCCAGAGTCTGCGTGGGTCCCACTCCGGGGGAATGAGCTGAGGATGCTGAGCTCTCCTCTCTGTGCTCTGCGCGTGTGAAACACTCTGTGTTCCCTCCTCTCAACAAAAAGGTTCTGCCTTTTGGGTGATTTCTGTTCAGCAGCCCTCAGCCACACCACAGCAACAAAAACTTTGCAAACTTCTCGGTACTAAAGCCACAACCTGTAACCCGGGTCGAGGTTTTATCAGCCGTCGAGATCAGAAGGGGAGCAGCACTCGTAGAACATGAATGGCCAACTCAACTGCTCGGAGAAAGGAGCTGATTCACGCTGCCAACGCTGGCTCTTACACGGATAATAAACTAGACTGGCCTTTCTCCTGACATCACACTTCAATCAAAAACTTTCTCGCAAAATGTCACTTTCAAAGTTGCAGCTTAAAAAAAAAAAAAAAAAAAAGAAAAAAATCTTTATAAAAAATTCATGGCCACAATGATCTGATAATGCAGCTTTCTGATACCAGCAGATGTTTTGTCTAACATGTTCCCTGAAGCTGTACTCTGTGCCTTCATATCTTTCATTTCCAGTTGCTATCTGCTGACTGTGGGATGTCATGTACGTACCCTATAGCGATGCGCAGCCATCGCAGCTCACACCGCCGCGCGTAATGAGCTGCACAAGATGCTTGTCGCAATAACTCCGCACTTCCCCGACCATATGGAACACAACACTCCAAAGCCCACAGACACTTTTTTTTATTACAGTTCAGATCCTTAAAACATAATCTGTGTGATGTCTAGTGAATGTACGTGAAGAGCTGCTGAAAACAAAGTTAACACTTGTTCACATCATCTGTTACAAATGTCCAATTTGGGACAATAAATTTCCTCGGAACCTGTTCTTTTGCTGACTCGTTGCTTTATCTTTTTTCTCTTTCTCTCACGTCGTTTTTTTTATGAACTATGCATATGTATTAAATGGGATTTGTTGTCCCTAGATACCAATTTGCATAAAGTGCAAGCCATCATTGGTTGGAGAGAAGCAAATTACTTCTCCAGCAAGATCACACTTCTTTTTTTTTTTTCTTTTTCTTTTTTTTTTTTTTTAATTTTAACAAACCGCAGGCAGAGGCTGTTAACAGCACTTAGCCAGATATGCAAAGTATCACTTTTCTCAAAAGCAGCTTGATCAATGAGCCAAAAAAAAAAAAAAAANAGTCGTTGCCAAAATGAGGACAAAAAAAAAAAAAAAAAAGAAAGGAAGGAAGGGAAGGTATTATCCAGTTAGGTACAATGCAGAGATGTCCCAAGACTGAAGCTGTTCACCTGTAACTCGAGCTGCCTGGTTCCCAGTAAAACACAACCCCAGCATGGCTTAGCGCTCAGGACACAAAGCAGAACAGCCTGACTGAGCAGAGCCTCTCAGGATCACCATTCCATCTTCCCAGTGTCCCAATGTGCTCCTACAAGTCCCAAGTGTGCTGGTTCTTTCACATGTTGCAGAAGCCCTTCCTGCTCATCCACATCCCACACATTTACTCATGTTGGACACTCCTGCAGGGCTGTGCAAACACAGGCTTGAAATGCCTGTCCAATGCCCTCCCCTAATTCCACTGGCTCCCTGGCACAGGGATGCTCCACAGGACGGCAGCTGCCATCCCAGCAGGCCTTGGACAAGGGCAAGCTCCTTGTTTCCCTTATGCTCTTCATTGCACACACCTGGGACACGCTGGCAAGAGCCTGGGCTTGGAGAACATGGCAGATTCCCAGGTTCAGAGCAGCCCTGCAGGAGCTCCCTGCTCCTGGCGAGGAGGAGAGACAGAGGAGGGGATTTCACAGATTCTTCAGGAATCAGATTACTCAAGCAAAGCTGTGGTGCACAGGACAATGTACAAGAGCACCAGCCCACCACTACAAGGATTTGCAAGCCAGGAGCCCGGCTCAGATAAGAAGTGTGAGAGAGTAAAATCACCAGAGGGAACAAATCAGCAAAGGATGCTGAGCTGCAAAGTTTCCAGCTAGGTCTGAACTTTCCAAGAATTTAGTGCTGGGAAATTGCTGGGGGTGCTGGGGAGAAGGGGTCCTCTCCACACATAATCATTTCTTCTACTGAGCTCTCTAAAAATGACTGCAGGGTCTGTCTCTCCCTAAACATTCGCTCAGAATTCAATCCCAAATCCATCAGTGTGATGTGTTTGGATAATGTTACTTCTGCATTTAATGGAGAGATGATACTCTCTTAAGAATGGTTCCCGGGATCACTCAGAACATTGGTAATTGACTGCAGGCACAGGACAGTTAATCGGGGCACTGGTGGTGACCTGAGGTGTCTCTGAGGGAGCTGTGGGTGCCAAAAGAACAAATGAGGGCCCAGGGTGTGTAAATTCTCAAGAGAGAATCTGTAATCCCTTGCAACTTTAGGATCTATCCAAAGACACACAAATACCCACAGATTTTATGCTCTGTGATGATTTGAAGGTGGAAAAAATAGTTTCTATCTGCAAAAAATATTGGCAACTTCCTGCAGCTCTTGCAAAAAGGCTAAAATGCCACAATTTCACACATCTCTGCTATTAACGTGTGCTGCTTTGTTTCCATGTTTATATTTGTCACATTTAAAAGGAATAAAATAGAGTTTAAAAGAAGATCCTGACTCCCAAATGAGCACAAAAGCACAAAGAAGTCATGCAAAGATTATTGAGAAAAACTCACAAGAGGGAATTAAGTGGAAGCTTTGAAAATGGGGCTTTTTGTCACAACCAAGGGCACTGTCACTGTTAACCACCGGAATCGCCGTGGGACCAGGAGAAATCCTGCTTGGGATGCTCCCTCAGATGGAGAGAAGTGCGGGGACCTTGTCTCTCTAAACCTGCTGCAGGAAAGGCAGCAAGGATCCACAGCTTTCCCAGGCTTCTCTCGCTGGAAAGCCCTGGAACACTCACCTGGAAGCACAAAGGCTGCTGTGGGTGCCTCAGTGCAGGAGCATCCACAGCCCAGCCCATCCCTCTGGATTCAGACGCAGCCAAAGGAATCCATTGCTAAGCTGAGCCGAGCCCTGCCTGGAGACCCAGAGCTCGGTAACATGCAATCATGGGCTCCCACTGCAGCAATTCCACATAAACCCAGCCTTGGAAAGAGGAGTAGCAAAAAAAAAAGTGTTTTTCTCCTTCCTTATCTGTACCCACTCCATTTTACCTAAGGCTCGCTATTAGCTCAGCTGGTGATGTCACTTACTCCACTGGAACCTGTTATCATGGAAGATTCCTCACAGGATTTTCTGTTTTGCCAGCGCTGCTCTTTGTGCAATGTTGTATTTCATTCCATTAGATAAAGGGTTAAGGAATTCACGTTTTACCCATATAGACTAAGTTATACTCCCTGTGGGTTGCTGGCTTCCCATTGGCTGGAACAATGACCTTGGAAACAGACAAAAATGATGCATTGTTGCAATAAATATTATAGCTTGCACCTGTTTCTAATTAAGTCTGCCAAACAATTTCAGAGATACTGAAAAGAGAAATGTGTTGGCTTCTAATCGGGCGTTCTTTGCTGTTTGATCTGGATTTTTCAGCCCCCCACATGACCTCACCTTCTTGGTTCTTGTTTTTCTTTTTCTTTTCAGACTTGTAGAAAGCACGAGATTGAAAGAAAGCTTCTGAAAGAGGAACATCTCTGCCTAAAATCAATTGTAACTAAAAACCTGAAAATGGATGGATTTACACCAGGGCTGAAAGCAGTTTATGGCAGGATACCTCAGAAATCTCTAGTATGGATTCTTGGTTGCTTAGGTCTGTTCTGGTCTTCTCCTTTTCCTTCATCACCACCACCTCCTCCTCCTCTCGCCTCTTTTAAACTTCAAAACTCAAAACAATCCCTATTAGCAATTGGGATAAGGATCACTGGGAAGCTGGAGGTTTTTGCAACTGGACTTCCAAGATGTTGGAGAAATACCTGGGGAGGGATTTTCCTGCTAACACTCACCAAGGAAACGTAAAGGGAGCAGCGGTCACTTTGCCTTCCAGAGTTAGGGACAGCTCGGGAAGACTCTGGCAGTCGTTGCTGTTTGATGCCTGCTCCAACATCCAGCTCCATGGACAAATGCAAACGTGTGGCAAATGCTGCCAGTTCTCCTGAACAGAAGAAGTAAGGAAGTAAGGAATTACTATTATCTCCCTTTGGTAAATGGAGACTGGAAGCCAGAGCTCAGCCAATACTTCTGGCTGTCAGTGACAGAAGCAGCCCAGTCCCTTTGGTCCCTGTGGGGTCCCTTTCCTCACGCTGGGATAAGCATTTGTGCATCTGTATTTTGGAACTGATTGAGGAACTTATCCATCTGAAAACTAATCCAGGGAGAAAAAAAAAATCAACAGAGTTTTATTTCAGGCACATCAAGTTCCTGATTTTGGTTTGCAGGCAGCCTGGTGGGGCGGGACTGAGCAGCCAGGACAGAGGGAGTGCAGTGCAGGAATTCTGGATGGAATTACACGGAATCACGGAAGGAACGCGTTGTGACCTCAAGCAGACAATGTGGGTCTCCAGAATCCACAGATGCCTCTGTCTGTTGGAAATGCCACCAACCTCCCATCCCAGCAGAGGTTTGCTGGCTGGGCACCCTGCTCTGAGCCACGCAAGGGCTCTTGTGCGTGGGCAACGGATCTCGGAGGTGTCTGTCTGGTGGAATTAGCTGACCCTCTGCCCAGCCAAAAATGAATTACTTGGGGGTGGAGGCTGCAAGGGGATTATTTCAGCAGCCATACTAAAGAAGGTGGGATTAGACAGGTTAAAAATAAGCATAGACACAAGGAAGGTGTGGGAAGGGAAGGGAAGAGCTCAGCCTCTGCGGTGGGATGACGCCCTGCATCAGTATTATGGCAAGAGTTTTTTCCAGGAGGAAAGACGGAACTACAGAGATGTTTTGCAGGGTTAGCACGTCTTCCTCTGTCTGATACACTCTCTCTTTTCCACTTTTTCCTCAGTGGCAGGTAATAAAATGCCTGCTGGTACCCCCCATGACTGGAGGTACCCAGAGTGGTTCAGCCCATCGTGAGTGCTGTGCCAATCATTTAACAATTCCCACAGCTGCCTTTGTGAGAAGCCTCTCTCTTAAGCCTCTGGTTTAAGAATTTAGAGTAATCATGTAAAAATGATACCCCTGTGCTCTATGATCCGCTGAATCTCACTAATGCCGGATCCCAGAAGAGGGCTTATTAATGAAAAGATGCAATGCCTCTCTCTCTGCTCATGTTTCACATGAATATCTCTCATGGATTCGGCAGTAAAGCGCACTGCTGATAAAGTGAGTATAATGAACCTCCGTGCTCCACGAGAATGGAATCTCGGACTGATGAAGTGGTTACCTGCTCCACTTCCCAGCACAATGGCAGGCTCCAGAGGCACAGGGAGAAGCACCCGGCTGCTGCGGGAATAGCGGCGCCAGCTCCCAAATCCAGGCTCTACTCTGCCATCGATGCCTTTGGCTGTGTGAGGAGATCAGGAGTTTGGAAGGGAGCAGTTCATAATTAGCTGAGAGAAATGAAATTACGTTTTACTGTAAATCACTGAGTCAACAGACAAAAGGAGGGTTTTAAAGGGACAGCAGCACCTTGAGGCTACTCTGTGTCCTTCCAACATCACACAGGAGTCAAAAACCCCGCTGGCTCTCGGCACTTCAACAGCTTTCCAGCAAGGACGAGCACCAAGTGCTCTGCAAACAGCAGGATCCTGTTTCCAGCCCCTGACATCTCACTAATTTTCAAGAAGCCACTGAAAATACTTTCAAGTAGTGCAGCATCTGTCCTGAAGCTCCTCTGCTAATGGCAGCGGATTCTGCCATCGAGAATTTCAAATTGTTTTAAATCCTTTTGCTGTAGCTGCTTGAAAACACACACACAAAGCAACCCCCCACACTAACAAGAAGAAAGGTGGATTCCATGTCTATCCATGGGAAAAGAAAGTAAGGGACTACCCAGAAAGCACTGAGAGGCAAAGAAAAGGAGCAGGTAGGCAGCAGGGCAATCAGGCTCTGTATTTCTGAGGCCCTCTGTGATTTATGATTTCCATTAAAGAGAACACATGCCTTACAAATTACCCCTAATCTTAGCATCAGTAGGATGGTATAGGACAAGCAACAAGAGTCTGGAAGGTGTCACTCTGGAGTATCCCAAAACAACCACAGAGATCAGTGTCGAGTCCAACAACCAGACTGTACCTGCTCAGTGCATCTCTGATACCTGGCTCACCTTTGCAAAGCCAGCCCCACACAGCCAAATCCAAACTTCTCAAACCTTCGGAACATGGAAAACTATCACAGAGATCACAGCACTGAAGACTGAACATAATCCCATTTCAAACCCTACCTGTCATCCTCTGCATGTCACCAACCCATGGAAAAGGGAGCACTGTCCCTCACTTTGAGGGGATTCTCTGGTTAAAGGGAACTCAAACACCCTGAAACTCGGCAGAGCCTTAAAGCAGGGGCTGCATTTTGCACGAGCACCTCGGGCACAATTCCCTGTATTATTCATTCCTAAATGCCCCGTGTGTTGTCTTTAGAGAGGAAGGCAGCCACTCCACCTTTCTGTGTGTGCTTTCCTCCCTTGGCTTTTACATTTCTTCCACACGCAGAATGTACTTAACTCGCTGCTTATTGAATGAAGGATTAGTATTATTTTCCTTCCTCCAGTGAACTTTGTTTCACTTCATCCTGCATACATTTGGCTGGGCTGTGTTTTCCTGCCAGCACACCACTGTTCAGCAAACTACCGTGCTTAAGGCCAGCCAGCTAACACAGTGATTCCTTTTTACTCCCGAGGAGTGTTTCCGTAATCACGGCTGTGCTGGGGGATGAATGACAGCTTACACCAAGGAGCACAAAACGCACTTCCAGAAGCTTTGCCGAGCTGGGACGGAGCTAAAGCGGCTTCAAACTGCCAAGACATTTGAGATATCCAGGGGAAGACACGTTTGGAAATGGAGCCTGCTCCTTAGCTCCTCTGCTAGCACAGATGCTGACCAAGGACTGGGAAGGGAGCTACTTCCCCATCCTCCCTTTTCTGTGCTGTCACATCTCACATTGAGCTAGACTGGGAGCGTTGGAAAAATTAGTATAAAACTAATAGGTAACAAATTTGCAATGGCTCTGTATTTACAGTCTCTCCTTTTTGTTGTTGTTGTGGTTAAGATCGGTTATGTTGCAAGGAGAAAAGAAGGGTTTCTTTCCAACTCTTGGAAAACCAGGTTGGAAGTTCCTGTTTCACTGGAGCAATGCAGACCTCTCTGGTGGAAGTGTTTCCTTTTTCTGGTGGAATTATACCTCAAGTCCTGCTAGGTAGTTCCTCTCTTTGTTCCTGTGAGCCAAGATCATACTATGCCATGCTTATATTATAACCTCGCACTAAAAAGGAGATTACAAAGGGGGCAAAATGCCCTAGAGGGTTCCCCTTTATCAGAACCTTCCCTGTCAGTTTGCCTTCTCATTTCCTGAGCTCTTGTCTGATTATTAGTGTACTGACAGAATAAAAATAACCTCATATTCCTACATGAATCATAAATAAAACCCTTTTATTTCATCAAAGAGGTTGGCAGGTTTATAGTCCTTTGCAATGCATGCACGATGTGAATGACATACCTTTAATTTTGCTGACAAGCTTGTCGGGGTCCTAATGAAAAAGAGTGAAAAGTGGGTGACTTCTCTAAAGGTTTAGCAGTTGCTTTTTGGTGAGGATATATATTTCACCTTGCCACTGTAATCAAGGAGCCAACTGATCTTGGTAATGAACTCTTCAGTTACAGTCCACTCCTAACTCTTCGGGAATGCCAAGGCAACAACACCGCAGTGATTATTGCTGGTATTACAGATTAAAGCAACCTGGGGGGAATACAGAGGGGGAAAGGGGGAAAAGAAAACCTGAGCAGGGTCTGTGGTAGAGCTACAGGTATCAGGGTGCATCAGCAATGACCACACTCCAGCTTTTGGTCGTTCTAGATTTATATCCCTGCTGTACACCAGCCAGTAATAAAATCACCATTCCCACCTGGATTTTGACAGTCCATATCCCTCCCCATTTGTTCAAGCAGACACTTTGCTTTTAGAAACCAACATCAAGAATGGTAGAGGTTACCTTGGGACAGCCCCATCAAAAAGGAGAGAATAGTGCAGAGTACTCCTTTTGGTGTCTCTGACAAACGAGCTTCCTGATAAAGGTTGCACAAAGAAAGAACAGTCCAGGTACACAAAACCAGTACAGAAAACAGACATGGGACAAACAAGCAGAAAATCTTTCCTATTTCCAGTCTTTCAGAGAGTGAAAAGGTTAATTTCTCTCAAAGAGGGAGGCAAACAATTTAAAAATGTATTTTTAGCAGTATTGAGAGTTCTTTCCCTCCTTCAACACGTCCTTTCTTATTTCTCCTTTCCTTTTTCTGTCTCCTATTTTGCTTGTAGAAGTTTTGCTATGTAGAAGTCACAAAGAACACAGGGCCCTAAGTTTGCTTTCTGACCACAAACAAATCGTCAAAGCCACAGCCATTTTCCCTTTCATAAAAGGATTCCTGCTTTTTTTGGAAATCTCTCAGGTCTTCACTTAAAAATTCTGAAAGAAATTAAGGGAATGGGACAGCTTTATTTGATCTCTTGGAGCTTATCCTTCTTTTTTGGTGGCAACTGCTGTCTTTAGCAACACCTCATCAGAGAAAGTCTGGGATTTGGAGACTTACACTGGCCTGACTGCTACTCTTTTTTGATTATTATTTTTTTAGTTTTGGTGGGGATTCACAGGTGGGGATGCTGAGAGAGAAAATGAGTGGGATGTAACTAAGGTCATCTGAGTAGAGAAAGGGGTTGTGTGTGCAGGATTGTGCATACGCGGGGAGGTGGGGCAGAAAAAGGGAAAAAATAATGTGGACACTGGATTCTGGATTGCTATCTTGACAGAATTTTACAAGATTCCAGAGCTGCACTTTTAATTTTCATTACTTTCCATCTTCCTTTGATAAGCTCAGGAGCACTATCTAATTTTATTAGGGGCTTTTCATCAAACGTGGATATCTTCCTTCCTCCAGGGATTCCCTAGCCACAAAAACATCAGGTTCTGTGAAACATTAGCTAATCCCAGTTAGAGTTACTTGACCCTATCAAGCTAAGAAATAAATTTTACTCTTCATGAGAGTCCTACTGTTTACACTCCAGACAAAATTCTTAGATCTCAAAGTTTTCAGAGGAAAAACATATTTCATAATGCCAGAAAACTGGCCTTAAAGACCTGGGCCATAGAGGCCTGAAACCGTTACTTGTTTCAAATTAAATACGCTGACAGACTTCCTCCTGACTGTGGCTGACACCAGGGCCTGATTTGCTTGGCATAAAATCCAAACGGGTGAGGGCAGGAGCCACATCCAGTCCCACATCGCTGCCTCTGGCCCTCGGCCTTCCCCGTGAGGCTGCTCACAGAGGGAGCTGGTGAGAATCAAAGCCCCTCTCCCTGCCCAGAGCAGAAAAAACTCCTCAGCAGGAGGCTCCGGGTTTGGTGAACATCTCAGAGCGAGAGTTTGGGTGGTGAGTGACTGCCCCAGCAGGAAGGTGCTGCTGGCAACCACCACAACCCCAATGCTTTGGAAAACAGAGGACCAGACACTCTGGCTGTACTGCTGTCACTTGTTCAGCTGTTTGCAATGTAAGGTCTTGCTAGAAAAGGTTAAGAAAAGACTCTTATACTCCAAAATTATCAGTTTGTTATCACTATTAATAATACTTTATAGTACTTAACATGCTACTTTTCATCTTCAAAGCACTTTGCAAATATTAATTAATCCTCACAATCTGCCTGTGGGGTAAGCAAGTGCTGCTGCTCCCAGAGCTCAGGCACAGGGTTAGCTGACATTCCCAAGTCCAGAGGGTCAGGATCAGCCTCTGCATGTCCTGCAGATGGCCAGAATATTGAAAGGTGGTGTTTCCCCTCCCCTTAGACGGGGTGGTGAACATGCACTGCTTTTGTTGCATGTGAGATACTTTCTTAAAGCGCTGGCTTGAACTGACAACTGCAACTCCAGCTGCTTGGACAAGGCTGCAGCTTTCTCCCCTCCCACATATTTCTGCATTGATGGAAGAGGTGGGCAATTACTGCCAGCTGATTAAAGGTCTCGGCTCATGGAGGAGTTCTCAAACTACTCCCCAGGCCCTGCTTTGCAGCGGAGAATTGTGTGTGTGTACACAAAAGCGATCAGAGAGTCACAGCTTAAAGAAGCAGCAGATTTCTTTAAAGATTTAGCAGCCCACCATCACTGAGACATAACTAAAGGAAGAGCTTCACTGAAAGCAGCGTGTTTTTGTGAGGACTGATTAGCCTAATGTTTGGGTTTTCTTCACTTGTGGGTTTGGGTTTGTTTGTTCCATTTTTAAACAACTTCCAACACTTTCAGCGCTAACAACGGAAGGAAGGTTTAGAGGGAAGGACAGGCCCATGATGTGGTTTTATTTGTCCATGCTTCTTTGAGTTGGTAAATCACACTGCATTGCTTTATTGAGTGTCCCTTTAGGAGTATATTGGAAAAAATTCTATCTGCCACAATTAATAGAGTGCCTAGTGCATCACGCGGCACAGCCCCGGCGTCGGAGCCCGGCATTCTCCGGGAGCCCTTTGGTCCCACACTGGATGCCAGAAAGGATAGTGGCTGTGACATGTGATACAACTGCTGATAAATGATGGTGATAATGCAGAACAAAAAGGCTAATGAGTTCTCCCCAACACCACGCTACTTTCATGAAATGAATGTGATGATGACCCTATTTGCTACTTTTTTCTCTTTTTTTTTGGCTAGTGAGTTACTTATCCCTGTACCTGCATGTTGGTTTTATCTTGTCTGCACAATGCTATGGAGAGACAGCCAAAATTAATGTCAGCATCTGCCTTCACTTTTAAACTATAAAAGAGCCTCTGAAGGTAGAGTAAACCAAAGAGGCCAGTAACTAATTATAACCCATTGTACTGGACTTTGGGAATAATGAATAGAAGCTATTCCCCGTGCGCTTAGCAGAGACAGTGGTGCCTTTGTGGTGAGGGAGATCCCTTCACTGGACCAGAGAGAGGAGAAATGGGATTGTTAATGTATGTAAGAGGCAGGAGGATTTCTATGGTGCTATTTCACTGCAGAGGCAGAAGGGAGCAGAGCCAATCATGGGAAGCGTAAAGGTGTGAAGGCACAAAGATGGAGAGTTGATTAAAAGCACCGTGGGGAGCGCGGGCGAACAAATCAATGGTAATGATGGAATTACGCCCGAGCGGAACCCAACAGTCTGCGGTGTCCTGGTGACTCGGAGCTGGGGATTAAACGCTGCAGGAGCAGAGCCGGCCCTTGTCCGGCCTGTCAGCACTCAGGGATGGGCTGATCGATGGGATGGGTTCTGCTGCACAGGGGATGCGCTCTGCGGGGGAAAGCCCAAGCCCAGCACAGGCACATCTGCCCCCTGCGAGGTGTGAGGGCGGAATCCTGCCCAGGGTGCAGGAGCAGTGGGGTCGGGATGCCCACACGGCTGTCACGCCTGGAGCAGGACAAAGCTCAGCTGAGGGAGCGGAAGCACGAGCTAAGAAAAGGTAAAAGATGAGGGGAGGGGCCCTGAGGGTGCTTGGTGAGGTCAGGGAGGCAGGGGAGGAAAGCCACAGAGGATCCTGGTGGTGCAGGGACACAAGCGGCACTGGGGACACAAGCGGCACTGGGGGCCGAGTGGGGCAGCCGGGCAGGGGCTCAGAGGTGCTGGCAGGAACGGAGGGAGCACAGATCAGAGCTGGCTGCAAAGGCACTGAGAGAAAGGCCTGGAGCAGCCTGCAGGGAGCGAAGAGAGGATTGGAGCAGCCGCCAAGATCAATGCAGGCCTGGCTGTAGCTGGGGCAGCACAGGCTGAGGGCTGCCTGCCCTCCCTGAGCTTGCCCTGCTGGCACTGACACCTCTCTGAGCAGAATTACACAAACACAGCCTTGGTTCCCTTCTCCTCTACTCTTTTAGGGATTCCTCTGCTGATTTGAGACGCACATCTTTACGTACATAAGTATCCCAGAAGCCCCTATCCCTACAGCAGAGTCACTAACCCCACCTGGCTTTGTGGTTGGTGACCTCAGGAGAGAGGACCTGGGGACCATCTGCCTGCCCCAAGTTGGTCTCACAGTGTTGCCAGAGGGGAGCTAAGATGGGTGAAGGATGAGCCTAGGAATAGAGCCTGTCAGGATGGAGGTCTGTCCATAAGGGACTATGCCAGAACACAAAGCAACCCAGAAATTTTCTCTCTGATGGCATCAGCCACACCAGCCCCGAGCCAGCACTGCCCACGTGAGGAATGCAAGAGGACAGTTTGACCTCAGGTGTTGCCTGACAGGAGATCCTCCCACACCACACAGCTAGAGCCAGACCTTTAGCAAACATAAGGGCCATCATGCCTGGCCTTTTGGCACGAACTCACGGTGAAATAAGTGAAAGCTAAACATTTTCAAAGTCAAATATTTGCCCAGTGGTGAAGCAGGCCACTGCAGCCAGAGAGAAGCTGTTCCTAGGTGGCCTCAGCCTGCGCAGATCCTGCAGGACTGCTCTGGTGGTCTCAGTTAAGAGACCTTCAGATTGCTGGAGTCTACTTGTGCTCAGGCCAGCTGGGGAGGAGAGAGCCAATTTTAGTCATCCAGAGTCTCCAGAAATAAAATACTCGAAAGGAAAAGACAAAGACTCACAAGTAGAAAATGCACAGATTCTTTCCAAATGGTCTTAATGAAGATTATTTAAATATGGAGAGTTAAAATATCCCATATGTTAGCTCCCTTATGGATCTCTTATACAGACTCAAGCCTGAGCACAAACTAATAAACCCCTTATCGAGAGAGGAGATCAATACCAAAAAGCAACAATCTGGTGTTTGGCTGCTTCTTTGCTTTTTCCTAATAATAGTGTGTGAAAAGCCTAAAAGGAAAGTAGAAGGCTCAGAACTGGGCTTGGGCACGTGCCTCCAAACAGGCCCATTCTCCAGAAACGTTTCCTTCACTCTTGAAAGCAGCAAGCACCAGAAAGTGGAGAGGGGGACCTAGACACGGCACAAATATTGTATGTAAATACAACACATTCCAGCACAGACCCGTCACTGAAACAAGCCCTAGGGCAAAGCTCTCTCTTCCTGTTGGTGGCAATGCAAAGGACTTCAGCATAATGGTATTTACTCAGTTAAATGAGAGCTGTAATGCACTTCAGCCTTAGAAACAAAACTTGAGCTATGTAAGTGTCCCATTTTCAGACCTGAGGGTTTATTTGCACGTGGCTGTTGACTTCAGCAGGAGTCACCGCTGCCACCAAAGGCTCTGCTCTGAAAGCCTCCTCAGCTAGAGAAATGGAATGGAAAATGCTGCCCTTTTGCTTCAGCTCAGCAGAACCCAGAGCAAGGAAGCACAGACTTAGTTTAGATACAAAAAGAAGTCACTTCACCATCTTTAACTTCCCCTTCCCTCAGTAAATTGGGAATAAGTATGTTCATCCTCTTGAATATCTCTGGCTGAGAATTAAACATGATTATTGTTAGGTACACTCATACTAAAGGGTGATGGTCAGTAACAAGTCTGGTCTAGTACAGAGCATTTTTTTGCACATGAGGGTGCTGGGAAGTTCTAATGAGCACCTTTTCTTTTGCCTATGTACCAGTCAGAGTCACCTACTTGCTTAAAATGGATTTTGCTATTTATTTTTTTTAAAACATATCTTCTTAAGCTTTTCAACCCAGAGCATGCAGTTTTAGTTAAGCTCTAATGGTTGTATTCATGCTAAACTCAACTCAAAAAACTGACCTCTCTCAGGATGAAATTTTCTTTAAAAATACGATGTGGCAATTCCATTTCTAATAAAGACTACACAACTGTCTTCATCTTTGGCCATGTATGGAAGGCACTTGGAAGAAAAAACCCACTTTGTTTTTGTAGATCCAGCAACTTGAGAAGACAGGAAAGAGTGAACAGTGGGCTAATCATTCTGTCTCCATTGACAAGCAGGGAAGGAGTTAATTATCTGCTTCTTTTCACTAATTCTCTTGCAGAGCTCGGTTGTGCATATTAAATATCTAAGTTACCACATTTAAAGAAAAACTTGATCTCAATTTGGCTACATATTAGAAGTGCCATTCCCTGTTGTCCTACCTAGCACTGTTAATTGCATACATTTAGCCCTCTATTGGAGAATAATTTAGCTTCAGATTGAAAAGAAACAGCCCTGGCCTTGGTTATTTTGGCATACAAGACTCCAGTATGACTCTGTTTTCTAAGCAGACATTAATGATTCTAAAACTAATATTCATTGTTTGAAGAGGCATAGCAGCCTTGGCATTTACTTAACCTTTTGTCTCATGTATGAGACTGAGTCAGCCTAAATCCTTTTCTTAATTAATATCTATTCTTTTTTTTTTTTTTCTGTCCAACATTATTTATTAAACAATTTGCATGCAACAATTAAAGAGTTGAGAGATTAGAAAAAAACGCCACTGTAGGAGCAAGCTCGCTTGGTACAACAACAACCATGAAACTGGTTCTCCAGCTCAAACAAAGCTCTGAGCAGGGATGAGAGGGGAAGAGGGAGTGAGGAAGGTCAGGTTAAGAAAAAAAAAAAAAATCAAAAACCAAGTCCTACCATTCACCTCTTAGCCCTAACATTAAGCTATTCCCTATGAAAAAAGTAATAATTCTAGAGGGAAAGAGATAAAATACTACTGTAAAAGCATAAAACCCTGGGATTTGACACCTCCAGTGAATGTCAGTGATGACAGTTATGGTTGTGAATAAAGTGCAATCACTGAAACTCTTTACTTATTGCTGTGGTAGAAAGAAATTATCATTTCAGCTTTCTGTCGTGCCTCACAGGACAGCACTGCCCGCTCCACATGAGCCACCCCAACTGGAGCTCCCTGCTTTTCCAGCCTCTTTGTTTCTGTGCACTTCCTCGCACTTCTGTGATCACAACTACATTGAGTAACTTGCTGAGTGTGCCACTAAAGACCCTTAGGAATGTTCAGATCTATGTGGAAGTTGGCAAGGACACCTCTGGAAAAGGCAATAAACCATTCTGGGGTAGCAGTATGAGTTGTATGACATTAGCACAGAGCAGGATGGCAGCTGCATACACACGGAATTCACATGGAACAGAGGCTCCAGCTTCTCTCCTCACCTTTTCTCCCAGGCAGCAGCCACATGGAATCCCAGACACTTTGCTCAGGGGACTGTCTGCAAGACCAGAGACTGAAACACATTTTACATCTCACCAGGGCTGGATGAGAAACGAGCCCTACAGGAAAAACTCACTGCTCTCCCAAGAAACACAGGAACGATAATACGAGCTGTATCCTGCACCCATCAGGATACCCATCACCCCACAGGAACAGGATTCATTGCCATCAAAGTCATCCTAAATCCTCTATTAGCCAACCCCTAATGCTCTTGGCATCTCCTTTCTAAAAGGCTTTAGGAGATTGCTGGGCACCACACAAAGCTCTTGCCCCACACCTTCCACATGAACCAACAGAGTGAACCCTCCTACCCCGTGACAAGGTCAAGACTTGCTTGAGGGAAAGACACAGTGAAGGAAAAAAATGGGACCAATGCTTAAAAACTGTCCTGAGAGCTGAACTGGGCCCCTGGCACTGTCTCAGTGCTCCCAAAAGAAACACTCCAGGGATCCAGATGTGTCATTTTCTCCACAACTACCTCACCAGTGTGACACTACTTTAAATATTATTTTAGACATAGAGTTCAGCAGGTAATTTCAGGGCGTGAACTTCGGCAGCAGGTTTTAAAATCCAAACGCACGTCTATAAACCCAACATATCAATAACTTAACAGTTTTCAATAAGACATCAACATTTGCATGCATCTTCCTACTTGTTATGTGCAGTACTACATTTTTTAATGTTTCCTGGATGCTGGCCAGAGAGTCTGAGTCCCCAGTTAGTTCATCTATTACTTTCTTGCCACAATAGATCTGGGTCTTGGCCAAGTACTGGACTCATACTGCATACAAAACCACAAAATTCTCTCTCTTATCTGTTGATAGTCTTCACTTCCCAGGGAAGGGAGAAAAAAATAGCATAAATTAAGATAAATAAGTAAATACATAAAAATTCAACACTAACTGTAGTAGAATTATTTTTAGCATTTTTTAACACTACGTGTAATCAAAAGATTTCCTTATGTATTTATACTGCTTTAGTCTCCCAAGAGTCTTAATTCATGACTATTCACCTCAACAGGAAAGGAAGATCTCTTCTTTAAATCCCTCCTGGAGCTCCTCAGGCTTTCCACAAGAGTGAGCAAGGTTACCTGACCTGAAATAAAACAGGGGAGGAAGAGGCTTTGGTACCATCCTTCCTTTTTCAGTGTTTCTCAGCCTATGGACTATGGAGGGGTTTAAAGAGGCCATGAAGGGTTAGAGGCGGCCTCTGTTTTACATTTGACCTTTTTATCCCTTACTCAGAGCCTCTGGTGCCTTCAGAGGAAGACGGATGAACACAGAGGAGATGCCTTTTGAAAGAGGTTTGAAAACATTGTCCAGCACAGCTCTGGTGGCAGGGCAGTGACTGTTGCCTTTTATTGGGGGTTTAAGGTAGCAAAGTCATACTCAGATTAACAAAGAGCAAGGAAAAAGGAGCGGGTGACGCAACGATCGCGGCTGTGGCTTTCCAGCCACGTTAATCCCCAGCAGCCTGAGCTGCCCCTGAAAGGGCTGGGCCTGCCCACCCGCCCGGCCCTGGCGGGAAGGTTTTTGCCCACTTGAAGATCTGCATTTGATCAGAGAAGGAGCAGTGTACAACTTCCCCCGACCCTAAAACCGCCCCTCGGTGCTGCTGAGCACACGGAATCACCGCACTCCTCGGAGCGGGGCAATGGGAAGGGTGTTCCTGCCCTCGGTGACCACGAAACCCGAGCCAAGGACATGCGGGGCAAGGCCAGGAGCAGCAGGGAAGGCATCTCACCTTCCCCTGGGTTGCTGCTAAAATCCCGTCCCAGACCACACAGAGCGCTTTGCTGTCAGTGTAACGCTGGATCCCAGCAGTCTGCTGGGCTCACTTGGAAAATTTTGCCACTAATACCATGGTAGATGACAAATTAATAGAACACATGATTCCTGCACCTTCTGCTTGAGCTGTGTGAGTGGTTCTTTCTGTTAATTCGCCCAAATAAAGCATCAGTGCCTTAATTTCCGTTGTTTCAGAAATTAGATCCTCTTGAAGAATGAAAGGATGCTGTGCTCGAGAGGGGCAGTGTTTTTATGAAGACACATAATTAAAGGAAGCCATTAAAGATACTTGTAAAAATGATTCAGATTTTTATATATGATGACTAACTAACTTATTATTGCTCTTCTTGGTCAGAGATTAATGGGAATTTTTTAAAGGATAAAGAATTATTTAACAAGCTGCAGGATATGTATGGGCTTGGACTCTAATAGTGTGAATAACAAGAAATGTGGCTGTTTATGTCCTTAACTAATGAACCAAAGCTAAATCCAGAGATAGCAAGATATCAAAAAACCCCAAACCCAAAACTAAAAAAAACTCCCAAACAATACCTAACAAGCAAGTGGATGTTTTTTTACATGAATCTAAACAAAACTTTAGCCAAAAATCCCTCCCTGTAAGAAAATCAGGTTCCCGTGTGCTCTAACTAGAGGTGGTAGAGCAGCACACCAGCATGATCTCAGAAATGGCTGAGAAGCACCAAAGACTATAAAGAAAGAGTTTAAAATGAGGGGATGCTGAATATTCAGCAACTCCTTGTGAGGGGACGGAGACAGCAAGGCAGAGAGAACAAACCTCTACTGCTTACAAGAGATTCCCATGAAGAAATTGACTTTACAGAGTGATGACAGCAATGTGCGTGGGCAAAGATTTCTGTGCAAGGAAAACTGACTTCTAAGACCACAAGTAGCAGAGTCACTTGATGGTTCCCTCGATGAGGGCACAAATGGACAGCTTTCGTTTTCCCAACTCTTCCAGGTTTTAAGTGACCTCAGCGTGCAGGGAATATCACAGCCCCTCTGGGCTGAAAAGCCCGTGCAAGAGGGAGTGGAGCATCTCTAGGCTGACACTGGCACTAAGGGAAGGGAGCAGGTAACACTTCAGGAAAGAAGGAAGGGGAAAGCAAACCAGTTTCTCAGCAGCTGAAAAGAGTGTTTGGTTCTTTTCACAACTGATTTGACGAGTCTTTTCTGCAGTTACTGCTCAGAGCAACAAACTACGGAGATTCCTGTGCCCAGGTGAAGCAGCAATAGTTCCCTCTCTCTGGCTGAAACAAATAAACACAAACCAGCTATTTTCCAAAGCAGATCCCAATCAAGCCAGGAAGTAGCAGCGAGCCTTCTGCAGCCTGACACCCAATTATTTTAATATCCACTACATCTTCCCCCTCTCAGGGCTCATTGGGTTTTTTTCCTTCAACTTTCTGAAGGCACACAAAGAACTGAATAACCTTTTCTCTGCATACCTGGCTACAGCCACATCACTGAGGGGGGTCCTTTCGACATTTTAAAGGACCTGAAGTGTGTGACAACATGGCACTGCAGTCAAGAATCTTGCCGGGGAACAGAATAAGAAGATTTATTTTATTTTTAATATTTGAAAGATTTCAAAAAGCCTTCAACTGGATTTCTCACTAAGAGGATGAGTGAAGAGAATCCTTTGTAACTAAGCTGGGAGGCCCAAGTCTTTTATCCATTGTTACAGAGTTTTTCCCCAGGGCAGAGTTAGAAAGGCCTGCAAGCCCCAGCAGCTTAACAAGGCGAGTACACTGGGTGGGCCTTGCTGCCATTGCCTAAGCTTCTCCTGAGGAAGGAGCCGCCGGAGCCGAGCGGGTCCTGCCTCATCCCAGGCCCCGACGGGCATTATTTGGGAAGATCCTGGTGGCAGCAGCACTCTCCCAGCAGTGACTCTGCCTGGCCTGCCTGCAATGCACACACACCCCCTCAGTGCCCAGCCACCTCTGCCTCCTCATAAACCAGGAGCAAAACCATTCCACACAAGATTAGTGGTGAACTGGCACTTGGATTAATCGCTGTGCATCGGACTTTGCCAAGCTGCCTCTTCCTTCAGCTTTTTTAAACCCTCACACACGACTGGTTCGTCAGAGGTACCTTATCTCTTCCAGGGTAGGCTGGGTAAGAGGAGGAAACCAGTGAAAACTGCTGCTGCCACCTTCTTTTCTTCCCTTTTGAACTTCTAACATCTGTACGTGAAAACCCTTCAGCCCTGATGCAAATGAACTGGTGGGTTTTGATCACATGGACCTGGATATTCCCCGAGCTTGGTTTACAGCAGTGATGGACCCACCTGCCTTTCCCAAGGATGTTTGGGTCTGGCTGAAAGTGAGAACTTCCCTGAGTGATTCCCAACAGTGTGAGAAGGAGCTCAGGGCTGAAGCGGGACACCCAGGACACGTTCTCACCTCCACCCCACAAACTCTTGTTCTAGGACTTGTCCAGCTTAGTTCACTACAAAGCCATAAATATGCAAGATCCGTCTCCTTCCAGTCTCTGTGAGAGGTACAGGAATGCGGAGCAGCCTAAGGCCGAGGATCACCCCATCCATTTGTGCCTCAATCAAAGCGTCAGAGTTCACCATTCAAAGGTGCTCTCAAATTAAAGGTGAAATAAAAGAGCTTTTAAGTAATTAAGCTCCTCTTTTCCTGACTTGCTATGAAACTTGTGAGATACTAACGTGGCAGAAATTTTGAGGGCAAATGTCTTAGGTACGAAACCAGAAGGAGAAGAATACGGAGTTTGTCAATAATAATGGCAATATTTGCTTCCTTGATCCCACTGAAATCAGTGGTCTGTGGGGTTTAGGTACGTGTCAGTGCCACAAAGCAGGATATTCCTGGGGACTGGGAAGTGGCTGCTCCATGTGTCAGCGATGGAGTTATGGAGTGGCAGCGGCCATTGCATGGTCAAAGTTACAGAAGGGTTTTTACTATATGCTCAACTCTCCCGATTTATACTCCAGCAAAAAGCTGAAGAAATTCCTAGGTCAGACCTGAAGCTACAGTTGAAATTTTTTCTACAAAATTTGAAAGGGATCCAGCCAGAGATTTTCAAATGATGGCACTCCTGAAAAAACACAGCTCACAAGCACAGACTGCACCTGCCCTCCCTGGTTTTCTCACACAGGTGAATCCGGCCATGAGCAAAACTGTTTGACAAAATTATTGCCCCTCCCAAGCCTCTTCTCCACTAAAGCCCAGCTCTCCTTCTCCAGCCCCACCATTCCCATGGAGATGATGGAACAACCCAAGAAAAAAGCATCTTACTTATGTGCTATATTTTAATGTTTATGGTATGGCTTTTTGTGTAATAGGAATAATCGCTCTTGCTTTGTAGTACACTTACAACAAATAGCTATTGAGATTGCTCAAACACTTTAGCTCCACTTCAGCTCTTAATCAAACTCAGCAGCTGTTTATTGCAATTACACCATAAAGCAACAGACATTATCCCTTAACTAACTGTCTTATTAATATAGGTAGTTACACAGCTATTTCATAGTTAGTCTTAAATAACTGCTTTTAATTATTTTATTAACATAAATAACCATCTCTAAATTTAAATTAAATGCATATGTGAGAAAATACAATTTAAAGCATTGCACAGAATTGCATCTGTTTACTAATGTTTAAATTGATGTCATTGTGTAATTCAATTAAAGTGCAACTTTAATTTATTTCAATTTTTGATGGCCATGAAACACCTAAGACCCCAGAACTTCCTAAACATTGAAATGGGCACTCTCTGCTCTTCTTGTGTTGCTGTATTTTCTTGGCAATATTAGTTTGCTGCCAGGCAAATAAGATTTCTCTTTACCCACAAAACTTACAATTTAATATCCCCATTTAATTTTGTTTTCTTCCCATTCCCAAAGCAACAGATGACTGGATTGCATTTTGCCTTTTGGTTCGGTTGTGCAACTCTGCTTTCAATGGAGAACAGGATTTTACTTTCCTGTGCAGCGCTGGATCCTCCATGCCTTATGCCATTTGTTCTGCTGGGATCAAGCTCTTTGCCTTCAGCTAAGGGGAACACAGGCGTTGCCTGACCTGGCCTGAAATCCCCTTTTTCTTCCTCAAGGGGGCTGGTTTATTGTTCAGGGGGCTCATCCTACCCAAAAATCCTGCACTGCGGAGGAGGCAGCACTTGCACAGCAGCTTTTATCCCCCAGCGCCACCACGGAATGTGTCTCTGGAAAGGGACCCCAGCCCAGATTAGTGCATTCCACCCCTCATTTCCCAGAAGGGTCTGCCCAGCCTATTCAGATTCTCTTTGGGGATGAAACAAAAATCTCCTTTCCTCACTCTGGTTTAGATGCCTCCCCCAAAGGATAAAGAGGAAAATGCTTGCTGGAGAGCAAGGAGAAAATGAGAGGGAGTCCCTCCACCCCTCAGAGAGAACAGATGATGGTAGGAAGCACTGGGAGAAACTAAAAGTGGCAAGAATGGGGTGAAAATGAGGCTGGAAAACACAAAGATGCAAAAGGAGGTGAGGAGGTCTCACATACTTTCCTGCCAGCTCAAAACTTTTTAATTCTGTAGCTGGTGTAGGGGCCTGCCAATGGGAACTGCTGCCTCTCAAATCACAGCAAAGCCCTCAAAAGTAATGGGGATGTATTGAGAAAAAGTGTTGAAGTCAGGAAAAGGTAAAGCAAAATTTCTCTGAGGGTCTTGATTGGGATCTCAGCAGCTTTATAAGCTTCTAAACTGTGGAAATCAAGGCATATTTGGCTCTTGGATGTCAGTCAATGCCAAAGATTTTACGTGAGAGCAATGAAGGGAAGAATTTGGTGCAGTAATGGTGACTATTACTAACTAGCAAAGTCCATCCCATCCTCAGACGGCTCATCAGAGGGCACAATCTCCCTCCAGGGAACCATTAAAGAATTTCAAATCAGGTTTTAATGCATTTCCATGCAGGTACAAGAAGGAGGAAGGTGCCTCAGTGACACCAAGCCTATGGAATGTGGCTGGGACAACAGAGCTGAAAACAGTAATTTATTGATTTTAATACTTCTATCCAAATGCACCAGGTAACGTGAAGGAGTAATTACAGGCTCCATCAGAGAGAGGTTGTGATCTGGCAGACACACCAAGCTCCTCAGGAGACGAGCTCTTAAAACTTTACAGACTCCGCTGGGCAAAGACAGGTGACTCAGTACAAAGGGTTTTTACAGAAAAATGTAGAAACCCAGAGTGAAGGCAGACGTGTTTAAACTTCGGGTAACTGAGAGTGATCAGGGCTTGGATAATTGAAGTTCCAATGTATATTTGCCTACACTGTCGCTCACCTTTGAGCCCTACCTAGGCATCTTGACATTTATGTAGTCTGAAATCCTGAAAGCTCTGAGTTTAGACAACTAAATTGTTGCTTGTCAATTTAGTCTTGACTGAAAGACAGGTGTTTTGTTTCAGAGTAACACTCCTTTCAGACTCCTCTATTCCCAAGCTCACATTACTGAGCTAAGGAACTATCAAAAATGAAATAACTTACAAGCAGGCGAAGACATTTACATACCTCGAACAAAGGAATTCTTTGGGCAAAATAGAGATTTTTAATTATTGCTTGTTTTTTGTCATGTGGGATTCTCATCTCTGGCTCTCTGGTGGGAGCTGGAGGAGCTGGGAGGCTTTGAAGGCACCTACATTTTTGGTACTGCTGTGCAGTTTTACAAGCTGAATGCAAAATGCTGTCTGAACAAAAATCCAGCTGAGAATCTGAACCAGAACTCGCCAAAAATGCAGTTCTGGAAGCAGGCATACAACACACACAGCAGTCCAAGGGCAACAGGGCGACCAAGGCGTACCTGTTAGGCTCATCCTAACTTTACCTCTAACTCAAAGTGGGTCATTATTGCCAGGCCTTCATTACCACCTCTAATATTTCAGGCTTCTTGGCGTTGCAGCAGGGCTGGGACCTCAATCCCTTTATTTATTCCATTAAGTGTGCTGAAGGCAACAGAACACAGCCTTAATCACAGTGACCTGCCAATAACCTCAGCTGTGACCTGGAGGGATCCCCAGTTTTGGCATAGGTTAAGGGTCTCATCTCATTTAGAACCTTAAGCTGGATTTGAACTGTAGCCCCAGAAGTAAAAAGCCAGCATTTTTATCTGGGAAGCCACATGGCTCTGGCTTCCTGACTGGTACTTGTGACACCCCAGTGTTGGCAAACCAGGGACATATTAACTGTGTGCTCTATTTTCTGCCCTTAATTATGGCCAGCTAGTCTGAGTTTTCTTTCCTTTCCTTTTTTTTTTTTTTAAAGGATTTGAGTGACAAAGTGACTGTGCATATCATTCCACATTTGAACTGTAAGACTTCAGTATTTCTACCTCTAGTGTGTAATTGGATCAGCTGCCAGTTACAGAAAGGAGCTGGGTGAGTATTAAGTGTGTGGAAAATGAAGAAGAGTCCAAGTGTGAAGGGGAGGAATAATTTGACAAAGCCTGCAGTGAGCTGTACGTGGTTTTCTCGTTCCAAAATGGAGTAGGTTTTGAAGCGCATGAGAAAAAACTGGCTTTGATTTATTAGCTTTGGTTCACAGAATGCCAGCCACAATCTTGGAGCAACTCAAGACATAAGGAAAACCACAGTCCCTGCCCCAAGGAACTCACAATACCCACATTATCATAACGAGGGTGGACCAGTGCCAGCCCGAAAAACACTCTGCTTTTATCTGGGTCTTCAACAACCTTGTCAGGCAGGGCACAAAGCTACTGCCAGGGCTGGGGCATCATGGTGTGGTGGCCCTCAAACCATCACACCCAGTGCTCTTTTCTAGGTCCCCACTGTAACGCTGTCTGACTCGAATTTGGAGTCTCTCAAAGAAATGAAGATGATGTAAATGTGAAACAGTTTAGAACCTAACTCAGCCCTTTAAAAAGGTGATAAACAGGTGAGGACTCTGTGCAGCCAGAAAGTGACAGTGTTTCTGTCAGGACAAGAAAGTTGAGTTCCAACACTAAGCACAGGTAAGGCAGGATCACACAAACAGAAACGGCTCTTTCTCCAGCAAGTGTTCAACCATTTATATCTTTAGGAAGTGCAAGCAAATCCCCTCAGATAGGAATTAGGAGTCTGTAGTTTTCTGGTGAAACTCTGCTGGTGGGACAGGAGAGCTGGATATTGAGTGGGCAGCCAGAACATCCTTCACTTTGCATTCCAAGACACAACTCAGGACAACAATCTAATCATGGGGTGGCCAATTTAGAGGATTAGGAGAGAGGCCTGCAGCCTGAAATCAAGGAAAAGGTCACAACATCCAGAGCAGCTCATGAAAGAAGCAGAAGAAATGGCAATTACCTGGAAATTCCCAGGCAGTTGTCCCTCAGCTCTAGAAATGCTCCATAAAATCCAGCATGCTGATCTGTAAGAAGTAAGCAAGAAAAATTCATTAGTGGTGCAAACAAGAATTACAAACATGCCAGGTGACTGCCCAGTGCTGCCCAGAAGGTGGAGACAGCAAAAACCAACTGAGATTTGCTACCTCCCAACTCTAAGGAGCTACACCTGGTGGTTTGCTGCCCATAGGGCCAAACTGATACCCTGGGATTTGGAAATTCCTCCTCTATGCCTTCAGTAGCAGTCACAAATTGAGAGGAGCAGTGTCCTAAATGGCTTTGGGGTTATGGCCATAGAGTCACAACCTTTCTGGTATAAAAGCCCTGCAGACAAGTCTACCAGGCAAAAACACAACAAAAAACCATCTCAAAATCATTTCTCTCTGACTCTCCAAGGGGGTTAGGGCATTAAGACAGAACGCCCTACCTCAAAGGAAGTCAAGATTGGATCAGAACATCTCGGAGAGATAGAGAAGGAGAGATGGCAAGAAGCAGCAGTGTAAAGGTTTTATCAGCATGAGTTGGGGATGACCACATTACTCATAGGTCACTGTGCTTTCCAGCTGACTAGCAACAGATGAAATAAGGAAAACAACGGCCTCCGGATTTCCAGGTAGCAGCTGCAGCCAAGGCTGCCTTTTCAGCTGCCCTTTTAGTGTGGAATATGCAGGCACTGCTCAGAAACTGTCTGACTTTCCATACAAAAGGGAACTGTGAGGGCCCACTGTCAAGGAGAACACCAAGGTAATATTTGTGTTGTTAGAGGGAGGAAAATTTCAAATGCAAGGCACCTGGTTTTCCCCACAGCTTGCATACTTCCAGTATTTCCTCACGCTGACCTAGAAGTACATCCGAGATCCTCGTGGATCTCCAGCAGGAAGGCCCCAGGAATGGGTGCCTTTATTATCCTGATGTCAATCCACAACTGTTACACCAGAACACAGGCGTGGTTCTTCACGTCCCACAGCAGCAGCCACAACCCAGGCTTTGTTACCTAACAAAGATGTTAAATATCCTTTATTTATGCCAAAGTGACGCCACTCTGCCAGGCTCTGCACAGAGACTTTGTCACAGAGCGCTCGCATTCCTGGAAGGCGCCATCTGATCAGATCCACACCCCGAGATCCTGACAGCCGAGGGGAAAACTACACTGCCATTCCTGACACTTCTCAAATTAGCAAGAGCTTATAACGACAGGGATTTGTGGGATCCCTCTCCTGCCAGAGCTGGATGCACACAGGGCAATGCCCTCCTGCTCTGTGTGAATTCTCTCACCCCGGACTGTTGTTGTTTCCCGCGCTCAGAGATCTCCTACTTGTGTTTGAACTCTCTGAATACTCTCTTCAGCTCAACACAAGGAGCCAGAGGCCTTGGTAACCTTCTATCCCCGCAGTTCTTTTCCTGCAGTCAGGAAATTAGCTTTCTTTTTTTGTTTTCCTTTTTTTTTTCCATTGCAAAGAAGCAGGGGAATTCCCCCTTCCTGTGCCTGGTTTCACGCGGGGCTCTGATGGCAGTGGTTGGCGACAGCAGCAGAAAAACCCAAGCCATGCCACTCACAAACAACAGTGTCACACTTTGTGTAGGGTTTTATGTCAATATTTTGATAATTTCAGCTATTCCACGTTCTTACTGGTATTGAGGTATCTAGAAAACAATGTAGGCCTCAGATAATTGGATAAGCATCGCGATAGGCCTGTGTGAACACTTCTTCCCATAAAAAAATCAGCTAAAACGCTGAGGCTTGGTTTTCAGCTGATATAAACCCATGATGATAAGGTAATTACTGGTATGACAGTTTTCATTCTGAAATGTCCTGGGCCCTCTGTCTCCTCCATGTGAGCAGGGGGAACAGGTACCAGCAGGGGAAGATTTCACATCTCTGCCTCCCTGGTGTGAGTTCGCACCAGGAGCTGCCTTTTACCCCAGCAGGTTTTCCTTTTCCTTCATTCAGGAAATTGTCTCTCTTTTTTAATGTCATCAACAAGAGAACTCCCCTTTCGGCTGTCCAACTTTGGAAGAGGAGCCTGATTTGTGTTTTCAGCTAAAAATCCCCCAAAAGTAATGAGAGGATGCAGTGGGAAAGGATTAGAGAGGAAAGTAAGTGACACCTCTAATACGTTTTACCAGGATATAGGAAGAAGATAAATATGAGCCAGACAAACAAGGAATTTTAGGAAAAAAGGGGGAAAACACATGGAAGATGTGGTGATAAAGGAACCCCATCAGTAGCAACGACTCGAGGCGAAAAGAGGACTGATGGATAGCTGGGCTAGCATGAGTGAGGAAGGGTAAAACAAACCTTTGCAAAGCATGAAAAAAGAAAACCAAATTGCATTTAAAAAAACTAGTGAGAGGATAAAAAAAAAAGCCAGAGGACAAATAAAACAGAGAGGGAGGATTTCTAAGAGCACAAAAGCAGAGGTCAGTGCCCCATGGTCATTTCCTAAGAAATGAGGAAGCAGAAGTGAAGGAAAATACCTAAATATAAAAGACACCTTATAAACAAAGGGCACATTGACTGCTAGCCCATGATTTTTTTGAAGGTTTGCTATCAACATATCTCCAGTGATAAATGCCTTCACATGATGCCAGCTCTCTGCAGGCACAACTGCAGCAAATCAGCTCTGCCAGGAAGCAGACGAAGTGACAAGGAATCACTTCCCCCCCCCTCCACGTGGCACAGCCCTGGTCCATGCACATCCTCTCCAGGATACATCCTCAGGACAGGGGCACAGGGCAGCAGGGCAGCAGGGCAGGGGGGTGTCCAGCAGCACAGAGGGGGAGAACACAAACGGGTAACTAAATTGGCAGCCTGGAGCTTCATTCAAACAGTGATCACACAGGTCCCTCTCTGACCAAGGCTCCTCATTCCACGTCCTACTCCAGTTGCTCCTTTTTGTCTCTTGGGAACTGGTTTGTCTGGGCAGAAAAAATCCTTCTAGATCATTCTTGCCACACCCACCAAAACTGAAAATTGCCAAGAGCGTCCTCTGAGTGGCAATGGCATCCACAAAAACACTGGAATGACAAGAACATGTTCAGGAGCTGTTTGGTGGCTGCTGGGCCCGGGCTGGTGCCCTGCCATGACAGTAACCCCATGTCATTCACTGAACCCCCTAAGCTCAAGGTAATGTCCCAAACTGCCTTCTGGGTGCCCTGGAGCACAGCTCCAAGCCCAGTTTTCCATGGAGAGAGAAGTACCTGAGCCATCCCACTGACCTGAAGAGCCATGGTAGGGATGTGCAGGCCCAGTGCTGGGCAGGGATGGGGCTCCATGGAAGAATGGTGGATGGAAAGGCCTTGTTTTAACAGTAAAGACGATGGGTGACCCTCAGAATTTATGCAGAACCTGATGGGGTTAGAAGTTGTGCCCACTGACGTGTTTCCAAGCAAGCCCCAGACGTTATCCTGCACATGGGCAAATGCTGTTCTCCCTCCCATGCCATCAGTGGGGTTCTATGACTAACAGCAATAATTTCAAAGGCAATATTCTGCCTATTGATCAGAGCCCCATTCTGGGAGGGAGGGATTCAGACTGACACTGAAAGTTGAATTTGCAATGTGTATGTGTACACTCACTTGCAACAAAAGAGCCACAGACAGTCCTCTGTTTATCAGTAAAATCCAGTTAGATCCTGTGGTATCACCAAAAGACAACAGTCTGGCCCCAAACCCTCAATTCCACAGACTCCCACATCGTGCTGCTGCAAAGAGGAGGCTGAGCAGATCCTGCAGTCCTTACTCAGACCTCAACTGTCATGGAAGTGCTGCCTTAACTCACCACAGCATCTTCACTACGAGTACTTCTGTCCGTACCATCTTTGCCAAAACAAACACTGCTTTGGTTTGGGGGGTTTGGTTTGTTTGTTTTGTGGCTGGGGTGGGAAAAAAAGGATGCAGGTTAATGTTTTTTAATAGCAAAAAAAAATTTTTTTTTCTGGAACAGACAGCTAAGACACACAGAACAGCCTTTTTCTGTCCCCCCACACTCTTGCTCTGTGCACCACCCTCGCTTTAAGATTAACTGTCAGTCTGTGCTACCCTTGAGGCCAGACATTCTTTGGATTTGGTTATTATATCAAGGTGCATTTGTGCTTCTAAATGGGCAGCTGTACTGTAAATGGAGCACAAAAGAGCAAAATTCAGCCTGCTCCAGCGTGGGTCCAAAGCCCGGCGTGTCTGTGATGCTGTAGCCTTTTGTTTCAAATGCAGATAGATAAACCACAGCCTTTTTTCTGTGACGGTTATAATGCAGAATATGAAAAACTCTTGGGATGGTTTAAGCTGCAGGGTATTCTCCCAGAGTTCTGTCCAAAAATAATCTAGTAAAAATGTGGACAGAGAACCATCGACCTCTGCTTTCCCCCGAACATATGCAGCTCTGATCAGTCTGGTATTTCAAGAAAAACAAGGTCCTGAACCCTAATCCTCAGACACATAACAAAGCGCACTTCACAGCTGTGATGCACAGCTACTATCAGCTCCGAGGCCTGAGTGGGTCCCAAGACAATGCCTCCTTTATCACCCAGAGGACAAATATCTAGACAGCAATATTTTCTGCTTGAATGCTTCAAGCATCTCTCGCAACTCCTGACTGAAAGAGAAAACTGAGCTGAGAGTGTTTGCTGAGTGATTATTTTAATTTACTACTTGATGTAAATCTAAATGAACTGACATCCAGCTTGAGATGGACAGAAAACAATCATTGTGAAAAAAGAAAGAAGGCTAATATTACAATATCATTTGAGTAGCACAGGTTTAGGCAACTTTAGCAGTGGCAATGTAATAGATAGTGAGGCACGGTTTGCATTTCCTTTTCTTCACTCAATTACCATAATAAGTTCTGTAATTTTAGGGCTGTTTATTTATCAGGCGACGGTAACAAAGACGCTCAGAACACGGTGTCTGAATGCAATAGTACAAAGCAGCCCAGTGATGGCCCCTGCATGCAGAGGGATTGCTGATTCCCCCACACCTGATTATCCCTGTGAACCTGTGTTCAGAACCAGCAGTATCCCCCTTTTTGCTAATTGCCAAAATGGCACACGCTCAGCACCTGGCTTGAAGCAGAGCGAGGGAAAGGGGCAGGAAAGGAAGAAAACTTCCTGGTGAAGTTCTCCAGTGCTTTAAAAACCTGTCAAGTCACTCTGCTGAGCTTTCTCGTATGAACAATAGATTTGGGACCTGGCCTGCCTGCACCAGGGAGTCTGTCACTGCTGCTCTCTGATCCGGGCTTCCAGCGTTTGATGGCTGCGCGGTGTCAAGGAACAGCTGGAGGAGAGGCGCCCCGGCTGCGCCGGAGACAGAGGGGGAAAAACAACAAACAAAAAGCAAAGGCAGAGGGTTCTTTGTGAGGCAGACACGGTTCTGGGCTCTGCCAGAGCCAGACGTGTCACCTGTGGCGTGGCCTGTGGGGGCCCGTGCTGAGAGGAACAGGCACTGCTGTCCCAGACCCCTCATGCCCAGAGCAGCACCAGGGAGAAGATGCAACACAACCCCACAGGGAAGTCCAGCAACAGCTCCCTCCCAGGGGTTCACCATCTCCTGCAGCTCCTCACAGCATTTTTCCAGTGGAGGCCACCTCCATGGGCCCCTCCAGTGGCACCACCAGTGTGGATGAGTGGGTGGGAGGCACCACAAGCCCATCGCTCTGTGCCTCCTCCCTCAGCACATCAAAGCCAGTGGTGCACCCCCAAGGTTGACTGAATGCACCCAGGATGACTTTTCATTATACCCTGAGATGCTCGTGTCAGTTTTGGGGGGATTTGTGGTTGGAAAGACTGATCTACATGCCTAATTTCTTGCACATTGCCTTAGAAGTATGAACCTAATTTGAAACAAAACTCACAGAGTAATGTCCATTTTGCACATACCAAAGATCGATGGAAAAATCCCGTGACTGACCAAGAATAAAAGGAGTTGAATGAAAATGGAACTCAATGGGTTTCTGAGAATGCCACTCAACAGCCTGGAGATATGGAAGAATACCAGGCCTTCCTATTCAATGGCCCGAACCACTACCTTAAAGAAATCTCTGCAGTTCCTTCTTAAATTCTACAGGAGGCTCAAAAGCACGTCGGGAATATTTTTACTCCGTACCATAAGATGTTTTTCATCAGAGTAACATGCCTCTTAACCCATAGCCATATATTCAATTAAATTGCATGGGCATATGTGTGTTTATTTACATAATGTGTAAATGTATAGCTGGGTATATATAAACAAAAGGCTTTGCTAACAGGGAGGAACACACATGGCGGTGTAATTTGTGTATCCGCACACTGCGCGACTGCAGCCGCTCACGTCAACACCATCCATCACCTGTATTCACCAAAACCCCGGCAGCTCTGCTCCACACGCTGCCTACAAGTCCACCACCATGATAATCTCCTTCCTCAATTAATTAAGGACAATTTAAATATTTTAAGTGAATTACATTAACATGACAAAACAGTAAAATTTAAATTGTGGAGCTGCGAGGAGGAGAAAACCTGTGACAAAGTCCCTCTTTCAACACAGTTGCAGAGAAGGATCTTACAAATTGACAGTGTACATTATGCACAGCCTAACTGTGGACATTTTCTGTCAAGCACTCGAACAGAAAGACACAACAACTGCTCCAGTGTGAAAAAAGAATTATCTGTGGGGGACTGGTCCTCACTAAGGGCAAGCTTGACAAGTCCAAGCAGGCACCTGGAGCAGCATTTAAAATAACCCTGCCACACCAAAGAGGTTCATCACGAAGCCCTGTCTAAATTACTGTGGGTTTGCAAAGAACCTCCATTAACTGCCCTTATGGAAAAACACCATTAGTCTATTGAAAAGAGTATTTTTTAACTGCCCCTGTCAAATACTGATTCAGTGACAGGGCTACAAATACACGGCATGAAACGTCACAGATGGAAATTAATTTTTTTTCTTAGTTCTGTGGGGCTTCTCACAACGGATCTGAAATTTTACATTCAGGACTCAGCAGCGAAGTAACATTTTCCCTTCTAGGGACAAAATTCTGCAAGGAAAGTTTTTGAGAAATCCAGCTTGTATTTATATCCTCCCCGTGCAGCCACTACGGATCTCGCACTCCTTCCACTGATGAAGTGACTGATTAACACATCCCGTTACTGGGATTTGCAAATTAAAGGCTGGATCCTGCCACACGTCCGTGAGTCAGCCTTAATCACATGAGCAGCCCCCAGCAGGAGCAGGGATCGGGCCCTTCCAAAACGAGCAGAGCTTCATTAGCCCCTTCATGTGACCCGGTAAATATGCCTGTGCTACTGGAGAGCGATGATGCAGATACATCCAAACTCAGGTTACTCGTCCCAGGCATCTGGGAGGGATCTGGGACTTCCAGGAATAAAAGCAGGTTATGGTGAGAGCCAAGACCTGTCCATAGAAGGACCTGAAAGTCCTCAGAGCTCCTGCAGCTCTTTCTCCACCAACCTCAACCATGCTCAGCATGTGATGTCACAACGCACGAGCTGAAATGCCCTGAAAACCCAAATTATGGCTGAAACCCCCCAAGGCAGTTTTCCTGCCAATGGGAAGTGGAGGACCAAGCAACCCACCCCTGAGAGAAGAGGGATTGCTTACCCAGAGAAAAAAATCCAGGGTGCCAACATTTCAGTGTGAAGACCACACTGCATTTCCTGTTGGCAATTCTTAGCTGTAATTATGGAAACTATTGCAATTAGGTTATTCTAATTATGAAAATCTATTTCCTTTTAAAGATTTCAGAGCAACCTTTTTTTTAATGAAAAAGAACACATAAAAACACTGAAATCCTTTGAATTCCTTCTCGTGCCACAGAATCTGAGCACAATTTATCTAGATAAGTTTTAATTGTAGCCTTCCCAGAAAGACAGTAGTCTGTATAAATAAAAAGAAATATAATTGATTAATGTAGTCAGATGGTACCAGGTTGTTTAAATAGACCATTAAGCTCAAAATGTCTAAAGTTAAATTAGATTGTATTCTCTTTCACCTAGGGCTTTTGTAAGGCACAACTGGCATGTATAGTCTTGTCCACATTAATTTTTACTGCCACGGTCAAAAGCAGCATAAGTTTGCAGCTTGTGTAGAATTTTCTGTCTTTATTTGAGGTGATCATAGTGGATGAATTAGCTCCCTTGGTGCAGAGAGTGAAAGAAGGTTAGTTGAGGGAAATAAGGAATTTTCAGAGGAAAGAAAAAGTTTGAGGGAAACATATGGTTTAAATGCTCTAGCCTATTTCAGATCAAGCTGAGAGAGTTGAGATCTGTTGGTTCAGAGATCCAGTTCACTGCACATTCCTACTGTGCCTGCCTACTAATTGCATCCCATGTTTGTCAATCAAATATTTGCAATTAACAAAAATATTCCCTTAAGAGACATATAACAGAGGCTGCTAAGGATCCATTGCTTTGCTATTAGACTCAGCTCCAAAAAAGAAAAAAAAGGTCTTTAAAAATATTCTGCTGATGATGACACTGCCAGACACTTCCAGTCAAAACATTAACAAGCAGAATAGGTGGCATGGGGGCTTTTCAAAGAGATTTTTTTCAAAGAAGAAAAACTTTGATCTTAGTGTTTCTGACCCATCCTCCACCTCTGATTCTTCAATGTACAAGTACATATAGTGGTTTAATTTCACTCAGTGCATAACTTGCCTAAGGAGAAACGTTGATCTAGATTTTTTTTTTATTTAACTCCAATTTAACTGATGCTCTAAAGCTGCCCTATCACTGCATAATGCACACTCACATGAGGTTTCTAAGCAGAAACTGAAGAAAGCAGACTGGAATAATAAGAAATGCACAAGGTTCAGAGGAAACATTAATTTGTAAATAGGTAGAAACGCCAGTAATTTGTTGGGAATTGAAGACCTTCTGTATGAAACAGTGAAGCTTAGCAGCTGTGCACTGCTGTTTTATAAATCAATATTACATCTGAAGGTGGTGTTTGAATGCTTGTATCATTGTGGTTTGAGTCAAACAAAGTTCTGTGATAAGAAATGATCAAACAAAACAAACAAAATCCTTTCCCCTGTCTCGCCGGATAAATTCCAAACATAATTCCACAAGAGGGATAGAACACTGAAATCATCCACTTTTTTATAATTGCATAAACCCCTCAGTCACAGAAAGATGATTGGATTGGTGATGGACTATTGTATTCTCAAAGACATGGCTCATGCCAACGGAGAGCTCCTGCGGAACGATAACAGCGCCAGCATTTTCCATGTGACCTGTGGTGGGCTTCAAACCCCATCCCAGCCAAAATGCCGCGCTCCGGAGCGAGCACGACTGGGACCGCGGGACTCCAGCCTTCCCTTCCACCTCCACAACTAATTCCTTCAGTGCCATGAGCAACCTCTTATCCTCACTGCTGCACTTGCTCCTGCTAAACACAGAGGATAATGCACAGCCAGCCAGCGAGAAGAGCTGACGCTTTGGCCAAGCCCATCCAAGGAGAAATGTGCCAGCGCAGCTCGGCAGGTACAGCTTGATTTGCAGATTTGCCTCGTGTCAACACAGCCTGCACCTGCAAACAGAACCTTTTTCTTGCCCCCTTCCAATTTTCCCACTCAAAATGAAGCAGAATCCCAACAATGTTAATGATTTTCCCAATCAGAAGTGATCTAAAATGCTGCGTGCCCCCATGAGTGACATTGCTTCCTTTCCTCAAAGGCTGTAAATAATCACGAAATGTTCTGAAGACACAAAGGAGCTGCCTTCCCTTGCCTTTTTTTATCTTCATAAACCATTTCCTTAATTTAGGCTGTGGCTTAAAAAACCCTCAGCATCACAAAGCTCTGTCTTTGGGGCTGTAATACTTGCAGAGAATGGGCAAAGAGACAGCATTTCTCATAACCCACCAAGCCCAGTTTTGGAAGCCTCAGGAAAGAGAGGGAGTTGAGAGAGCGGTGTCTGCAAAGAAATATCCTGGGAGACATCTGCTGGCCATGCCGAGCTCTGATCCCCCACTGCAGAGCACTGAGATTGGGGCTTGGGACTCTGGGAGTCAAGGGGCAACTTAGTGGTCACACAAATCATAACTCCACAGGAAACAAGGATCAACCAACAGCCCTGCCTTTGGGCTCCATAAAGGATTTAGCAACATCCTTATTGTCTGACTGATTGCGAAAGGAAGCAAATCCATCCCTGCGACTGCAGGCAAGCGGAGAGGCAGGACAGCTGAGCAGCATCCCCCTCCAAGCCCATGGGCACCACTCCAGCCCAGTGACCAGGGACAGCCTTCCCTGCCACTGCTGGATAAACACACTCCAAAGCCTGGCGCTGGCATCCCCCAGCTGCCTCTGTGGCCGTCGTGCAGATAAAGAGGGACACAAAGCTGGGCAGCACAGGGAGCAACAGGGACAAGGCAGAGCCTGGCCAGCCTTCTCGTGGCTGGTGCCGGGGGGATTTTTAATCACAGGCTTGCATCGAAAAAGCCCCGTTTGTAAACACCCAGCTATCATTTTGCAGGGGGTTGTCAGATTACAGAATCTTATCATCAAGTTTGAGGTGGGAAAAGAAGAGGAGGAGATGGAGGAGGAGGGTATTTTTGTTCCTGTCCTTCATTTCCTGATAAGGAGACATTTTTGATCCAAGAGATTTTTTTCTTTCTTCCCTTTTTTTTTTGTTTTGTTTGTTGTTGGGTTTTGGGTTTGTTTGTTTTTTTTTTTAATCTGGTAGCATAAATTTGTTTCACAAGATGCAGGTGTTTGAAAAATTTAAGAAGTTCTCTGGTTTTGTATTCCTGGGCTCATTGATGAGAAAGCTTACGCGTGATGACATGGTGAGCTGAAGCAATGATTAAAAGGCTATTGCATATGCTCTTCCCAGCTGAGTTGTTGTTCTCGTTGTTGTTTTTAGAGCACAGAGAAAGTGTCTGCACCAGCTGCTAATAAGCTCTTATGCGACTCTAACATCATGATCTGATCACCCCAGAAGTGTAGAGTGGGAGCTGAAGAACCTGGTCTCAGCAATTTGACAAAAACACCCCTGACATATTTCAGCTACCACGGAAAGTTTGTGACACTGAAAGGAAATTAAAATGTGTGTGGAAGGTTGAATAGGAACGTGGGGCTTGTGCTTGTGTGCACATGAGATTTAAAGCCATGGGCAGAGCAGGGCCATGTGTGCTTTCAAAGGCACAAATGGGAATTAGACACACAACTTCCATCGACTTCCAGTGAAAGAACTACCCCCTGTGCCTTTGAAATCCTCCCCCTTTATTTACTGTACCTTGGTAAAACCATGGCTGAAAACCTGGTTTAAAAGGGATTGGAGCTGGAGTGCTGCCTCCTTGGGATTCTAATAGAGAGGCACAAGACAAAACCACCCCAAGATACATTTCATAATGCCCCAAAAATCAGCTTTTAACACCTAGTGCTCAGAACTTCAAATTTAAGGTGCTCTAAAAGTAGCACTTGACCTGACCGGGGGCCAGTTCAGGAATGTCCACTGGAGGGCAGAACTAATTGTTATCCCTTCCTGGGCAGGAAGAGCAGGGTAGTTACACCTAAAGAATTCCACCCGTGGAATTCTCCCAGATAAATCCAACCTGTGCTGTGCCAGAGGAGGAGAGAGGACTGTGCACTGAAGGCGGGAGCGTTCTAAGGTGCTCCTTGGCTCTGATTTTGGTGAAGGTGGCAGGAGCTGCTCAGTTCGTGTGCTCACAGTGCCGAGCTGTCTCTGCAGGACGGCTGTGAGCAAACAGTCTGAGGATGTTTTAGCAGTGCACAGAGCTGCATATATTTTCCATAAATAGGAGTTTATTCTTTGGCAGACAAGCCAGCATTAGAGCTGCAAAAACACATGGAATATAGTAAGTGCTGGGGAAAAGAAAACCAAGCAGAGAGACAATCTGTGAAGCAGAAGAAATAAATAGAGACTGAACAAAAAGAAAAATAGAAGAATGAGGGGAAAAACTAAAAAGCCACGGTGAAAAGGAAAGAGGAACAGGAAGAAAGAGAAGTCAGGAAAATCTGGGATTCCTCACTTGTGGGAATGGCACAAATCCATCAGTGATGCTTTGCTTTGCAGGCCACACAGAGCTCTGGGCACCCCAACTGCTTCTTTACCCAACTTCTTAGAAAAGCAGCTGATTCCCAAGGCAACGGGACCAAGTACATTAATTTTTATTAATCCTTATCCATAATAACTAAAACTGACCTATTAAAGTAAGTACCACTGGGGGTATTTTTTCTTCTTTTTTTCAATGAAGTAGCAACAAAAAAAAAAAGGCAAAACAAAAGTTTTAAGAGAACAGCCAAGTCGTGACAGCACCCATGAAGTGCAAATGTCCACCTGTGCTTAATCAAGAAGGAAACTTGACCATTACAACGTGTGGACATCAATTGTCCCTACCCATTCAAACAGATATAACAATAAATTTTTTAAAAAATTTGAAAAAAAAAAGTAAAAAGAAAGTAACAGGCCACGTAATTCATAATTTTTCCTGGTGTTTTCTTGGATTTCCAAAATCCTGTTTAAATGAGCACAGATAACAACGGCAATTTCTACTTGAAAACAAAAATCTGAGCTCAACAACCAAAGGCCAGCAAAAACCCATTCTTTTCCTAGGCAGAGCTGAACTCAGCATTAATTAATTTAGGACACAACTTTCTGGAGCTCAGTTATTCCCTTGGGCAACAACTTTACCTCACATTAATTTACAGTTCAATGGCAATTTTATGGATACTTGAACTTTTATTACTGTCTAACCTATACAACCAGAGTTGAACAGATTTTGCTAGTAGGATAAATGATCGCTTGGTTGTAAAATGAGTTATTGGAATTGCCTTTTCCATACATTACAGACAGTCAGAGATGGCTCTCTCTGTCCAAGACCCTGAGACCAGGGAGGGGACACTGCCCCAACACCATCAGGACAAAGCTCCTAGCTCCCTGTGACCCAAACAGAGTCCAAGTGCCCAAACTCAACATGCCCTCTCTCCAGAACTATATAAAAAATTCAATAAAAGACTGAAAAACCCCCCTGTGTTATAAACCAGGCCCCTCTGGGTACCCAAGCCACACCTGAGGGCACTGGTCTGTGCTCGGGTGCTGCAGATGAAGAGCTGGGGTAGAAAAGCCTCTCCCAGAGCTCCTGTGACTGCTAAAAACGATTACTACGGACAAAATTATCAGTAGCTTGTTATTCTTAGCTCAGAGTATTTATCCTATGATATTGATTTTATTACAGAAAACTCCTTATAGTATGTAATAGATACTATAAAAGCTGCTTTGCACTGCTGGCTTAAAAACAGCACTATAATATTTAAAAATAAATGTGTGGCTAGTTATTTTAGGATTGTGGAAAGGACAAAACCCAGCCAGTGCAGTAAAAAACACCTTCTTTCAAGAAAGAAAACAGAACAAAATATTAACATCATCTTAGTCAATATTTCAGTTTTAGATAAAATTCACCTTGAAATCTAGCCATCAATTTCTTATAACACTAGAATTGATTTTTTTAAAAAAAAAAAGATCTAGTAGTAACTTCATTTAAATCCAGTCTCTTTCTAAGTCTGTTGCACTTCAGAAAATGTAGCTGAATGGAAAAAGTCTCTTTTTTTTTTTTTTTCCCCCAGCTTTAAATCCCCTTTGGTGAGTACCTAAAATAATGCAATCTTGCACCTCGAATGAAAGAATCTGTGGGGCACATGAACTCCTTGTGGGATCCTCTGAAGGCTCCAAACATCCCCTTGGAACAGGGATGGAAGGGCTTGAGGTTTTCAGCTCCAAGCTCCTCTTAAGAACTTGGGAGATCCAGATGCAACAGTGAGAAGTGGGAAGGAGTTTGCACTTGAGGAGAATGGCTTTATGAAACCCTTAAAGTATTTAAGAATTAGAGCTATTAAATGCATGATCTGTGACTTTTAAAGCTCTGATCTGCCTAATCTTTCTTGCATCCCTCTCCCCCAAAGGCATTAATAAAGCCCAAATTAAGCCATGCCAAATCCTCATTTTCCATCTGAGTTTGATGTTTCAAAGGCTCTGCTGTTCTACCTTTGTTTTGACATACAAAAATGTCACCTCTGCTTGGAAATGTGCATATTTGGCAAGAAAAGAGGAAATAAAGCCTTCCCCTGCATTGTAAGCTGTGTGTTACAGTCTGCCAGCAATCAACAGGGGCAGATGTTAAACTCACTATCCTCTCTTAGAAACTGGTCTTTAACCAATCAAATTCTTTTCTCCCCCTAAGGTATCTCTAAACCAGGAGGTCCAGCATATCCATTAGCCACTTTCTCCAGAGGTGTGATAACAAACTACTCCAGACTTAGATGGACGCAAAAATCACAAAAATGAGTCCAACTCTAATCTAGACTTCACCTGAGCTGTGCAGACACATCAGCACATCAGCAAAGGCATCCTGGGCTTTCTCTGACTTGGAAACTCAGTGGAATTCAGTTCCACTTTTGCTTCCTTTCAGACCCAAAGAATGACTCATGTTTCTGAAAGCTCTTCTTTCCCCTTCCATAATTGTTATTGGTTTCCTAAAACATTTTATTTCCCTTCACAGCATGATTACAGTCAAGGAGTATAAAGGCCAGAACAGCACTTTACTAATCCAAATAAGATTATTAGAGAAGCACCTTAATATTTTGCAAGCCCAAGTTTTCTTTACCTTCCACACACACGTGGTGCCACTTCCCCACCATCACTTTTAACTATTTCAGTGGAAAGAAAAGACCATGAAACGGAGATTACAGAAGGAGTTATTCCCACCTGTGCATTCCCCAGTGCCACCTCTGGACAGGAATCATTCAGCAGCAGGCACTGGACTCCAGGAGCTGGTCCTTCCAAAGGCCTTCCAGCTGCAGCTGGACACCTCCACCCTTTATTCCCTCTCTTCCAAGGCTGTTGTCTTCCCCACCCACCACCTCAGGTCCAGGGCCAACTCTAAAGCCCCTGCTGAGCGCAGAGGAGCTGCACTGGGGAGTGCCTCTGCCCAGCCTGTAAATCAGCAGTGCCCATTTCTCCTCTCTACATTAATTTATTCACTAGAGGAAGGCATTTCATACACTGAGTTTTAGCGTCTGTTATTTGATGGTAATCGATTAATTTTTAACTATCTTTCAGCCCTTTGATGTTCTATAAATAGCCTAAGCTAATAGAGACTTCTTTATACTCAGAATGCAGATCCACTGTGAGGTTATTTGAAAGAAAAAAAGGAGTCTGGTGTAGTATGTTTGTTCAATGTGTTATTAACTCGGAAAGGAAATTGAGCTATAGTGAACTATGTAGATCTGATTCTGACAGCTGCAAACAATTCATAGTGAAAATGACTCAGCCTAATTCACATTTTTTAATTATTTTCTCCCCCACTTTCTTTTGCAGACAGATAAAGGGTTCAAAATGACCTTGAATTGAAAACCCTGGATTTATCTTAGTGTTTTCTTCTTTCTTAGTGGCGTGTCCAAAATTTCCTTACTGGGAAGTCAGCAAAATCAGGGAAAAAACCCAAACAACAAAACATCTCCTGTCTGATGCTTCCAATACTTCCCAGACAGTGCTGTGGGCAATGTAAGTTGCTGTTCAGAAATTCAGTTTGGAGGGATGGGATAGACACAAACCTTCAGTTGTGGTGGGGAACTCAGAAACATTAGTGGCCTTTTTTTTTTTAATTTACATTTTCCCTGTTAGTTCACCCTGAGATCCCAACGGCACAATTTACTAATTAATTACTATTATTAGCTAATGGCAGTCAAAACTGAAATTACTGCCTGCCTTAAGCATAACAAAATTGACAATAAATCTGTGGTGTGTGAATCACTTCCTTAACCAAATGCCAACAACGGTGACTTGATGCTTTCCACAAAAACACCTGGCACACATGGAGGCACAGCCTTCAAGTTCCAGAGCAAGACACGAGATGGGCATTTGCATTCCTGGGCACTGCCAGTACAGGGGCACCACCAGATCTGACAGGGCTTCATCCTCTTTTTCTGACCAAAAAACACGGGTGCTGGTTCCTCAGAAATACGGGCTGGACTTGCCCCTTTCGAGCAACAGTGATTTACCTTCTGTTTGTCACAGCAAGTGACAGTCACCGAGGTGGCTGCAGCTACTGGCACCAGCTACTTGCTAAATGGATGCAAAATATTTTAGGGTGTACACATGGGGCACTTTTTAATGCCCAAATCCTGAAGTCCTTTCCAGATGCCCAAGCGAGCGCTCTGGTTTGCAGAAGCACCGGGTGAGCCCCTCTGTGACACCCTCCAGGAGAATTACACTGCAGAAGGAGGTGTCCACTCCCAGAGCAGGTGTGTGGCTTTGTGTCTGCACGCTTGGGGATGTCTGTGGAACAATTATTCTCTCTCCAATCCGGAACAGTGGGTGGTCACTGATGTTAGACCGAAATCAATAGGTAGAAAAGAGATTGTTTACAAAAGCATGACAATGACTGGGTCACTCAAGAAGGAAGTTTGCGTCGTTCTGAGGAGAAAACACTCAGAAGAGGGCTGTAATTTAGTGCCTGGATACCAGAGTGACTGGGAACTGCATAGACAGATTAGGCAAAAATTAAATTTGTTTAGACAGATAAGACGCACGAGTCAGATCAAAGAAATCAGCTTCAGTGCAGTGCAGGGAATACTCTCCCACCCTCAAAAAGTGCACAGAAGAAAGCAAAACCAAGAAGCTGCCAGCCAAAATTACCAATGCAGTTCCATTTAACAAAAAATCAATATTACAATAAGATACCAGTAATGAAAGAAAAACCGCAGCAGCATCTCAATAAAGATTACAAATTACAAGATTGTAAATGGAGAGCCACAGTCATTCTGGACAGACAAATATGACCACAGTACAACTGGAGGCCAAATGATGGTTTAGGAAAAATGCCTGCAGCTTTCAAGAAAGCCAATGGGAGAAGCAAACACATCTCAGGGCAGGATTTGGCTCTAGGACTTGCACATGAGTAATTGTGGCAGGGAGATCCAGAATATCACAGAAATAAAAAGACCTGCTCATTAGAAACCCATTGGGACATCCTGACATAAAATCTCCACCACTTGCTGTTTTCAAGAACCTGGTGCCAGTCTTGAGATATTTTTAAGGTACCAAAATTGGGGTTTTTTAATGGTAATTTCCCTTTCATCCGTAGAGCTCTTAAGTAATTTACAGGCCTTTGACAAATGAGATCGACAATGTTCCAAAACCTGCTCCTACAAACGCCAGGGGTGAGGACTCCTCGCTGCAATGATGCTGGATCCAACTCCCCAAGCAGAATAAAACAGGTAAAAACACACAGCTTGTTTTGGAAACCAGAGGAACCAGAGCTAAGGAATATTCCAGTTCACAGTTTTTCAACGAGGCAGAAATAAAGGACGAAGCACAGGACTCTTGGCTTGCCATCAGCTGCTTTTGCCCTCAGCCCATCTCAGCTCTTGTGCAAAAGCTGATTTAAACAAGACAAATAATGAAAACAATAAAAATCCCCACCCTGCTTTGATTCTGGCACATCCCTTTCATCCAATCACTGTATAAATAGAAGGCAGATTCTGCCCTGTAGAACCGCGACTCCTTTCTGTTCATGCAGTGTCACCCCAGTTCACACTTAAGAGATGTTTGTTCATTCTTGTCCTCTTTATTCTATTTAACACACAGCAATAGTTTCACAGCACAGAATATTGTCAACACTTTTATTTCTAAAGAGGCAAGTTGAAGAAAACCCAAACCAAACCAGATTAGAGGGTCAGGACAGACACAAAATGGAATCATGAGAGGGAATGGTGGAAATGACTGAATTAAATATGTAGATAACAGCTCCAGAGCGAGGCAGAAAGTGCAGGTGGTGCCATCAGGGCAGCACACGCTACAATGGAGTGGGAGATACCTACCAGAGCTGGGAAGAGAACAGATCACAAAGAAAATACGGATTGAAGCCAATAAACTGCAGGAAAACTAAAATCAAAATGATAGGTGAAAGAAATGCATGTATCTGCATTGTGAGGAGTCCATTGAATTGAGCAAATGATACTCCTCCTGGGGGAATGATTCATTACCATATGGAAAAGACCTGGCCTATGATAAAGGATGGGGGAAAACCACTGAATAGCAGAAATCTACCTACAGAAATTGAAAAAGAAAGTTCTTGTTGAATTGTGGCAGAAGTACTTCAAAATTCCGACGGTCCTGACTAACGCAGATACGGAGGGGAGGAAAAAAAAGCATGTTAAAATATGTGATATCATGCCTACAAGCAAGGGTGAAGGTCGAATCAGAGAAAATTTAAAATGCGCTGAGAAACAAGCAGCATCAGCAAGAGCGGTGCCAGAACGAACAGATTTTATTCATCTCTACTTCAGGACCAAAAGGGGGGGGGGGGGGGGGGGGGGAAAAAAATTCAAGTTGTTAANTATTGGAAGTCCTGCTTACTTGGGGGCTGTGTCTCCATGCCACTGACCTACTTCTACTTGAAGCACTCTGCTTGGAGAGACTTCCTAATGCTCGAGAAAAAGGTCTTATACCACAACAATATTGTGCTACAACAGTGCCCACAGTCTGGCTGCTCGGGGATTTATAAGCCAAGCTCACAAATAGACAGTAATGAGTTACTCACCAGAGGCTGTCAGCAAAGTTGCTAATTAGTACAAATGGTAGTAGATCTTGTAATGCTGTCCCCTGCTTTAGTGGGAACAGTTCCAAGACCACCTAACCTGTATCTCACCGGATTAGAGACGGATTTGATCCCTGTAGTCCAGCCTGGCATTTCTGGGGGTTTTAAAGCTGGAGACAAAATCAGAGTTATAAGGAAAACTCGGGTGCAAACTTAACCACGCAAACAAACTGACTCAGTTCCTGGGGAGACACCCCACGTGCAGAAAATAATTACTCCTCCCTCTCATCGCGGAAGAGCCGATGCACCCATGTCAACAGAAGCCCTTCAATTGAATTTTGCAAGAACTGGGCCAAGTCCCAGGGCTGTGAGTGCCAAAGCTGCCGTGGGGAGCAGCACACCTTGAGCTCCCCAGCCTGCAGAGCTGACAAAATCCTTCTGCTAACCAGCAGCTCTAATGCTTCCACTGCAGATAAAACCACCAGAAAAGGCAATTAAACGGGGCATAGTTTTAATGTGCAGCCTTCAAACAGGGAAACACTTCATCTTCTCAGAATTTCACAGGGCTGTGGTAACAAACTGTTGACATATTAAAGCCACTATTAAGAAATATGATGCTTAAAAGGAAATAAGAAGAATTATTGACTGGTTATTGCAGTTTAAATGTATTTATTATTTAAGAAATGCACCAAAGTTGCATTCCTGTTCCCTCTGCCAATGAATGTACAGAAGAAACAGCATAGCAAATTTTAGAGTTTTTCTGGCACTACTTCCTTCAAAAAGAACCAGGTTTTAAAACCCACTGACCTGTCTGGCCATTGAAAAATGTAAGACATTTTCTATTAAAATATGTCTTTCTATCAGAAGAAGTTATTTTCTGTAATATTTTCTGCCGTAAAAAGTCCTAGGAAATTAAAGCAGATCAAAACCATTTAATATGTATTAAGAAAACAATTTAGACAAGAGGGGTCAGTAATGGAAAGGTGAGATATCTACGACTGGAGCCAAGTTCCAGAAAGGGTGAGCCATTTGTAGCCAAGTTAAACAAGACACAATTAAGGTTAACTTGGCTCTGCTGGTTTGTGTAAACCCACACATGAGGATTGTGGGGGGCTATGACAGTTTCAGTGTGACTTATTTACCCTGGCCTTTTCCAGGGCTGTGTTGTAGGCCGGCTCTGTTTGGAGACATCACACCTTTCCACCCATTCCTCACACCTGGCCTCTTACCACACCCTGAATGTTTGCCCCAAATGGTGTATTTTGTTTAGAAAAACAAAGGCTGATGGGGATGGCAACCAAATGTCGATCCAAATATTTTTCAGCGGCGCAGACGTTTTACTAAATGAAAAAGAATTCCCAAAAAATGGTTTATTTCTACTAGAAACGTATCCATATTGTAAAAAATGAACACATTTCAGTTCCATTCCCCTCCCAAAGCAAACAGGTGCATTTTATACTGGGGTAGTTCTGTCTTGTTTTATCTCACAGACACATCCTGTGGCAATTCCCTTCTACCACTTTGCTGCCCTCTCACAGCACACACAGGGAATCACAGAATCACGTCATCATGGAGGGTCCAGCATCCAAGGACCTCCAAGAACCCCATTTCAGGAGTGCCTGGGCAGCTGCCTCCCCTCACCAGCCTGGGAGAGCCCCAGCACAGACACAAAGCCTGGCTGGGGAGTCAGAGCCTGCAGTGTGCCCAGAGAAAAGAGCAATGTGCTACAGTTCCTTGTAGTAACCAGGAATAACATGTTGTTTTTTTTTTTCTTCTGTTCAGTGATTTCATTGCAACTCAGGCTCCTAAATGCTTTTATGGATCCAGGCCAAGACATATTCAGTAATAGATACTGAAACAGATTATTTCATGAGCCAGTTCTGTAGGTTAATTCACATAAGTGAGAAAACAGTTCTGATTGAAGGGCGGAGTGATTTTTAAAAATTTGATTCATACAGAAGTGTTAACAGCCTTTTGCTTATACCCACAATTGCTGAACAGAATAGAATCAGTGGAGATGTTATTTCCAAGTTCTGTGGTGTAAATAAAACCTCCTCTCTCTGACTCACATCGTGAGTCATTTTTGTCTGTATGTTTTTATGCCAAGGGGGGATATAACTCCAAGCATTCTCCTCTTGGAGAGCTACTCGTGTCTCAGATTCTCTGTTGCTCTTGGGCTTTGTGGACTCTCAAAACCTCTATCTCTAGTAATCTCCCTCTTGTTTACTGTAACCTTGTCCCACTTGTTCAGCTCATTGGCACAAGTGAAAAAAGACCTGAAGTTATATCAGTTACAGAGTTGGCACTTTGTAGGGAATTATATAGAAAATGATAAGCAGGAAAGGCTGCATCAGAGCAGCAAGACCTAGGCAAATGTACACCTTGTGTGTGCAGTAACTGTAGGGCATCGCCAATTACTTCAGCTGGAAATGTCTCAGCATCTCTTTTCTAAGGACCCTTCTGCTCACGGGTTTCACCAAACCACCCTCATTTGTCCTCCAAAGGCTGGCCCAGCCCATGTGTAAAGGCAGAAGAGGAAGAGGAAGGAATGGGAACTAAACCCAGCCACATCCCCAGCACACATCCGTGAGTGTTGTGTCTATTTTTAGCCTTGTGAGAGCCCTGTGGGATGAAGTGAGATGTGACACATCTCCCAGCAATGCTGGGGAGGAGATGAGGCTGGCCCCCTCCCTGCTGGCTTTGTGCTGTCCCATCCCTCTCAACACCAGCCAGACTCGGAGCTGGGGCTCAGGATGGCCCTGCCCAACACATGCCACAAGTGAACAGGTTTGGGATAATTGTTCATCCTTCAGATACCCTGAATGCTAAATGAGACAAGAATCTAATGGGAGAAAAGTCACTGTAGTCAGGTGCACATGAATAAAAATATAACAGAGCTACATGAAGGAGAGGGTCTTGATCAACAGGTTTAAAATATAATATTATATATTAATATATATGTATGTATATATGCAAAACCCTCTAGGTGTAGAAACACCAGAGACTTGGTTTGTGGAGAAGGTATTTCCAAATCCACGTTACCCAAGACAAGCAAGAGTGATGCTACTTCCTTAATTCTGGCAGATTATGATGATGTGAATTTTTTGCCTTCTGTAAAATAAATGGGAGCCAGGGGAGGTTTTGAACAAGTCAACACTGTTTGCCAAACAAATTGGATGTTCAAAAAGATGACAGACCTTAGCAGGCGATGACTTCTCTGGTTATTGATTCCTGGTGAGGAAAAAAGTTAAATAGCGGGCATTAGAGGAACACCACGTGTAGCAACTCACACATAACACACGGGGAGGGCACAAGAATACTTCTGGTTTACTCCCGAGTAGATCCAGCTTTCCCCAGGGCTTCCATGACAAAAGCAGCGTGTTCCAGTCAGCACAGCTCTTTACAATTCCACACGGTGGATCAGCTAACAGCAGAATATATGAGATATGCACCAATAAAGCAGCTAGCAGGTGTCGTCTTGGAATTCCTTAAGTGTTCTTAGCAAACCAGGTGCCCACAGGAAGGAGGCAATTTAGGTATCAGTTATATCTTTACACCTGTTTGCAAATGCTGATCCAGGCCCTCACACCAAGCACTTAGCCAATAGGAAGCTAATGTACAGCAGTGACTAATTGATAATTAAAGAAACCTTTAGGAATACCATAAAATATCTGGCACAGGATTCTCTCATCCACTTAGCAGAGGCTGCTCTGCCATGCACTTATCATCCCGCTCTGCTAGTTTTCATAACAATTAAGATGGTGAATCTGTGTGAATCAGGGGTTCAGTTGCAATTTACAGAGCACTGCCTGTGTTTTATTGTTGTCTGATGGCTCCTTCTTTAGTCTGCAGAGGGGATCACTCTATTACTGTGCTTTAGACGGCTCACAGGTTGGCCCTTGCCCCTCTCTTTCATAAAGTAAGTATAATTAGATGATAATGCCCTTCTTGTCAAAACTTACTGCTTATTTAAGCCCGCAGTAATAATTTCGATTTATTAAAGATTTATTCAGATAACATTATTATCACTGTTTATTCAAATGGACATTTCTTTTTTTTTTTTTTTCCCCTTCCTTTTTTTTCTTCCAGGGGAACAAAAGACATAATTCCTGCAAACAGATGTAACAAACCTGTCAAGTTCTCAAATGGTTAAATTGAGCATTTTACTTGGAAAGGCTGACAAATTTTCTTCACTTCAAAATATCATTAACACCAATAACACATTTGCCCAAGCCTATTTCTAAGTTGTAAAAAAAGATTGCTACAGATTAAGACCCTTGATATAATGCTATAAGCTCCTAACAATGGTATCTTTTATAGTGAAGAGCAACTGCAGACACAAATTGCCCCCTTTCCTGCACCTTTTTCACAAAAATCAATATTAAAGTAGTAGCTGCCTTAACTCTCCCATAGACTATATGAGAAAAAACCACAGCCACGCTTAGGACAGTTTAGGTCAATAAAGAATCAATACTGTGGTTGAATCTGTAGAAAGATAAAAGACTTGGAACTCACTACAGTGTGCCCTATTGTTTCTCTCTATTTTGAAAAGAAGCTGAAGTGCTCACTTTTTTTTCCCCTTAAACCAGCAATGAATTTCGTGTTTGTGGGAAGCGAGGGAGGTCACTGGAGGCTGCATGTGGCTTCACTGCCTGCAGACGAGGGGTCTGATCTTGTTCACCCACACCTCCCCGCCAGTTCCAGGGGAGCCCAGGGAGCGGCGAGAATGCAGCCCTGGGCCCCCGGCGGCCTGCAAACCAAAACACTGCTCCAGCTCCCATCAAGCCCAACTCATTTATTAACCATGGAGAGACTACCCATAAAAACTACGCCGTGGAAGGGTTCTTATCATGATTTCCAGCTCCCTGCCCATTAGGAAGAGGAGAGCTGATTCGGAGCAGAGGAAGCTCTCGGGTGTACGTGGCAATTGCCGGGCACGTAGATCCTGCTTACGGTTGAAGGCAAGCTCACCCTCCACATCTCACATGCTGATTAGACCAAATTTCAATCCCTGTGTGAAAAAACACAGGTTCAGAAGCAAATAAGTATCTCACCAGGCACACAGGCACACACACATCTCCCTACACATGGTTTGGATTTGTTTCCCTCTGCTTTATCCCTTTCAGTGCACTGTGCCTCCTTTATAAGCCTGAGAACTACAACCATATACCTGTCTGGAGAGTAACTGAACATGAAAAAATATTGGTTTGTGTAGACTGGAGAGTTCAGATAAAAACAATTTATGAGCCCAAATCTTCCAAATTCTTTACCTGAAGATGCACTTTGTTATCCTACAAGGGGCAGCTTCCAGCACTTCTCAGCTTAGAGCCATAGCTCCTACTTGCAAAAGCTCAGGGAAAATCTAGATAAAGCTGGAACTGCAGCTCTTCACAAAGATTGGTGAGGAAGTGGGTAGCAACAGAAAGGACAGCCACAGTTTTAAATGCACTTGGCTGTTGAAAGAAATGGCAGCGCTCTTGGAATGCTGGGGCTCTCAAATTCACAGGGAACACTCCCACCCTGATCCACAGTTTAGTTATGATTAGAAAAAGCAAACGGGTGGTTTTAACATTGCAGACTGAAATGTTCCTGCCTCTAAGACGCACTGAAGAACAGTTAACAACGGCATCTCAAGTACTTTACATGAAGAGCAAATGTAATTCTTCTATTCAGCATTAACAGGATTTTTTTGCTAAATAATTAGTTGTTATTAATAATAATTAATACCAGTATTAATATTATCAGGGTAAAATTCTCTTTCATTATATTGTCTGGCTCTTTTTCTACAGCACAAGATTATCCTGACCTCTTTCTTTCCCACTGCAAATACTGGAGACATGGAAAAGGGTGGCAGTAAATGCATAACCACAGCAAACTGAGAAAGGAGTGTCTGAGGTGCTCCCAGTACTTCACACCATGGAGAAGCCTGAGCACATCTCTGCTCTAACCCTGGCACCGTGATGGGAAAGAGACAGATAAATAAGCAAATAAGCAGAGTCTTAGGGATAGACTCTCCATGGTTTTAGCAGGACATTGTGGAGATCCAGTGGAGCCTTCAGTTGCCTTGAACATCCACCAGCAGAGAAAAAAAGGGCAGCATTTCTAAATTCAACCATTTTACCTCCAAGCCTTGGACTTTTTTTTGTCTGTTCAAAGTATTCTCTTCCTATGTCTTTGTGCCTAAACGATGTTTTCTTTCATCATTCTGCCGTCTCCTTCCCACAGTTCTCCTCCCATCCAAAGTCGCTGCTGACCTCTCTCCCTAGCCCTGACTATGGTTTTCATCCTCACTGACCATTTTCTCAGCTCCTTCTTCAGGGTCTACACTAAGCTTCTTGGACCTTTTCCAAACCTGCGGTGAGACCCTGCCACAGCGTTCCCTTTGGATGGCTCTGGTAACATCTGTCTGCATGCTGGTGTCCCAAAAAGGGCTGGATGGGGAGAGGAGCCAGGAGGTTTAACACAGGTTATTAGACGGATTGGGCTCCAAAGAAATCAGACTTTGTGATGGGAGATGGGGAAGAACAGCAGAGTGCAGTGACCTCTTTCAGTGTAATGACACAGAGGTGCAGTCGCTCTGCAAAGAGCTGCCGTGGGTTCCGATTTTAAGGCCCTCCAGTTGATTGTTACCACTGCTCTGCTGGTACCTTAAATGGCCAGGGAAAGCAGCCCGTTCCTTTAGTGCTGAGGCAGCTCAGGGAGCTCTCAGACACCCACCCAGCCAGGTCACTGCTCCAGTTTGCTTCCAACAGGGCGTGAGCCCCAGTTACGGCTGAGGTTTTTTGGGTCAGACTGTGGCTTTGCTTCCAAAAAGCCTCTTCCTTTCCTGAACTTGCCACTAACCCATTTCATCACAACCACGCCAGACAAACTCAGTATTTCAGCCTTACAGTATGGATCAAACAGCAGACTCAGCAAGAGAGTAGGCTCTGAGCAATTCCCCCTCAGTTACTCTGTCCCCAGCTGAACAATGCCAGGACTAATGCTGCTCTCCCTGACTTCGGCAGCACGAGGTCAAGTGCAATATCATTATCTCCTGGTTTGATTTACACTAAATTATAAAATCAGGGCTTTGAATTAAATAGTGTGCAAACATCAAGAACTTAACAGTTAATTTCCCCGGTATCTCCAACAAGATCTCTTACACTTCCCCTTTTCAATTAACACCACCTTTCTGAGTCAGTTCCTGAGATGCATCTCCGTGCTCGTGTGCTGGTGTACAGGGCATGCTAAAAGTCTGATCCCTATTACAGCCTGGAAGACAAAAATAATTGTAGCCTTCCTTGATTTTTGTTAAAGGCAGAAACAACAAAAATTAATCTTTACACAAACAACCCAAGGGAGCATTCAGTGGGACTTTTCAATCTATTCATGATCTGTAATTCCCAGCCCCCAAAGTTTCCATGTTACGGCTTAATATCTAGGGACTCCATATGTTGAGGGAACACAGCAGAACCAAAATGAGCTGAAAAAAGAATGCATTAGATTCAAACATGGGATAAAACAGTACCCAAGGAGCCCTTGTTTCATTTTCTCTACCTGGAACCATGGGACAGTGCAGCCATCTCAGCCTCATTCAAGTGTAACATTTCTTTTGAATATGACAGTGGTGGTGACCTTGTCATTAACTGATGCTGGTAGCAACACTTCAGCTTTCATAATTCAGTTAATTTTCAAGCCAGTGGTTACTGAACCCCCAATACAACTTCAGTATAATTTAACTGTATTAAAAAAAAAAAAATAAAAAAACCAGCCCACCTTCTGATCAAATACCAGTCAATGTCTGACTTGAACTCACTAAAACAAGGAAGTTTTTGCAGTTATGGTTTAAGGAGAATTTGTCCAGAATTTTTATGGACACTAAGACAGTAAACAGTGCTGTCCTAGTGTGGCCAACCTTCCCCGTGCTGTGAGCACAAAAGTGAGGCAGGGAAAGCATTTCCTACGCCTTTGAAAACCTGACCCTAATCTCTTTTTTTCATACAAATCCTGTGCTAAGCATGCTTAAGATCCTTTCTTCCTTTTTGCTTTTTTCTCTCCCTCCACAATTGGCAACGACCACCAGAAACCTGAGAATGTTGCTAATTTCCTGGTGAATTTGTCCTCTCCTGCTTGGCAAGACAAGTCATTCTTCCCTTCCATTTTGACATTTTGTTCCCCCAAACCACCACTTCTGTCCGTGTGCACTCATGAACTTTGCAAAGCAGAGGCTGATCTTGCTGCCTTTCGTTCTTGGCCTCCTCCAGCAGCATCCCTGTGCTTCCCTTCTTCCCTGCACTCTGGGAACAGTTGTGGATTCAGTAGGGGTCCTTCATGGATGCTCAGCAGCAGCACAGTGACGTCAGAATCCATTCCAGAGAGGAAGGAAAGACAAGCAGCAGCTTTAGAGGTGCCAACAGAGCTCTGCCATGTCCTTCTCCTCTCAGCTTAAAGTCTTTCAGTCAAAATCAGGTTTCAATCATTCTACCTCTTCCCCTTTCTTGAGAAATAACCCCCCAAAAGAAGCTTGCCTGAGGAAAATCCGAGGGCCTACAAGCTCAGCCCTCTGAAATCTGCAGAGTAATATTAATATTAACCCATCCCCTTGCCATCATCTGCCTGTAACCCGGAAGCATTTACAGGGACACCTCCAAAGGGACTCGAGATAGGTATTTTTCAATTGGTAAAACCAAAATCTTATTTTTTGCAGCGACTCTGCACACCATGTTCCAGCTCAAAGGCAGTGTTTTAGGCCAGGCTGACCCCTGTAACAAACACCTGAAAGGTGACACAGCCATGGCCTTAATTACACTGCTGGTAGCAGATGCACTTCAGCAACACAGGCAGAAATTGGAGAACATGGAGCTGGGCTCCATCTAGAAGATGTGAGAGTTTCAATTAACACAATCCTGCATGATTTAACAAAAATATTCAGGAGCAGTATTTATTTAGCCTGCAGCCAAAGTCCATTACTGAGAATTACTCTTAATTAGAGTTGTGCGAGGTTGGGAATATCCACTCCTACCGTGATTCTTTCACCTACCACAAGAACTACCAAGTTTGCTGAGCCTCTGGCAATTCCAGGCTGGTTAGAAAAACAGCCAGATGATAAAAGGATTACTTTAAACATGATAATCTAACCAGTAACACATAGAAAAAAAATATTTGTTTTACTTGTCCTTTTAATCTGACAGCCAGCATCAAAGAGCCTCTGTCTAAAATACTGCCCCAAAAACCTGTGTGAGAACAAGGTTTGCCAAATGCTGAGCCACTCTTAAATCCTTTGTCTCAGGTTTTTTTGTCATTGATTGATAATTTCCCTTCCTTGGTCAAACACAACCCAAACTGTTCCCTTTCCAGTGGCAGCTCTAAATCAGGACTGGATTGGACACCCAGAGAAGTTATGGGCAGGGTAACAAGGATGTGTCCTCACCAGCAATGTGAGACAGGTATGGAGTGTGGAACTATGGAGGAATATCCAGTTGGGAAGAACAACAACACAGGAGCAGAAGTCAGCCATCACCACTGACAAAATCCAAGAGGCTTCGGAGGGAGTTGGAAGGGCTGCCCAAAGAAACTGTTCCACAGCAAGCAAGGATGGAGTAACCAAGGAATGAACACTCATTCATTTTCTGCATTAGCAAGGAACTGTAATTAGCAAAGGATTAGACCAAAAGGGTTTGAGTGTGGTTCAGATGAGCTCAGGAAATATCAGTATTTATTTGGGACTCTGACATACAAAATATGGCTTGCCTACAGTACCTGTTTCTTACTGGTTTAAATATCCCTGGTCCAGTGGCAGAACCTCATAGGAGAGAGCTAGACAGAAAGGAAAAAACCATGGACAGGAAAGAAAGGAAAAGATTGAGTTTCCACAAACTCAAACTCCTGAGAGCAGGCTGGGTTTAAGCCTAATGGGAGCTTGAGTCATTTCATCTGTTCCTAATTGCTTTGCTCACTCCTGGTGAGAGCTGAGAGCCATTGTCATGTTAAAGGATGGAAAGAGGCCAAAAATTCAGAGCTAGTGACTACATCATTACCAGGAGAGGAGGAAGCAGTTGAAAGCCAAACCACAATTTACCTTTTTGCACCTCCCCACCCAAATCAAACCTGCAGAGACACAGTCACAGTCCAGATCTGTTGGTGGTGATGCAAACTTTCTTTTGATTTCCCAGGTTTTTGGACATGTGATCTATGAAGAGGGCATATCAGTCACCTGATGTATCACCAGAAAACCCTGCACAGTTTCACATCCAAAAGGTACAAGCACCCTGCAGCATAAGGCAAAATGATCTTCACATGAATGATTGTTTCAAACCATAGACTCAGACCCTGGAGAAAATTTAAGGGGCAATAAGACTTTAAAGGGAGGTAGAGCCAGGAGTCTTGAGTCTTATTAAACAAAAACAATCAGAGTATCCACATTTTTGTAGTCCTACTGTGAAGTTCCAATAAACTTTACCCAAAAAAACTCCGTAACGCTCCTTACCCAGCTTCATGGAAAATGAGAAGTGATTCCAGAGGTTGGCTGACTATTTAATACCTCTTGTAGTAGTTAAAAAGGCCACTTTCTTCTTCTCTCTCACACTCTTTTTTTAACTTTTACTGCAAAACCATTAAAGAAAGAACTAGTTCTAGTAATAAAAGGTAGCTATATTCCCACTGGGAGAAGGGGAATGGTGGTTCCTGTGTACCCTTAGCGCTCTTGGCAGGGGTACTTATAAAGAAGGTGAAGGTCGAAGGAAAGAGAATAGAGTATTTTCTGTTCAATGGAAAATGGAAACTTCCAAATGTGAACAGGAATTTTAGCAAGTTTTTATTTCCTTCTTTTACAGCCCTGACATCATATTTCTCCACAGTGACATCATGGCTTTGAAGTAACAGCTTCCAATGTCACCAGTGCATCAGAAGCCTTACAAAGCAAATGCACTTGGTGTTCCTGATTTTCCAAGACACTGATGAAGTCTAGGCCTGAGCAGATTTTCCTGCTCAGCCCATTTTCTGTGCGTTTACCCACTCCTATTCAAATCCTGTGAATAACACCTTGCTGAAGTGCCCAGGGCCAGGAGAGTACCTTTGATGGAAGGAAGTTAAGAATGAAACAGTAAAAAATGCACAGTTGGGTTCACCCAGCGAGACCTAATTTTTCCTCTACTCCCTGCTTCCTCAACCAGTGACACCTAGAAGGAATTTCTGCTGGGACTGCTCCCCCAGGGAAGCTGCATCCAAACCTCCTCTAATTGCACTTTCAGGAGAACACGGTTTTTGAACTGTGTTGTCAAACTTCAGGGCAGCTATTTGGTGTGAGCCCTGATTTCAAGTAGATTTACCCTGCTGAAACCAAGAACAGGATTTGGCCTGCTTCTGTTTTGAACAGATCTTAGATCTGGGGATTTGCTGCTCTCTGATGCTTGCTAATAAACACACGTAATTGCCATTCCCAGCTTAAGAGAGAAGGGGGCAGAGCCAGGCAAGAGCTCCAAAGAGGCTGAACTGCCTCTCTCACCTGTAGGGAGGGGATGATGTCTGGCAGAGCGCTCTGGGGAAGCAGCTTTCACCACAGTGCAGAGCTATGTGCCATCTTTTCCCTACACTCCTGTGCCCTTCCCGAGCTGGAGCAGTCACTGGACAGCAAGAGATACAGCTGTGCATCCTCCAGCACGGAGGGCACAAACCATCCAGAGGCTGCACTATTTCCTGCATCCACACACCCCAAAAGTACATGGAATGAAGGTAATGCACTGTAATTAGCCTGCACCAAGCTAATGAGGAGTGGTGGTCTTTATGCTCTGGCAGTCGGCACTAACATTTTCTGGAGAGCTCTTTTGTCACCGGGATTCACAGAGAAAGGGAAAATACAGAGCCTCCCTTCAAAAAGTCTCTGTGTCTCCAACAGGTAACAGCTGTTGCTGTTTTAATATTATCTCAGTGCTCATACAGATGTGACATCACACAGAACTAAGGCTTGGCCATCGCTTTTACTGCCAATATACCTTAAACTGTGGGGATTTTGTTACAAATTTGTACATTGCATGTGCTACAGAACAAAATCCACAACTGGGAACCTCTGTGCAGTTTCATCCCTTTGTAGTAATTGTGAGCCATAAACTGGTTTCATTTCAGATTTAAAACCTGTATTAATTTTAAGATGAATAGAAGTGAGCAAGTCCATCACGGTCAGAATTTATTACACATTCAAACAAAAAGAGTTTCAAAATTTGACTGCTAAACTGGCCAAGTAAGAGGAGGTGGGGATGGTTTGTATTCTAATTTCAAGCTGCAGGGCTCCCAGGTGTATTGTATAGGATTTCCTGTAATTTACAGGCAAAATAAGCAGTCTACAGGAAAATGTTTGCCACACCGTACATGCGTATTAATTACACAGCAGGACACAATGATTTCTTTGTGATAGGAAGGGATGGGATCTACAGGCAAACTACTAAAGTGGGGTGGAAATGCAGACATTCCTCTGCCTTTAAAAAGGGCTGCTGGATTCAGGGAAATAAAATCAGCAAGAGTCTTGTCACACTTTGTATTCCCAGGTCACTGCCGGGCTCCGTGGGTGCCGGGGAAGGGAGATATCCCCTTCCAAACAGGCTCTGGGAATCTCGCTGTCTTGGCCATCCTACTTCTGCACCATGAGAAAAGCTTCCCCCCTCCAGTGAGAAAGGAGATTTTAAGACTTCAGGTGCTCATTGTTCAGCATCTTGTAATGCTACAATTGAATCTCCCAGGTCCATGGGATGGATACATCCCTTCACCTACCACTGAGCACCAGGAAAGCGGCACTTTCATTACCTCAGGTTAGTGCAGAGTGGAACTTGTTGGAGAGAGAAAAGGCACATCACTATCCCCTTAAACAAGATGAGGGAATTTCTTTTTAGATATGTAATCAAGGCTTGAGACATAAAGGGAAATGAGAGGAATAAATAAAATATTCAGGCTGCTTTTCTCAAGACCAAATTTGGGGTAAGCACACTGGCATGTTCTCACTGTGAGATGAGCAATTCTCATTACACTTGTGTTCAGATGCAATTTCGGAATCAGAACTTGACTTTTTTTTGTGGTTTTTTTTTTCTTTTTTTTTTTTTTTGCCTGGTATGAAGCAGAAATCTCACCTTCCACACGCCTTTCCCCAGAGAGCTGGGTTTGCCTACATATGGCTGGCATTCAGGAGGGAGAAGCTCAGAAACAGCATGGTTTTGTTTGACTGAGGCATTCTTTAAAACATAAAGCCCTCAAAGCAAAACTCCTGCCCGTATCCTTTGAACAGCACGGCCTGGGATAGGGCAGGAGAATGAGATCACACCAAGGCTCATCTGCAGATGCTCGTGGGCATTGAATGATGCCCAACATCACTTACAGGCCAAACAGCCAGATTGCCCAGAGAATCTGTATTTTAAAACGCTGTGAAGTCATCGGCCACGGGAAGAAACTATTACAGAAAACTATCATGATAAAACCTGCCCAACTGCAGCAGAAATCATGCTCCTGACAAGCACAAGGTTCTGGGTTCAAAACTGGCTGAAATTTTAGAACATGCCCTGGTCCCTGTGACAGAAGGGTCCTTGTGAAGACCCTGCAGCCCAGGAGCCCCTGGGTGGCACTGGGGAGGCCATGAGGGGAGCAGCACCTACAAGGGTCCCTGGATCCCCCCTTTCTCTTCAAGACAGGAGGGGAAAAAAAATATTGCTTAAAATTTCTAGACAAAATAGAGTTTAATTTGTTGGAGGTGTTTTGTTGACAAGAAAATAGAAAGCATGTGTCTCTGCTTCTCTTATTGTAGTTCCAAGTAATGAAAGTATTTAAGGAGGTACAATTATGGACTTGGCAAGCACCTGGGGCTCTTGGAACTGCTTTTTCACACTGAATAAACACTGCAGTTAATCTGTTTATGTTACACTGCACTGGGAAACTATCTCCAAGAAAAGGTTGCAAGCGTATATTTTCCACTCCTTTCCTTTGTTTTTAATGTTAAATTAATAACTTGTTTAAAGGAGTTGATTTTCTCTCAGAACATGACAGAGGTGTAGTACAAAGCAACTCTGAGTGTGGACAATGTAACTCATCAGAACAGACTAAAATTAAACCATTTTGTACATTCTACAGCAAAGCTGCCCCAAAGTGCAATGTGGCCTTAATAGTCACGTTAAAAAATAGGCAAACATGTCCTCTATTCCTGATCTGAACTACAACTGTGAGCAAACCTGGAGAAGATTACACAAACAGTGCAAGTTAGCCAGGGGATGATGAGCCTTGAAAGAGAATCACTGTGTCCTGCCCTGCTGCTCTTACACCTGACAGAAGAGCAGCCAAGATTTGAAAACACAGCTAGGACATTTTCTTTTGAACTCCATAAAGTTGTACACTTCATCTTCTTCTCCCATTTTAGGCTCCAGTCCTAGAGTTTAATTTGAGCATAAAGTACCAAAGCAGAAGTCAGCAAGAGCCCTTTTATTGACTTCAGTTGGCGCTGTATTTGGGACTGGTGTTTTTAAAATCAGAGCAGCACAAGGAGGTAAAAACCGCGCGTCCGTAAGGTTAAAGAAAAGTGTGTGTGTTTAAAACATTGAAGAAATTGTTCTGAGAACAATTCATCTTTCTGAAAATATGAACCCTATGATGCTGCCAAGGTCAGGGAGAGCTGTGATAATTTAGTGTGTAAGTGCTAGTCATGCAGCACAATGCCACATTATTTAATTTGGTACCACATTCATACAACTGCCTGACAATAGCCATGGACGGGAACACTACCTGGGGGCTGGGGTCAAGGCAACGCAGTTTAACGTTAAAACAAAGGAGCTAATGGGATTCCTGTTCAACTTCCAGCTTATTATGGGATCCCAGTTACTTCTTTCTGCCTCGGTCAGCTCCTCTGGAAAGGAGGACCACAGCGTGACTCATGCTGAAAGAAAAATGCAGTGCATATGCCAGGCTTATTTGGCCACTCTTCCTAATTTCTCTGTCCCTTTTAAAATTTTTTTTTTTGCCATTTCCCTCTGGTTTGTGAATTCCGGGCCATTTTCCTCAGAGAGCAGGAATGCAGCTCACCTTGTGAAACGGGAAGGACTACTATTAAAAAGGAGCCATCTTCAGCTGTAAAAGTTAGATGCCTTTCTAATACCAAAATTAATAATACAGAGACATTTGGGGCTTACACTTCATTCTTACAGCTCACAGGGCACAGAATATTTTATAAATAAGACTACATCCCATACCCAAATCCTTATAGAGACAAATAAACACCATCCCCGTTCCTCAGAAATACAAACACAGAGAAGAAAAAGGAGCAATACAAGGAGAGTGAAGAAATTCAAGACTGAGAAAACCAAAACCTCAGAATGTTTGCCTCCTTGATACTGAACTGATAAAACAGACTTTTCCCTCAAAAAAATGGGATTAAATAATTTAATTAAAGAAATAACCTTGTTTTATATTAAATCAGGTGCAAAGCTCTGCTCTGTTTGCAGAGGAGCTGAGAGTCACCCTCTGCAATGGCTGTTGTAGATAGAGTGTGACTTTCAAAATAATATCCTTTCAGTGCACAAAAGGAGAGCAAAAGATGGATGTCCTGTGGCTGCACGTGGATGGCTGTCTCCAAGGAGCTCACACAGACCATCACACCCCAGACTGTCAGGTGCTCAGGATGGCAGGAGGGAGAACAGCCCTGGCTCAGAACCCGGACAGGCTCTATCACCACGGAACTTCCAGAGGAAGGCACAGGGAACCCCTCACCTCACAGCCCTTTGCACCCCAAAGTTTGGAGCTGCAGCCCTTCCCTTTGGAAGTCCTGCCCTCCTTAATCCCCTCGCACATGGAGCTGCCCACAATTCCCAGAGCAGCAAATGCCAGTGTTTTATTTTTGGGCAGGCCCAGTGCAGGGTTCATCCCTGTATGCACAAACTGATAAACAGGCGGCTCCAGTCCCCGCAGGCTCAGCTCCAGTTCCCTCTGCAGATGTATTTTTGTTATAAGCTGTGGCGTGCTGCTGTGGCGTGTAAAAAATGGAGTTATTCAAAGAAGTGGTTTTAAGTTCAAAGATAATGTCATGTTCATTTGGAATATAAGCATGAGCAACGCACTCCCAGATACACTCTCTGTCTCCCTACATCCCTATCTCAGCTGTAGGCTGGGTGGTAATATATAAAGAGAGAGCAGGTGGGATTTTTTTTAGGTGGGGGAAAAAAAAAGGCTTATAGCTCCAAAGCTGAGTTCCCTGCCTATCCCACATTTTGGAAATGAAACAAAAATGTCTCATGAATTGAGCAGGCATGCTGCAAAATAGAAAGAAACAATAGTATGCAGAGAAATGCAGGAAATTCACTGATTAAACACAGGATTTTATTTCAAAAGACTTTGGGCAGAGTCTCCATTTTTTCCAACTGCTTCTATCACCTGTGCGAAGGGGGCACTGGACTTACACATGCAAAAGCCATTTATCCACTTATATTTGGTATCCTGCAAGGTCTGAGTCCTGAAGGAGCTCAGAAATAAGGAGCTTTCAGGTTAGCACCTGCCTAAATAGCCTCGCTCGCTCGATGTAAATGGTCTCCGTGCCACAGAGATTTTGCTGAAGGCTTTTGCTCTGTGCACGGAACTGACACCATTCCGAGGAGCAGGGCTTGGACTCTGATCTCCCTGTGCAGCCAGAGGAGAGGGATAAGCCCCCTAAGTGGGATGAGAGAGGACTAAAGCGATGATTTAACACACTTTCTGTGAGCAGGCAGCCCCAGCCTCGGAACTGCAGCCTCAGAGCCTGCTCCCTGCCTGCTGCGTTTCATAAAATGCTTGGGAAAAACACTTTGCACGTCATCTGCTGCACATCAGCAGTGCAAGACAATTAATCAGGGATTCCAGTGCCACGTCATAAATTATGGCACCTTCTGTCACTGACACTTGAAAGACAAAATGTGAGAATCTGTCTTTACCGACATCCTTCAGCTCATACAGAAGCACTTTCGGTGTGTTTGGGGCTGGCTCCCTGCTCCAGGGTCTGATCCTGATCCCACTGGTTTGGCCATGCACGTTAGAGGGACGTTTGTCACCCATGTAACATCAGAATGGAGCCTTCAGCAGACTTTTTACAGTAACACAGGAAAACAATCTCCCCACTACTTATTCCATTATCACCGACTAATGGGAAGAGCTGGAAAAGTCCCTCCACGTCATGAGCCGTCTCCCAGACAAGAAAGAGCTGCAGCACATGGAACTCCTCACCACAACAGCTCTCTGCAGCAGGACCTGGAGTCCAGGCTGCACCTTCCCCACTCCCATTGCCCGAGAGATGCACGGCAGTGAAATATCCCCAAATTAAACAATTATGTTTAGAAACACAAACACACAGAGACCTCCCACTAACTCAGCAGATTCTTTTGAAAGTTGGCACTGTCAAAACAAACACAGTCGCCTGTAGCACCCTTCCCCGGCTCCTGCTGACAGCGCTAGTGAGGAGGAGGAGGTGCTGAGTACTTTGTTATAATGAGGAGGAGGATAGTGTTGGGAAAGGTGTTGAGTTTGACACAGAAGTATCAAGAGCAGGAAAGCGAAAGTCAAGGAAATCAGCCTTGTGCCACCTAAAATTGCTCTGGCACTAAACCTACAAAAATCAATGACTCTGCTTTCACAGGAGGTTTCACATGAACCTGAGGGAGCGTACAGCACGAGCTGCACCAGATGGAAAGTCTCTGGAAGTGGGGAGTGAGACAGGAGCAGTGCTGGTATCTCTGAGCTACATCAAACGCAGAATTCACAAACAGTAATTAGGGCTATTCACATCTATCCCTGCCTTCACTTCTGCTGTACCAGTGGGGAGGGAGAGACAGCACCGAGAGAAAACCAAAGTGTTATAAACGTATCTGCAGGTAGTAAAAGGATTGTTTATACTCATGTATTTGTGTCTGTTACCTGAGTAAAAATTTGGTAATACAGCACTCTGAATTTTAGATCAAAGCTATTTTTCCTTGGTTGCACCTTTTCAAACTCATTTAATCACAGCAGCTTGTCTTCCTTTGCCCTCCCTCACAAAACCACCCCTCCCCACGCCACATTTAAAACCTTCTCACAAAGAAAACTGAGGGAAAATAATTTTTTTGCAACTTATCCATCTTTCAAAGCATCTTCTGGCAGAAGGGAGCTGAGAGTGATGAGTCCATAGAATAATAAATAATAACAATATTGAGCAGTTTTGCAGAGCAAATGTACATTGAAAAACTTTTCCTCTTGAGTGCCTGACATTATTAATTTGTTCTCCAAACACACTAGTGAGGGGGAGTCAGCCCATTTTTACACACCGGGAAAGTGGGCATATAGATTTCAATAATTGTTTAAGACACAGAGGAGTCAGTTCCAGAAACCGGGCAGAACAACTCACAGGAGATCACAGCGCATATCCATGGCAACATTTGGGCAGAGCCTTGTCACCACAATAATTGCTATCGGCAAGTGACACATGCTTGGGGTTTGTGACACCTGTGAATAATATCCTCCCTGAGCTGCCCTTCCCTGTGGTCCAGAAGGAGCATGTCCCAAGCCTCAAGGAGCAGCAAAGGCTGAACGGAAGTTCCTGTAATTATTGATGACAGAAGTATTTCTAACCCCTTCCCAGCTTCTGCTTGAAAGGGTGCAAACTCGCAGTAATCTACTGCTTAAGTGATGTGTGACATCCCAAGATCCCATTTTGAGTTGCACAGACACCCATCCGGGACACCCTTTCCTGTGGAACAGCAGCATTTTTATTTTGTACCATAGGACTGTGTTTTCAGCCCCATTACCACAGAGATTTCAGATGAATTGAGGGGAGGGGGAGAAGACCTGAACTGCCTTGCTGTATCCACATGAAATGGCTTGTGAGTGACCTTGTGTCCAGCCCTCTAACATCTAAGACAAAAGCATGGAAAAGCTGAACAAAGGAAAGCAGGAAAGCTCCCTGAACAGGGTGTGTGTGGTTTTTGTTTGCATAGAGATACATTTTGAGGTTGAGAAGCAGATACCTTATTTTTGAGTCTTCTCCTGTTTTATAGTACTTGGAGCAGAATGACAAAAGTATTAAGAATTTCCAGGACCAGCACAGCACCAAACCCAGGTCAAAATCTTGCCTTTCGCACCCACACTAATGAGCTCTCATAGATCAGGACTTATGGATTCCTGTGTGGACAAACATAACTTGCCCCAGCTTCCCCTGATAATGGCTTGGCGATGAACCCAGCCTTCATCCTCCCTTTTCCTTACAGGATTCCTTATGAGCCAGGTACCAATGCAAAAGTGAGGCAGGCAGGGGGACAGCTCTCGTGTCAGCCCCTGCTCGCCGTGGGCAGCGGCTGCTGCTGGCACACCAGTATGATCTGCACAAGCTGATGCACTGGGGCTGCTGCTTTGCTTTTTAGAGCTATTGATTTCCTGCCCTTTCTTGTAAAGCATTCTGTGAACTGGAAGCAGTTAAAGGTTAACGGCAAAGCTTTTGTTAAAAAGAATATTTTAGAATTGTTTAAGATCCTAAATCATTAGTAGTTAAATGCCCTCACCTAAAAACTGTTCTGAAATTTGTGTCTTCAGGCAATGAAGCTCCAGGAGTTACCTGCCAATATGAGCACCCTTGACTGCTCCAGCTCGGCACAGGCAATTCCCAGCTCTATGCCAGGATTCCAGCAGTAGTGGAGCAAAAAAGAGAAGTTAAAGGGACAGCAGGCACTGCACACTCCTGCCTGAGGGTAGGAGAAGTGAGGGAAAGGTGTGTCTCTGGTGAGACCCCACCTCGAGTGCTGCATCCAGCTCTGGGGTTCCCAGAGCAGGAAGGACATGGACCTGTTGGAGCAAGTCCAGAGAAGATCACCAAAATGATCAGAAGGATGGAGCAGCTCTGCTGTGAGGAGAGGCTGAGAGAATTGGGATCCTAGAAAAGAGAAGGCTTCGGGGTGATCTAATTAGGGCCTTCCAGTACCTTACAGAAAGATGGGGCAAGACAATTTACAAGGGCCCAGAGTGACAGGATAGGGGATTGGGTTTAAATTGAAGGAGTGTAGGTTTAGATTAGATATTAGGTAAAAACTCTTCCCTGTGAGAGTGGTGAGGCCTTGGCACAGGTTGTCCAGAGAAGCTGTGGCTGCCCCATCCCTGGAAGTGTTCAAGGGTTGGATGGAGCTTTGAGCAATGTCTTCTAGTGGAAGGTGTCCCTGCCCATGGCAGGGGGTGGAACTGGATCATCTTCAAGGTCCCTCCCAACCCAAGCTATTTTATGATTCCATGACAGGGGTTGCTGCCCAAAACACAGAGCACACCCATGTGTGTGTGCGCTGAGGGGGATTTTACACACATCTTGTTTGCCAGCTGTACATTACAAACTGACATTTCTGTTACTGTGGCTGTGTTTGCCCCTTTATGCTCCTTTTTTAATGCACAAGCCTAGGAAAAAGAGGGAAGTTTGCTGTCTGGGAGCACAAAGGGGAGACACTTTGCTCACCTGGGGACTTGCACAATATATGTGTGTTAATTTTAGGAGGAACCTCCTGAGCAGCATCCACTGCTGCTGACAGCACCTGGCAGAAGGGCTACATCCTGCACATCCTTTGGCAAGTTTTCTGGGAAGCAGCTACAACAGAGGTGCAGTACAGATGGTCCTTCATTTGGGGGTGTTTGGATCCAGACCCTTCGGTTGGGTCTGTCTGAAGGGAAGCTGCCTTCAATACATGCAAATATTTTGGGTTTAAAGCTACACGGATGTGGCTCAACTTATTTCCCTTCCAGTTCCACCTCTCATTTGGGCAGTGCAAAAGCTTTCAAAGCCTAAAAATCCTCTGCTTTCAGCTGTACATCACCACCCAAACCCTAATGCTGGCACATCCAGGCTCCAAGGGCAGGACACCCCAGCAGCCTTGGGGGCTGAAGCTTCCCTGGGGAGACTCAGATGAAATATGCTCTACACTGGGGCTCCTCCATTTGAAGGGGAGCAGAAATGAAGGGCAGGATATTTAAAATATCCTGGTAGGATCCATCCCCAGCAAAGGATCCAGCCACAATAGGTTCATTCAGACTTCTAAGTCATTGGACTATTTCCAGCATTATTTTTTAAAGATTTGTTCTGTCTCCTAAAGAATTGCTTCTCAATGCAAAAGCAGAATGATGAATACATCTCCCCTTTCCCTGCTGAATACAACTTAGGAAAACATAATGCTTCTCATCTGATTTCCTCCTCAAGTCAAAATAAGCCAACCAAATCCTGCTGTATACACCTATCAATACAAACAAAAGATGCAGAGGTGGGGTTGTTTTGTAGCAGAAATAAACACAGTTTAAGGAATGATTTTTCTTTCATGACAGCTTAAGGTCCTTCAAACTTGACAGAATTGATTACTGAGTCAAAGCAAAGGAGGGCAGGGAATGGAGCTTTCCTCGCGTACGCACCTGTAACGTTACACACTCCGTGGGCCACGGGGAAGGAAGCGGAAGGCTCGAGCTGTCGGGAAGGAAAGCCCAGAGAGGAAAAAGAACAAGGGATATCTTGGGATTAGCTTTAGCATAACATCCCACAGTATGTTTACTTTGCTTCTCCATCTCATATTTCTTCCTGGGATCAGTTCCCAGCCCTGCAGACCCTCCCAGGAGTACAATGCCCCTTTCGTGTATTGTACGAGTGGCACTGAGAGTACGGCAGCTTCAAAACATAAAAGGAAAAAAAGAGTCTCCCTCAACGCCATCATCATTTTTAAAAAAGGCAATTGATGTCGCCTGAAGCAGCAGCTATGAAGCCCAATTATACCACATTTCATTCAAGTGTCAAAAATTGGAATAATAATAACCAACAACGAGGAGCACATATAGGAAATGATGCTGCCATCTTCTTTTGTTTTGGCCACGCGTTTTCATAAATTCAGGCTTTGAGCAGACCCAGTGCCACATTCCTTCAAGGACTTTCCTGTTCGCTATTGTTTTCAGTTCTTAACAATTGGCTTCCCTGACTACTTTCCCCGTGTTGACAGTCGCTCACAGAGCCTCCATATGCTCCCACTACTTGGGTAGTCAATCATTTGTGAATTAGCTACCCAATCAAAGATCTACAAGAGGCTGGTAGTGTTTATTCATTGCTGGTGTTTTGAGTGAGTGTATTGCTCGCAAAAGGTGTCAGATTAAACACGCAGAAATGAATTTATTCACGGAATGTGGATGGCGCAGCCGGAAGCAGAGACACAAGCACTGGCCAGAGCTCACACAGGTTTTCTGCTGGGATTTTTCCCTTTGTTTTATTGTGGTTTAAACCGTGCCTGAGGTAAGATGTCTCTGGACTCAGGAAGACTGCAATCACCTGCTTACTTAAAATGGAATTTTTGGGAAGAGGCTGGAATCCTGGCTGGAAGCAAGGGAGTGGCTCTAGAGGCTGCTTCAGTGTGGAGGACAGAAAGGTTAAAGCAATCAAAGGCACCCTGATGGAATATTTTCCTCATCTTACATCACGGAGGTGTACGCTGCAGCCCTGCCAGATGCATTCCTCTCTGCACCAGCAATACTCCTGCATTCCCAGCTGCATGGATGGAGCCCTCAGAACCCCCTGGAAGCACTTGTGCCTGATGCTGGGAATGATCTCGGACAAAAGCTGCCCTTCTTTTAAGATCTGCCTCAAAACACCAACACAATACTTCCCTTAGCTGTCATTTTGGGGGAATTTAAAGGCATTTTAACACTGGCCAACACAGCCTAAACCAAGCAGTGCCAACTTGCAGAAGAGCCAGCTTTCATCCAGCAGAGTTGTTCCAAATCAGGATTATCACTCGCCATCAGAGACACTGCCTAATTCAGAGCTGGATGCAAACCTTGACAGGATTTAAACACACAGCTCACGTGAACTTGTCTCCTTTTATAGGAAAAGGGGAAAAAAAGTTGACATAACAAGGTTGTGTTTGGAGATCTCACTTTACAGCCCAGGTTTATGCTAAAAGATGAGTAACACACATAGCTATATGTCCACAGGGGTTCCATATTGTCACCTTTACCTGACTTAAGAGATCTATTTATAAGCAAAAAGAAAAAAAAATTTAACTGCCAGTCCAAAGAAAATGTCACTGGTGATGAGAGAATCAAGCTGATTTCTTTTCTTCTCATGAATCATTGTCACAATAAAGGGTCTGCGTGACAACCCTGCCCTTAGCAATCACTGAAAAACCCAGTTCCTTTGAAATTATGAGCTGGCTGGTCCTTATATTGCCAGTACTTGGTGACGATGACAATGATGCACAGGGAGAGATGTAACTTAGCTGCTTGTCATAGTTCTTACTTCAGCTGACTTCCAGCAGCATTTACTATTCTGTATTAATAGAAATTAAAATATTAAACACTTATTCATTAAGGTATGCAGATATGATTCACAGGGAACTGGTAAGAAAATGCTATTTTTAAGTGGAGATATTACAGTGAAGAATATTTCAAGTTAGAGCTTCCCAGATGAAATATAAAGTACTTGTTTATTCAGTGTCAGTTGGAATAACCAAAATTCTTTCTACTGGTAATAGTGCATCAATACATATTAAGCCAATGGCAATTTTCCTGAAGTCTTCCCTTCCTCAGAATTCATGAAAGAAATTTAAAACACTCAAGGCAAATGTCAGTGCAAGGGACAGTAATGTAAAGAATCAGAGTGGAACTACCTGGAATGTACATTAAATAAGAGGCAGAGAATGAGCACTGAGTGAATTTTTATATGTTCACATTACAACAAACTAGTCAAAGATTCTGACCCCTGGCACTGGAGAAATCTTCCCAGTTTTGATATTTGCAATAAGATCATTCCCAAGAGGGCTGGAAAAAAACCCTCTTCCTCTCCCTTTCTTTCAATAAAATGAGACCTCATCTGTATTAGGAGGAAGAATACTAATAATTTGCCAGTGTTCTGAAGTAGCTTTTATAAAGCTTCTGCTTGGGGTTTAATATTGCCTGGGAAGTCCGGCAGATTTTCCTGGCTTTGCTGGAGAGAGAAGCCTGCAGCACTACATGGAGCACTCAGCTCTCACTCTGCCAGGAGAACGTGGAGGGGTGTGCTCAACCCTTGTGCAGCCAACCCAGGGGGAAGAATGCAGAGATTCCCATAAGGGGGCAGGGGTGGGTCCCATCTGTGCGTGGGTAAGTCTGAAACATGCTCCCTACACTGGACTGGAACGAGTCCGGAGCCTCTCTGCCTTCGTGGCAGCTCCTCGCTGCCTCCCTCTGAGCTGATCCTACACAAACATTTGGGTGAAGTGCAAGATTATTACTCGAAGAAAGAAAAAAAAACCACAAGGCAAGAGAGTTGGCAGCGGTGTGTAATAACAAATAGGTGCACGCCGTCAAAACAATTAATGTCACTTTGCAAGGTCTTTTGGAAATATATCAGCAGAGGGAACCCACAGATGGCTCTTTTCCAGTGCATTTTGGAAGGGGGTAGGATGGGCCATGCTACTGTAAATCCCAAGATGAAAGATGAGAAGGACAAAAAAAAAAAGAAGAAGAAAAGGGGAAAAAAACTTTTTTTTTTGCCTCCTGAATTTCCTCTTCAGAAATAAAACAAAATAAATTGGGCATGTACAGCCAGGGCAAAGATTGACTCAGAGGTTGGATGTCTAATGCAACAGATACACCAAGCTGACCCATAATGCCATAAATGCTGGATAGAGGACCAGAATTTTCCAGTGCTCAGCACCAATTAAGGCCAGGTTTGCAGAAAACGTCCTTCCCAGGAGGGTCAGTGTAGCAGAAAGCATTTGGCTCCCTCTTGATGTTTGCAGAAATGTTTTCAGAAGACCTTCTTTTCCTGGCACGCTGCCCTCTTTCTATACCCAGGTATTTAAACAGGGCTTTAAAAGGCCGAATTATCGCCTCCCTGGTTCTCAGTTTCCTATCATTAAAATGGGAATAAAAATAAACTTCCTTCATGGCCAAGGAGCAAAGAGGATAAAAGCAGAGGTGCTTGGTGCTCACACATCTCAGTGCTGGGGGTCAGATAAGGATATAATTTTTGCACCAACTTTTGCAACCAAGAGTAAGCAACTCTTACTTTGTTCTTGTTGTGGTGTTACCCTTCATTAAGTACTCAAACATTCAGAATAAAATCAGATCCTAAAGCAACATTTTTTTCTGCTCCCAGAAATCCTCCCTTTCCAAAGAGACTGAGCTTGCTCAAACTGTCTGCCCCTTCCAGAGATCCCTCTTGATTCCCTTTCCTTCACCTTCAGTTTGCCCAGAGCTGAGCCCTGCTTTTCTCAAGCTGGGCAGGTCCAAGAGCATGGCACTGGTGTCTGTAGGGTGTCTGTATTTACTTGTACATGTGCACATCTATAAATACACAGATAGAGCACGTGTCCACGTTTAAGGCTGGGAGAGGGTGGGTAAACAGCTGGGACATCACTTCAGTCCTTTCTGAGCAGCGGGTAGGATGTGTCAGAGGGTGGGCACACCCCGGCTCAGTGACAGACAGCAGACTGCTTGTGGGGTTTTGTTGCCCTCCCTGGCTGCACACAGGTAAGGAAAGGATGACCCCGGGTGCTGTAACTCACGCGGCGCTGGCAGGCAGCAAACGCTGTGGAAGCCAAGCCAAGAGGAGGAAAGATTGTCCTTTTGCTCTGGTATTTCCAAGCACAGTCTTGCATTTCTTTATTTATCGCTAGTCAGGCATGAAGGGAGAGAAGAGATGAATTCACCAGGTACAGCTTTAGCTCCCTCCTTGCCTTTTCCTATAAGCATCCACAAACCTCCTTTAAAAAGGGGCCATTTCCCAGTCCCAGAGGGGTCAGGAGCCTGTCGGGGAAGTTCTGAGGTGACTCCCAGCTCTGCAAGGCACCACTTGGGGTCTGAGTAAGCCCCTCACAAAAAAAAGGCCATACTGTACGTGGGCCCAGCAGCCAGGCAATGGGTGGTGGCCCTCAGTACGCCCAGGGAGGACAGCAAAGGTGACAAGTTTTGTGGAAGATCTGAAGAGCTAAGAAGACACCCCACAGTTGTCTCGAGTAGGTTTGGGCTTCAATACCCTCAATGCTACCCTGGGCAAAAGCTGCTAAGGAAGAGTGGAGATAAACAGCACCATTTCCATCTTTTAGGCACGAGAATAAGTGGAATTGTTTCATCATTGTAAGCCATAACCGCAAAGAGCTTTCCACCATACTGATTCCCTGTAAAAATATTTGAAGACTTGTGCACATCTGAAGGAAGGACTCAGAATAAAAGAGGGATCCTCCTCTCTATTTTAACAATGACTTCTGAAGAGCACTTACCATGTTTTACTTCACAAGTACATTTCTGCACGTGTACCGGTGTAATAAGTTTCATCAAGTTTGGAGAGAGAAAAGGTAAAAGCTTTTAACATTAGTCAAGGACACAGAGTGGTTAAAGTGATATTTCCTTCCCCCTGTTTCAACCAATTACTCCTGCACTCCCATACTTGATTTCAGACTACTCTGTTTCGGGAAAACCCTGGGAAGAGCCCTTTGCTGAGGAAGAATTACATATTTTCAGCATTTGTGAATCTGTTTCCTTGTAGTTTATTAAGCAAACTGTGCTCCTTATCTGGAGCTTGGTAAATACAATGCAAAAAAGTTATTTCTGCTCCCACACTGACAATCAGAGCCTACATGATCTGATGCTGCCTCTGGGATGGGCAGCCTTCTCTCCAGGAAGTTTTTGCTTTCTTTAGGACACCTCATCCAGCATCCTTTTGCCAGGGAAAACTTTTAGCATTTCCCAGCACCTGAGAGTGCTGCTTGAACATGTGTTTAGAACAAGAAAATAACCCTGTGGCTCTTATGGTGTCCAGCACACACCGGTCCCCAGCTGCTGCTCTGGCCTTAAACAGACGAGTGCCACAAGCCTCTTCCCTTCTCCCACCTAATTAACATGAGGTTTTGGATTAGGTTTGTCTCCCTATCCAAGGAACTATGAGCTCCTTCAGCTGCTCCTCTTCCACTTCAGGCCCCTCCATCCACCTCTGCAACATCCCACATGCCCACCCAGAACATTTTGCTCCATGCCTCCACTCTTGTTCCATAGCCCTTGGGGGGGTTTTCCTCCAGGATGTCAGGGCACCACAAAGTGCTCGTCTCTCCTGGACTGACTGCACAGTGGTTTCCCTAACTAGGACCAGTTTTATTGGGAACTTAATGAACAGCTAACCCTGATAACAGAATGGGGGCAGAGGGTCATGGGGAAGAGAAAAGATGGTCAGGAAACAACAAACATGGAGGGAGGAAAGGCACAGAATGAAAGGAAATACTCAGAAGTCTTAAGAGACAGAATGGTGACAGGGATTGCAGTCGGAGCTGGAAGTACTCATGTGTTACCTCATCTGGGTCAAGTGAGCCAATATCTCCCTCAACTGTCATATTTTTTCAAGATTAAGGCAAGGAAGGTTTTGATTTTTCTTTTCATTCTGTGGTGCTTTTTTTCTATTCAGGAGGTTCAGTGGTTTAATTTTTGTTTTTCTTTTCCTTTTTTTTTTTAATTACCTTGATCTTGCTTTCCCCATTCCCCATTCGGTCACCATTTGAACAGGAATGAATTCCCAGTCTCCAAAGCCCATATGTGATTTCTGTGGAGTGATCCCAAATTACCTAATCTCAGCTCATATGCCAGTGCACGTTCACAGTTTAACATCTTTTTTTTCCTTGGAACTGGGCACAGAAACTGCTAGTTGGCTCAGATGTAAAAATAATACTCAAAACACCGAGGCCAAACCCTGCACAATAAGTCTACATATGTGGTTGGGCACTAACAAGCAAGTAAGAAAATGATCTATTTAAAGACTCACTTCTGATTTAGACATTGCTTTGAAGCAGTGAGAGTAGCCAGCAGAGTCTGGTCTCCATCACAATTTTTCAAATATAAAAATTAAAAAATGATTATAATTATGCATTCTGAAAGCTGGATGGGGCCATGCTACACTGAAGCGTATTTTCCAATGTAATTAAGGCTTTCAGCTGATTCCTTCTGACTGCAATTGTTATTTCAAATGTGAATTAATAAATCATGTCCATCTAGTTAAGAATTAAAATCAGTCTCAAGTATTCCTGCTTAGACCAGCAAACTTAAAGAGAGGGAGGGATGAACGCTCCCAAGAAATTCTCAGTGGAGAAAAGAAGAAAAGAAAAAATAGGGAAAGTAAAAGAAAGGGCCTCATCTTATTTAGGGTTTTCCAGGCATCTAAGAAACACACAGGATGAAGTTACATGACTCACACATATGGAAGCATTTTTCTAGCTTTATACCAAGACAATATGCAAATAGTCTACCCCTACTTTCACTCATGACTAGCTACAAATACAAAATTCAAGCTGAATAATGTTAACTGCCCACATGCTCTGCTCTAAAGGATCCTCAAGGGCTTCTGGTCTCCTGTGGTATCCACAGAGCACTTTAGCTATCACAGTGAATTAGTGTAAGGCCTGGTAATGCACCTTTAAGTATGTGAGCCCTTTTAAGGCACTTAGAGGTCAAGTCTGTGGCTATATAAAGTACAACCTTTCGAACATTTATTTTCACTTGCCCATCCAGAGGCTCGGATGGCACGCAAAGGCGGTGTTTAATTTCATAAGAGCCCTTCAGATTCCAAATTGTCAGAGTCATCAACTGGCCCCAATAGCCAACCAAAGTTTACAGTAATGTAATAAAGCAAGGTAAATATTGGCAATCAGGCAGTGGCTGCTGAGCGTGGCTGCATGGGGCAGGAGGAATTGTCACTGTGAGAGAAAGTTGTCATTTTGCAAAGGGACCTCTAAAGAGCAAGGCACAAGGAAGAGCAAGTCCAGATGGGCCTCTTCCCTGGAACATAAACACAGACACTCTGCTCAGCCTCTTCCACATTTCTCAGCTATCCCAGACCACGAACAGTAGCTCCCGATGTGCCATCGATCAAAAACTGCCTGTGAGTAAAGAACTTCCCATGCAAACATGGAGTGTTTCCACAGACATTACGACAAAGAGATGCCCAAGCAGAAGTTACTGAAAATAAAAAGGGCCCATAAGAAAGGAACTGTAGATATCAAAGTTAAAGATATTCTATACTATGCCCCCAATGACATGGTGCAGCACATAAAGAAAGCATTATTTTATCACAGACTCACTTATAAGACAGCACAGTTTTACTCTGGATATTGAAGCGAGTTTCTTTTTCTGAGAGTAAAAATGAAGTGTGAAAGGCATAGGATGTCACTGCTGTGAGATAACAGGAGCTGCCATGTGTGTGCCTGGAGACACCTGAGCTTCCAGAGCTGGACACCTCTGCAGCACTGCCAGGCCAGCCCCGCTCCTGGCACCGGAACGCTGTTTTTTCCTGTTCTGCTGGGAGGGCCCTGGGCCCTTCAGAGAACACACCTGATCCGCTCCAAACAGCGCCCCAGCCACCCCCCCTGCTCTAACACTGGCTCCTTGTGCAGTTCATTCCGTACCTGGCTTTGGTGAGTGCTGGAAGGCCAGCAATTCAAAGAAAAATATATATAAAAGGCACATAAAAGGAGAGAGCTCTGTGTACTTGTGACTTAGTGGACATTAGCAGAAACACTCAGATAAGCAGCTGTTGGACAGAGGTCTGTGCCCTGTTCCAGCTGTTTTGTTACCTTTTGAGGAACAAGTCACTGGGCAGTGAGAATTTACAGAGCAGATCTGTGGGTGTGCGCCAGAGGTACCAGAGCAAAGCTGCCTTCTCGCATGTTTTTCAGTGCCTCTCAGTCTCTTCTCTTTATTTAGTTCATGGTATTTATTTATTTATATGAAACAGGACTTTATCTATTGATACTCAAAAGGAAGATGAAGAGTTAGGAGTCTGGTCTTATTGATCTGGATATTTGTAATGCAAATGAACAAGTAACACCCAGAGAGGATGTTTGTTGGTTAATGTCATGTACTCAGTTATTGTGTGCTGATACTAATCAATGCATTACAGAGTTTGTACAGACTTCTGAGCTGCTGCATCACACAGTAGGTGCCTGGGTGGGAGATTGTGCCATTTTGAAGTTTTGTTCATTACTGGATGCTTGTCCTTGCCCTGAAAGCTCTCTGTGTCAGGCAAGATTTCTGTGACTTGCTGATTTGTAGGATGAGGCTTGCTGTGAAAGCCACACACTGTTCTCTCAGCATTTCAGAAAAGAAGCTTGGAAGCTTTTCCACCTACCTGCAAACAAAACTATTCTCCCAAAGTTACTCAAAAGGCTGATGTGAGGACGCTCAGTACCCTTGCATAGTTAAACTGTTATTCAGTTTGCTGAGTGCCACTGCTGTCAAGGACAAGAAATACATTCATGACTCCATTCACTGGCTTTAACAGTATGAGTTTGTTTCATGTCAAGAAGCCCTAAAAAATGAAAAGGTTGAAAGCAAAGGAAGGACAGTGGGAGGAATGCATTTAAATCAAGAGGGGAGAAAAACTGCTGCACCCTCACCCTTCTTGTTCAATATAATGCCCACTGGAAATTGGAAATTGTCACACCACCACATGGAATAACAGCAGCCAAATCAGTTCCTGCTTAGCACGGAGCCCAGGAACCACTGCAAGACAGGGCTGCAAACACACAAAAGCTCACGCTACTACACATGTGCAAAATTCATGAAGACAAATACCCCATCAGCTGTGGGCAGTGCCTGTGCCTGCCTTGCAGCAGTGAGCCAGGATATTCACTTCCCGCCGAGGCTCCCTCTCTCCCAGGCAGGGAAGCAGCCGTGCCAAGCCTCGAGCGACAGCGTAATGACATTAATTTTCCAGGCACGCTGATGACAGCTCAGTGAAGGCTGGAATTTGAGTAATGCAGGTCGCACTGCCATTGTCCTGTCTCGGTGCAGAGGGGTCAGACTCTGGAGGCTGCTTTATGTGCAAGGAGCACAGCTCAGCCCAAAGCACTCCCTGGAAAAACCCGGCGGAAAAGGAACGAGAGGCTGCAGAAAACACGGCAGTTTTGTGGAACTGATGAAAGGTGTCATAGCTGACTAGTAGTGACATGTCCCTAACACAGGGACAGGACAGTCCTTGTCCATGCTGCAGCTCACAGTTGATAGTTGTGAGATTGCCTGGCTTACACAGGAATGAATGTTTTGGTTCAGCCCAGGCATGTTTTGCAGCGCTGCTCACTGAGCTCCTGACCTTTCCAGGCAACCCCTTCAACAAACTGACCAATACGTATCTGGCTGATGGACAAAAATAGTCACATATTCTTGCCTATCTCCACTTTTCCCTTATCCCATTCCAGGCTCCATGGAAGATTTCTCCCTAATATAGCCTCCTGGTAACTCGCTGTAGTCTGTCATCGCTTACAAAAAGCACACGAGACACTTTGTTGATCTTTCCCACTCCTAGTTCAAACCCCCCTGGTAACAGCAACACAGTCCAGAGCAATTGCTAATCCTCCCAGTTAAACCTGCAACACTCAAGGCTGGCCACTTAAGCTGCCTGCCCAACAGGAAGGAGAGATTCAGCCCAAAACTCACCCATGATGCAGAACTGGTGAGCCAAGACAGCTCGAAAAAACTGCAACTTTATTTCTCTTTTTGCTTTAAGGAGCCACCACCGCACAATATTAGCAACACCTTCAACCTCCTCCCACAGCCCTAAGCATCAGAGGGGTTCAACCCCACGGCATCTCCCTCTCCTCAACAACACCGGAGGAGCACGGGTCCAGCTGGTGGAACAGAGTGCGGGTTCCCCCAGCTCAGGACTGCCTGGAGTAACCTGGAAATCAGGGCTGCAGCAGGACAGCGCTGCCTTGGCCATGCCAACATGGAATTTGCTTGGTCATTACAGCTCCTATGGATTCTGGCAGCGCGGAGCTCCAGCGCAGGAGAGAGATGTGCAAGGGTTTGCTGATTGCCATCTGCTACAGAGGGAGACACTGAAGACTGCTCAGCTACTGCTTCAAATCCTGAGCAGATGCTCTACAAAAGAGAAAAAGTCTCCATCTTCCAGAGAAATGTGCCTGCCTCTCTCTCCAAACCTGGCCCACGGCACTTACTGACCACATGGCACAGCATGGGATTGGAAATTTTGAAGTTTAGCCAAATAAAGACATTCTTGGCTTTGTCATCAGCATTTAAGAGCTACCAGGTTAATCTTCCTGGGCAAGGTAAGGAGTGATTTCAGGAGCTGTACATAAAGCAGGCCACAGCAAGTGCCACAGGTAGGATTTTCACAGTTCTCAATGTATGTAACAAATCATCCTGCATTGCTGGGAGGTTATATTTGTTATATTTGATCATTCAGGTGGTTCTTCCTTGCCTATCTCTTCCACTGCTGTATAAGCCATTACAAAGTGGTTCCCTGTTCTGTCATCAAGGTGAGACACGTCCCAGTGTCCCTTTCAAAGTGACAATTACCTCCAATTGACACAAAAGCTATGAAACAGAAGTTTCAAGAGAAGCAGTACACCAGTTGTCTCCAGAGTCCTTCCACAGGAATCAAGAGTCAGAGATTAAGCAGTTTCTTAGGGTCTCTCTGGTGATGTTTTAAGGAGGTGAGAACGAATATGGGACCTAAGATCCACCCAGGAAGCTGCTGTGGAAGACAAGCAATGCTAGACTGGAGAAGAACAAGGAGATGAAAGACCACCTTTTTGAAAAGGAAATGTGCCTCATGGAACGCAGCATTTGTTGGGAGAACCAGGGAAGCAAAAAGCATTTTCTCCTTTCCATGCTCCCATTCACCATAAACCCCTAAGATCTCCCTGCCTTATCTTGGGAAGGTTAGCTCAGGGAAAATGCAAGTGAGCAAGGGCAGATGAAGCTCCTATCTCCACATCACACAAAACCCTTCAAACAAATCTATGAGGTTTGGATGGTTTCCAGCCCCTGCAAATCAAGCTACATGGATTAGTTTGCAAACCTCGTCATGAATGGAACCCTGCAGGGCTCACACAGCTCTAATTTTAACCCGCGCCCCCATACTCTGCACAAACACACATATCCATGAAACAGAACATCATCCATATCCCACACTGCCCATTTGTTCATTGCCAACAAGTAGATTTGAGTTCAATTCACTCTGATTAAAGGATTGGACTTGTCTGTGAGCCAATCCTGATTTTTGCCCAACACCACTCAATCACTGTTCACTCACTGGCCCAAGTTGATCCTGGCTTTTGTGCGGGCATAAAAATGCTCTCCTCCTGTTTTCAGTGCTCACTGGGATGGGAACGCCCGCAGCCATCGGGCAGGGACACATCCTTTATGGCATGGACCCACAGGGAACACGGTCTGTCCAAAGGGGACTGGGAACACAGCAAACACACTTGGTGTCTGGGGAAAAATGAACCCGCGGGGTGAAGATGCTCCCTGCACACCCACTGCCCATCCCAGCAGTCCCACAGCTGATCCCGCTGGAGCGACGGGCTCTTCCCACCCTTCCTGCCTCCACACAGGCCCCAACATGCACAACACCCAAGGGAAACTCACAGAAAACAAAGCTGTCACAGCCATACCCTGTCTGCCTCCACGCCAAATAAGAAAGTCCTCCTCTGCCATCCATATTAAAGGAAAGGATGTGAACCTGTGAGCTCCTTTCCCTTGCAGTGCCAACCAAAATACTCCATAGGTAACTTAAAAATATCTCCTCGGTGTGTGCAACAGGAGCAGGCTGTGCCTGAGCTGCTGTGTTTCTCTCCTCTCTGCAGTGGCCACCTGGGATGCAACCAGCATGCACTTCCTAAGCTCCAGGGGTGGCATTTGCAGCCTGCCACAAAGATCCCTGGGACAGCTCACATCTGAGGCAGCTCCCTCCTGTGTTTGTTCAATGGGACAGGCAGGACACATTCCCAGCCCTCTCTTGCTGCCCAGGCACACTGAGTGGGCAGGGAGTGGAGGTGAAACAAATTCAACAGGATGGGAGAAAATGGCAGCTCAGGATTGACAGAAAGGCCATTGCTTGGAGCTGTGTGAAATCCTGAGCCCCCGAGGAGAGCAGAAAATGGGAAACTCGGGCTTGGTTTCCAGAAAATCATATCCACAAAAATAAACCACAAAGTGACTCAGAAGAGCATGTTTTCATACACAGGCACACTGTGTATTACCCTGCTGCCAGTAACAGCAGTGACAGAAAGGCACAAACACCAGGTCTGTATTCCATGGACAGTGTGGAATTCTGCAATCCTGCCTGGCACAGCCCTGGCTGCCAGCAGCCACACATCACTCCTGCCCTGACGGAGCAGGTGCCCCGTTGAAAATGCATTAAACTCCATGTCTACTGTCAGTAATCACCCTTATTTCATACTCCTATACTGCTATTTTGTCCACTTGTTCTCTTGTCTTTGTTCACATAATTATATTTTGCTTTTCTTTTTTCCCACTAACTCTTAATCCCCCTCACAAGGAACAAGGTGTTAACACGATGTGGCCAAGCATGGTCTTAATCAGAGCAGCCAGATTTCAAAGGGGTGCTACATCTCCCTCTCTCTACAGACCCAGAAGCCAGCTGAGAACACCCCAGGCTTTTCTTTGAACAGACTCACTGATACTTTTTGCTGTGTATAAAAATCACTCAATGTGGGACAGATGTTTAAGCCTAGAGATGATACAGGCATGTACACCTGTGCACAGGCCACATTTGAAAAAAAAAAAAATCTTCTATTTCAGCATAGCAAGCATGGCATGCCATGGCCTTTATAGCAGCTTTCTAAAGCCAAATCCTTCCTCAACTAATGTTTGTTCTAAGTCCAAGGAAGGAGGAAACAGCCTGTGAAGTTTGCCACAGGTCCCTAACATTTATGTGCACTGTTATTCTTTCTCCCTGCATTTGTTGTTAGTTTTGGAGAGCAGAAATTGTGGTGGTTTTTTTGGTTTTTTTTTTCTGAATCTGTTTAGGATTTCTTGTTGGACCGTATTAGCACAAACAGAGTTTCTGGGAACAATGGCAGAAGGAGGGAAGTTTCATCAGGGTGGGTAAAACAATCAGCCTCAGTGCTACCCTCAAGCATTTTAAACAATGGGCTCTAAGGTCTGAGGAGAGAGGGATGTTTCCAGAAGCTGTCATTTTGGCTTTTGTTCCTTTTCCCTGACCCCGTGAATCCTCTGCAATACCTGTTCTCACGCAGCCACGTCCAGTGAGTGCTGCATTAGCACATCTTTCTTGGAGAGGACAGAGAGGGTAGAGATGAAAAGGCCGTTTTGGACCCATTCGTTATAACTGTGTTTTCTAAGGCAATACATGAAACCCGTCACTGTCTCTCCTGTCATTTCCCTCCCCCTTTGCTGGGTTTGGTTTTTTTTTTTTTCTGGTTGCATATCATGACCAGGAGGCTGGATCATCATGCACTAAGGAAATATTAATTCCTTTGCTGTTGCATCAAAAAGCTAAGATGACGAATTTCTGTGCCATGCTACATTATACGGGGATAAAGGAACAAAAGGGTGAAGGACAGTGGCTGCATGGTGTCTTAATCAGATGCAGATCAGCCTAAGAGCATCAGACCATCAAATCCCTGCTCTGCAGCAATCGCGCACCTTTAGTCAGGCTCTGAATGGGCTGAGATAGATTCGGGGCTTTATTGAAAGATCATACAGGATGACTGCAAAATCCCATTACTTGTTGATTAAGTATTGATTGCCTCGGTATTAACAAGCCAGCTAATATGAAGTGACCTCTGAGGCCACTGGTTGGAGGAAAAAAAAGACAATTTACTAAAACAGGCAGGCAGATGAATAAGAGGGCTAGATCTGCTCTTGGCTTTTAGCTTCGGTTAAAATGTCACACTCGATAGTGCAGATCAATGCCCACTTTATTTCCTTGCAGCCGTCTTATTACCATCATGAGGCTGCCTCCTTTGATGCTTTTTAATGACCCTCTGAACCGCGTGCTCTGCTTACCCACTGCCTTTGACTAAAAGGAAAGGAAAAGCTTTTTTTTTCCCCTTGCTGGTGATGGAGTGGCTGAGAACATGACATTGTGCCAGTATAAGTGGAGCAATGAGGTTTCTCGGGTCACCGGTGCTGCGACTCTGCTCTTTCACTCGGTTTCTAGCTTTTCTTTCTTTCTTTTCTAGATTTCAAAAAGTCTTGCTCCTTTTCATAACTTCAAAACTGGTGAGATATTAAGAGACCACCTACTGACAACTTCTGTCCAACACTCTTATTTGTGTTTTTAAGTGCAATAAGTTTAGCGGCTCTTGTTACATTAATTCTCCTGAAAAGCACCTCACCCAATTATTTTGAATCTAACTTTTTTTTTTCCTTGTTGCCACTTGCAAATCGAAGAATTACTTTTGATGGTGAATAAAGAGCACTGAGGGGATACAGTTTGAGTCTCTTGAATCAAAATTGGACCACTTTAAGAATCGTGGAAGATCCGAGACTTTCCTCTTCAGTACATGCAGTCTTTTAATCAAGCTTATGTATTGAGTCAAACATAAACTACACATTAAAGAGAAGACAACAATTCTGATATTCAAGATGCTACAGTTCTGTAAAGCATTTACATAAGCATATTTAGTTCTCATTTAAGAGATTAACCTGCCAATAATTCGATGTTTTGAAGAAGTAGACAAATGTTATAGAGACTAGAGATGATTCAATACCTATTGAAAGGCATAAAGGGGGTTTGAAACTCCAGGATAAATTAAGGACATGAGGAAGAGAAGGTGAATTAGGAAAACAGCTATTCCAACAGCAAAGATTTTCTTCTCCTTGTGAAAGCCTGTAAAGCTAATGAGCCAAAGTTGAATGGATGTTAATGAAGAAATCTCAGGCGCACAGTTGTAGGCTGAACATTTGGGGAGGGGGAGATCAGAAAAATGAAAAAAAAAAAAAAAAAAAAAAAAAAAAAAGGATGACTGGAAATATCATCAGGGTGGGCCTCAGTTTTAAACCAAGAGCAACAACAGGGGCAACTTCTGCTTTGGAAGCAGCCGGGGAAAGCGATGTGGCATTGCCTGATGCCACCGGCCTGACCCAAAATCACTGAAAAGCTGCCTACCAGTTCCAGCAGACTGTGGTACTTAGAACATAAACAGAAACATCTCTCTTTTTTTGCAGTAACAAAAGGACACAATTCACGTGCCTCATTGCGTTAATTTCTCTCTCTCCTCCCTGCCACTCTTCCTTTTCTGTGGTTTTGTGGTAGAAACATGGACAAAAAAAATAATAAGCACCATCAGGAGGCTCTTTGGGGAGCATGCAGAAGTTTTGGTACTCTGCAAAGCCACGCTCACCCTCAACTGCTGAATCAGCCACAAATGCAGGATCTGGCTTCTTATTCTCTCCCTTCCCTCCTCTCCTCTTCAATGTGATGCTCTTAAAAATCAGAATCATGCGGGTAATCCTTGGAGTGTGAGACCTTGATGGAATGACTTAGATTATTGCTGTATTACTATTATTTATATAGCACCATAAATGTGCACGATGCTTAGCAGAATACAAGACATCCCTCCTGCACCAAACTGCGCAGAGCCCTGGTAATGCAGATGGATAATTTCAAACACACACACACACAGAGGCAAGCACACCCCTCTCCTGGCTCCTGTGCAAAGGGCTCCAGAGCTTTGGGAGCTTGCTCTTTTTTTTTTTTTCAAATTAGTTACAAAAAGTTCCTCTTTAAACTGTAAGCCCAGCTTGAAGGCTGTTGGCCAAATGGAGGCGTGTAGGGGCTCAGATCTGGAGCAGAGCCTAACAGGCTTGTCCATAAACGTATGCCTCTCCAGCATCCTGCCTGCTGCAGCTCTAATTATAAATTACCCCTGTAGACACACAGGGGTTCTAGTGAATTAAGCAAAAAATTTAGACTGGCTGATAGGAAAACAAGTTTTTGCACAGCATTCCCAATAAGAAATTATACACTTGTTATGCATTACAGTCTGTGCTCAAAATGCTATTTCAGCATTCTGGGTATTAAAAAAGGAAGCTTATGTGGTCTTGTGGTGAAAGACTGTGAGGGATTATTTAAAGTAAACTGTAGGGAAATATAAAACAAACCCAGTTAATTTATCACAACAGCGAAGATGCATAAATAAGATGTTTATGAACAACAAGGACAGTTTACCTATTATTCCAAAGAAGTCATGCTTTCAGGAGAAAAATATTCTCTTTAAAGAAAAATGATGCCAGTTTTTCTCAGGTCAAAAATATAAAAGTTTGTAGGGAAAGCAGCCTGAAAATCTTAGTTCAATGTACTTTCCCCTATTTCTAATTATACTCAAGATCTCTTGGGCCAAGTGACAGCAGAGCACGGCTTTTGAAAACATCTGCATTAGATCAAAGACAGAACCTGGTGCCCAGAGAGCTTTGGGAAGATGCAGTGGAAACACATCAGGACAAGAACCTCAGCAACAAGAATCAGCAACATTCGCTGTCTCTAAAAGAGTTTGTGCAGCTCAGGGCAGATGAAGTCCTGGCTAATTGCACATAATCTGTATAGATCTTTAAAACAATTTTAACAAGTGATGAACTCGTACACCCTGTGCTCTAGGCTAAGCTTCCTCAATGCCAGAATCACAAATGATGTCAAACCCAATAATCAGGGCCTCAGTACCAGCTTGATAATACATCACTTGGCTGAATCATGGTTCAGCCAGAAGTGGAAATCCTGAGAGCCCTTAAAGCAGTTTGAAGCAATACCCAACTGTGGACACCTACGTTTTTATGAGCCCACTTTATATCATAAGTGCCCAATTCCATCTCTGGCTTATTTGGATTTATGCCAAATTGGTGCTGTTCCTGGGTTTCCGCATGGCGTCTGCAGCCTGACAGTCTTCCTTCCATGTCAGCTGTCCCAGAGGTCACCCCTCTGTCCAGCAGGTATGGCCCCGGTCAAGGTGACCTGTGCACTCACCCCTTGTCAGCATTTGCCAAACCCAGGACTAAAGATGAGCTACAATAAACTCGTGAGGGTCAGTGGGCAGCACCTCGGTCTTCTGCAGACAAAGGGCATGAGCAGCACTTCAAGGCTGGGCAGCTCCTGCAGCCCAGTGTTCTTTCACCTGCCTGCCATTCATCTCCCTGCCTTTAAACCAGTCATTGCTCATTTAATAACACACACCGTGCTCCTTCCTTAGGACTTCGACTTGTTCACAATCTACAGGTTCTTCAGGGTCAGGCTTTTATTTTGCACTTGGTGGTATTTAACAGCACAGCACCCTGAGCTGTTTAGAGTCCACACATATTTGCCCCGTCCCTGGAAGTGTCCAAGGCCGGGCTGGACAGGGCTTGGAGCAACCTGGAATAGAGGAAGGTGTGCCTGCCCAGGCAGGAGGTGGAACGGATGAGCTTTAAGGTCCCTTCCAACCAAGGCCATTCTATGATGATTATCACAACACAAATTTTAAAAGTAGGAGATAGGAAGCAGAAGATTCATCTTTAAAGCTCAATGGCTCCAAGTCAGCAGGCCATTGAGATGAAGTGGGGCACCTGACTGCTCACAAGTTGCTGTCTCAGGCCACATTCACAGCCACACAAATACCACTGTCTAAGTTCACCATTTCTTTCCAGCTGAAAACCCGCTTTCTTAAGCACACAGCCTAGGGAGTGACTGGATTTAACTGAAGGGAACACGTTCAGAAACAGGAAAGTACAGCCAGGAGAAATGCCCTGCACACCAAACTGCTCCTGAGCCAGCCCAAATCCACCCTGGAACAGCTCTGTTCCTTCCTAGTGGAAATGTGGGCTTCCATCCACGTCCTGTGTCGCCCTCCACAGAGTGGGAACATCATCTTTGGGTGGTGACAGGTTTTTGTAACTCAGGTAGCACCTCCTCACCGGCTGGGTGGCAGACATTCCCGCCCACAGCCAGCTGGGCAGCAGAGAGACAGAGAGAATAGAGAGATCACATTTCAGTACAATGGCCGCTTCCTCAGGAATGCCAATTGTAATTTAAAAGACGGTGACAAGTGCTTCTTAGCCTGTGAACTTTCCTATTGCTGCGCTGAGTGAAATGGGGGCAGTTTTCCTTTAAATTTTGCCAGTAATGATATGGTACACAAAGTGACAGACTACAGGGTTTGGGTAGAATGCTAACATTGTTCTTTTCCCCTTTTGAAGGTCACGTGCAAGAAAACCTCTCTAGTTAAATCTATCCATTTAAAATCACCATTAGGTCACGGAAAGCAGCCTCAACATGCTAAGAGTCATCAGCGGAAAACACATGCCAGGGTCCAGCTCGTACAGAGCTGCTGGAGGAGGTGTGCTCAGTTCTGCTACAAAATCCTTGATTTGCTTCTCATACCTGTTTTTAGCCTCTCAGATGTGACCAGATTTCAGTGCATATCCATTTTTAATAAGAAAGGAAGCAAGGAGGTGTTGATGTGTGGAATAGAACTGCAACAACTCCAACTGCATTTGTCTAATGGGGATGATAACACGTTTCAGCAAGGTATGCACTGAGCTATGATGAAAATAGGACTGAAATCCCCTCCTGAATTGGGATCCTTGGAAGTATAAATTTAAGTTGCACTTTAATTTGTTACAGCACGCTGTTGAAAAGTAACAGCATTTAGAGATTACCGAGCAGACGCTAATGTGGCTCAAACAGACAATATTAATAATCTTGATATTACTTAATAACACGTGTTTTCCCTTCAAAGGCTGACTGCAGAGCAAGAAGCACACAGAAACACTGACACGGAGTTCCCTCGCAATGCAGATGGCACATCCACCCCGAGCACAGAGGGCAGGGAGCTCTCCCAAGGAATGTCTGCTCCACGAGTCACACGGGATACGCGGCTGTGGTGTCTGAGTGAAACACGGGGCATTGACACTGGTGCTAATTAAGAAATAAATTGTTTTTTACTTCCCTGTGCAAAACATTTTAGCAACGGTAGCTGTTTCACAGAAGAAATGCATGAAAAACCCCACCATTACTTCCAAGAAAGTTGCAAGTGCTCTGTCACCAGTGGAAAACAGATCACATTTGATAAATCACGGCTCTCAGTCTCCAGCTTACTTCAACCTCGGTGCAATACGCAAGAGCTCATGAGAAAAGAGTTGGGTTAGAAGCAGATCCTCTAATCTGAGGAGTTAAAAAACCCCAAAGCATTCACTGGATCCTTGGGAACAGAAATTCCATGCTGGAACAACTGCTTTGCATTTTCAAATGAAATAATATTAAATACTGTGGTGTAGCATTGCTGGGTTAGCTGGTACTGATTTTACTTAGGCTAAGCAGTCATTTATTTTGGAAGTTGCCAAATTTTTTCCAAGAGTTCTGCTGATGTGTGGATGTCCCATAATAAAAAGCACATTTTCTAGTAAGGATCAAAATTCATAGCACTTTATACTCAATAGTTTTTAATTAAGTGCCACATTAATGCTGCTTGCATTGCTTTCTCATCATGGACCCAACTTCCAAATGAGCTCACAGACACATTTCCAAGTGCTCAGTATTCTCTAGGTTTTAGAAAGAGCTCAGCTCCTATCTCAGCACCTAAAAAAAGCATGAGCGTTTCAGAGAGGAGCTCTGCTAATAAACCTGTCCTATACATCTGAAATAACAACAAGCACACACATCACTCTATAGGTTCCAAATTTTTTAACACAAAGATTCCATCTTTTAACGCAACCTCCTGGGAAGTGGTGTACTGGGATGACTGTGCTTTTCACCACTCAAATATTTGAAAAGCTCAACTATTTCCTTGGACTTGTAGGCTTTCAAAAACAATCCTATCAAAAAAAGCTCTTCAGCTTCAATTTCTGATTATTAAAACTTTAAAAGAAACACATCCCACAGAAAACAATTAACAACATCTGAAGATTCCTCTGCCTGCCTAGATGTCTTAATCCGGAAATTAATTATAAATTAAATTTATCACATACATGCAAAAAATACACATGTAGCTGCCCAACAAGTTGAGATAATGCAAACATGAAGGGAGAGACTTCTGTAAAGACGACTGTGAAAAGTAAAAGGATTAGCTTCAAATGATCATCCCTGGAATCTGACAAACCATACACACACCTTACTTTAGCTCAAATTTGCCCTGCCAATCAGGCTGTTAAATTACATAACAATTTGATGCCTCTTAACAAAAGATGGCATCCCGGGCATTAGCTTCCATTGTGGCAGTCACAAGAAATTGATGTCTATTTCCTGCCTACAGTCTTTTTTATTTTTTCCCTAATTTTGCATTTTTTCTCAGAGATATATTACTTCTCTTTCTCTTTTTTTTTTTTTTTTGTGAGACACTCCATATTCCCTGTGCAGTGTTACTCATTTTGTTGTGACCACACACGCAGAGAAAAAGAAATAAATAATTCTTTTCAGCTCGTTCAGGGATCCAGATGAACATAATCTGTGTTGTGTTCACTTTGTTATTACTTTATGTAAGAGGTGACACAAAACCAGCAGAGCCAACGCAGAATCTCGAAATACATATGCTGCCTTTCTGCCTTACACACGCTCCCAAATACGTGACACTTGTTAAGTGGCAGCCACGTACCACCAGCATCTCATACATTTTATCTTCGTGTGTTTATGCTGATTATTAAATACGAGATGTTAAAGAGTTTCCTGAGCGAGGCAGAGGGAAATGGCTTTACTTTGATTTGCGTGGTGAAAACACAGACGAGCCAACACTCCATGAAGAGCAGCATTCCCGTGGCAGTAACAAAGGGAGCTGCCAGGCTGGAGAGATGGACAGCAGCACGCTGTTCTCCTGCCTGCCAGGTCCTCTGGGGGCAGAGCATAGACCCCACTGCAGCACTGCTGTGTTTTCTTTCCTTGCATCACCCACAGACTACAATAATTTGAGGGGCTGTGGCTATCAGTTTATGTTTAAAAGGATGATGCTTCCACTTACCTATTTTCCTTGATGCCTTCTGGCAATTATGAATATTTCTGCTGTTTTTCTCTGCCTGCTCCAAGACACAGTGAGTAGATAGAGGACTCACTGCAGCATGCCTGGAGGCTGCTGGTCATCGATTTGAGTGACCACATGTGTGGGGCAGGGTAAGCCCCAGTGCCAGACAGGCTGCTCACTGACAGTGCATCCACAGGCAGGAACGTGGTTAATGCATGGGTCAGGATGCCAGAACTCCTTCACGGCAGGCTACTCAAAGTGGAAACACTCCTTACTGTGTTCTGCCTCTGCATGTGACTCATTTTTGGTTCCCAGCACCATTAAATATGCTGGAGAGTGGAAATGGGCAATCCAGCCTGCACCCTCACATGGTCCGGGTAGACCAACCCCAATTCCACCAATCTACAAACCTTGGTTTGCACTTGCCTAGACTATTCTTTTGTGGGTCTGTGGCTCTGATTCTCCTCCTTTCTTCATGTTAAGCAACTTCCAGTGAGAAAACAACCTTCCACTTTGACCTCTGCCAGCTTCCCCTTCCCAAACCTGCTGTTGCCCTAGGAACAGTCCCCACGTGGCACATTTGTGTGGGGAAGGGCTGCCCCCTTGAGTTTGTTCTCCAGTGCACCCAGTGTGGCACCAGAATGAACGTGGAAGGTCTGCGGACACCTGAGAGAATCACAGAATATCCTGAGCTGGGAGGGTCCCACGAGGATCAAGTCCAGCTCTTAAGCAAAGAGCCCAGACTGGGATGGAACGTGCAACCCTGGCACTATGAGAACCTGCTCTAACCAACTGAGCTAGTCAGAAAGAGTAAACACCAAAGCCAGAGACTCCCTCCTTCTGATTTCCAGCAGAAGGAGTGGATTTCATTACCTGGTCAAACCCCTGGAGTACCACCAGGTGTACAGGGAATATCCCATAGAGGACAAGTGGCCCACACTGCCTTTGGTGATTTTTCCTTCTATTAAGGATAGGGAATAAAGAGTTGCGTTGATTTTTTACAGATCCTTATTCTGCACTGAGCTTGTGTCTGACTCTAAGGCCAGATCTCTGTGGTTTATATCCTTGGCAGTCAAAATTCTCAGGGTTGAAGCTGCTGAATGCATGTTCAACAGCAACACACCTAAACACACCTAAACCAAATTCACTTCACTTACAGTCTTCCAAACAAAATGTGTGCCAGGGAAAACACTCTCAGTATAAGGGACATTACGAGACTATATTACACTGTTCAACCATAATTGTGCAGAAAACAATAGAAAGATCTTGACTTGTTATCCTTGAAGCTGGTGGGCTTGTTTAATTCCTTCTGAGGGACACCTGCACAGCAGGAGCCTTACAGGATTGGGTCTGAGATTCTGCCATTAGGAAAATACTTCTACAATAGCAGGTGATGGGATCCTCACCACTTCTGAGCAATCCAAACCGTGTACTAAGACCAAGCAAAGCCACCACATCCTCACTATCAAGACTGCCTTCCACAGACCTGGAAACTCCAGTGCCCAGGAGAATGATGTTGAAGGGGGAAATGTCCAAATATGAGTCACTTTCAGGCTCTGAGAGGTTCAGATTTATAAGGAGGAAAGGAGTTTTATGTATGGGTGACTCCTCAATTTCTGCTGCTTTACAATGAGCAGGCCCATCTCCTTAGTTTAGTCATCAATCTGAATGCATAATCTCAGGGAAATGAAGGATCTCATCTTTCCCTGCGTGAGCTGTCTCTCCCAGAGCGAGGTGCAGCCGGACTCGACTCAGGGAACAACCTGGTTACTGCTCCAGCCCTCAGCCTCCCTCCAGGTCCCCCGGCCATTTCTCTTTACTTGTCCAACTTCATATTGGCAGAAGACAGCGAGGGTTGGAGGAGACTGTTTTGGGAAGGAGAAGATAAATAGCCTAAATAGAAGATGAGATTTTCCATTTGCCCTGAGGTAGAAGGAGGGCAGGGGAGGGGTGAAATAAGAGGAAAAAGACAGGTAGAGCTGGAGGAGAAAAATGAGATTCTGCCTGGTGTTTCATTAAACAAAACAAAAAAAAAAAAGAAATTGGTTTGGGAAAAAAAAGAACAATTTAATTTTGTAGGCAAAAGGCTCCTGGCTTCACTTCCTAGTGGAACAATTTGGTTTTATGAGAGGAGACTTTCCAAGCCAACCGTGACTGTACATATGGCACAGCTTGATACCTGCTCTCTGTATCCTGATGGCTCAGCTACTGAATTTGTCACATTCTTTTGCTACTCTGACTTTTTCAAGAACTGCTGTAGTGCTTCCTGCTCTTAGGAGTTATTTACAGCAAATTTATGAGTCTGCAGAACTATCTGCCAAAAAGTAAAAGGGGAAAAAAAAATGAAGTAAGCTATTAACTGCAAATTATTTGTCAAGCTCCTCTTGCCAACTCTTCCAGACACAGACCAACATTTTACCACACCAAAACAAATTGTCCAGCAGCTCCCTTTCAAATGCCTGTGAATGCTACAAGATCGATCTGAGGTGCAGGAGCATGGAAAAACACCAGGGTAAAATGGGGCAGCAGCAGCTGCTGCCCAGGACCCAGGACCAAGATTCACCAGTAACATCCCAATGAAACAACCTACTCAACACCTCCAGCTGCCACCAGTTTCCTGCTGGGATGCTGTGCTTTTAGCACTAGAAAAGACAACCAGAGTGGAGAGTACCTCCAGATGCACTCTCAGCACTCATTTCATCCCTCCACAGTATTTTCCTAGGGTTCATCCTTCCAAAGGCCCTGTCCCTGCACGTTGTGGCACACGGAGCTGGGTTTATCTGCAGTTCTTTCCACCCCAGCAGACCCTGGTGAGCCATCATCCGGCCAGGGGCTCAAAGAGCATTTAACTGCACCAATATTTGTGTCTTTGTGCACTTACCCGACAAAAACACCCCGGACAATGCATTTTTCTTGCCTTCCTGCACAACAAACAGCCACACCAGAAAGGACTTCTGCTGGGATGAGCCAATGAAACCTTTTCTTTATTATTATTTTACGTTTCCAGTGTCCACGCAGTTGGAATAAACTGTAAATTAGGTGTTACAGCACTGTAGTTTGGGTAGATGCGGTGGTTTAGAAATGTAGCTTTAGTTTGTTATAACATAATAGCAGCTTTGCTTTGTTGTGACAGTGGCAATAAATAAAAGTTCCTACAATGTATAATGCTGTAACCAACCAAAACTAGTCTAACAAACAACAAATCAAGGGGAGCAATACCCACCCAGCACTTTATGTACAGAAATATTGATGATCTGTGCTTAAACTTCCCAGGTTAGAAAGTATCCATTTTTCAAGAGATCAGATGATGGTGATCTGCTCCCTCTGCTCCCTGAGGTGAATGCCAAAACAGGGTTCTTGCCATTTTCATGCACTGATAATAATTGCAAACTAGAGTTATTTTCTTTTTCTCTAAGTAAGTAAAGATTTCTGGCAGTTCCAACAGCCTCGTTACTATTGCACGTTAGTCACAGTTTATTCACATCAGAAGACCAGTGGAAGGTTGAGACAGGCAGGGGACTAAAGATGGATCTCTTCTATAGTTATAAAAGGATTTCCATTTGTTAACAGCTCTGCCTATGAAGTATGCAATGACATTTTCCTACTGTGCTATTTTCATGCCTCCTGAGATGCCAGGTTATAATGCAAAACATCTGAATCATTAAATTTATACAGTTATTTAATAACCCATGTAAAATACATGGCAATGTTGCTTCTTTTAAAACATGTGCACCTCATAAGAAAACAATTTCCTGCACTATGTGGTGTAGTCAGATTTCAGTAGTTTCTGTCGGGCAGAAAGGGTTCAAACCTCCATCTTCTCTGCACCCAGGAGCCACGACACCCAACACCACCAGGCTGCTGCTGGCAGAGCCTTTTGGAGGAAATCTACTCCCCTTTAGAGATGATTAGCCCTAAATAGAATATATATTCTATATAAACACATAGTGATATAAATATATAGCCAAAATAAGCCTAGCTAGCAGGTAGAAGTAGTGCAAAGGTGAAACACAAGCCTTGTCTAACAAAACATCAAACATATCCTTCACCTTAACTGTGGGTGATTTTTCACAGCCATGGCAGCACACCTCAGGTCCCCATGAACCTCTAAAGACTCACTTGGGATCTAAAATGGAATTTGGCTTTCTGGGAACTGGCTAAAACTCTGGTTTTGCTAGTTCCTTCCTAGCTCCCATACTTGGAGATCAGTTCACTCAGTTGCAGGATAGATGCTTCTTTAATAAGAGTGTTCAAAAGACCCCATGACAGACAACTGCTAATATGGAACATAATGAGAGGGGAATATTGCTGCCACAGCCAGGATTCAGCAGAGAGAGGGTCAATCCTGTTTATAGACTCGCTGGAGTTTTTTGGTTGGTTAAAAACCTGACAGACTGCATTACAGCTAACATTCCCATATTGATTATACCATTTCTGAGCCTGCCCTCATTGTGACAGGAGCCACATAATTAGTTTTTTCCTCGTTAAATATTTGTAAATCATTCGTACTTCTATGGGTTACGTAACCTGGCTGAGAGCTTCCGATAATCTTCCTGGAACTTGTTTAAATGTGGGAAAAGCTGTAGGGCCTGGTTTGTGCCCTCCCCTGAGGGTGAGACAGCAGGAGGGAGGAACCCCTCCAGGTTCTGCAGGCAGCAGAGGGTGAGCAACAAAGTTTGTGAGAGCTGCCAGTGAGGAGCCTCAGTGAGGGTGATGGATTTATGGTGTAAATCAGGGCCCTAATTCAGCAGGCACTTAAGCACATGTTTGAGTCTCATTGACTTTGTGGAATCAAGTGAATGTTTCAATGCTTTCCTGAACACTGGAGAACTGAACAAGGGAACAAAGAGGGGAAGGGGAAAAGGGTAACACAAGGAAATTCTAGCTTTTAGGGTGCAATGGTGGAAGCTGGTTTAGAGTTATTCTAGTAAAGATAAATGTAGGGAAGCTAAATACAGAACCATGAAAATTTCACAGTGCAACTTAAGAGACTGGGTTATATTAAAGTATTGTTTGAGAATTCTTTTCATCTTTTTTGTTTAGTAAATAAATTGAATGAGAATCACAGCAAATAAAGGCAGAAGAGTGATATGTGATATTTCCTTGCTTTTTAAGGTTCCTTCTCCCTTTGCATTATATAGACACAACAAGAGTTTGGGTTCTTCTATGCACCATTATTAGCATTAATCAGATTTAAATCTTTCAGCAAGTTGGATGAATCCCAAAAAGGCTGAGTTCCTTTCAGGTAACCTTTCAGTAGTGAGTTCTTCAGGACTTTCTTACCCTAACAAGGTGAGAAATATGACATCACTTGGAGTGGTCCTCTCCCTAAACCAGGAGGTACTGAAGCACGTGAGGATACAGTGAGAAAACACCAACTCCCAAACTGCAAAAAGGATGAGTTTAGCAGAATTTTTCCCGATGGGAAATTCTCACTACCCCCAGAATAACTCCTCTCTCCCAAGTATCAATGGGGAAACAAATCTTCCAGTCCACAAAGAACACCCAGATGTTGTTGTTATTCCACACTTCCTTTTCCCTTTTACACACTTTTATTGCTCATCCCTCTTTTTTTTTTTTTTTCCCTATGGAAAACCATATGAACAAATCTATAGCCTCAAGAACAGTTTCCTGATGGATCTGAAGCAGATATAAGAACCTGTGGAATTCTACAGTGGCCAGGATCCAAAATTAATTCTGGATCAGTTTTACTTTGGCAATTATTTCTGTGATGGGCAACATCAGTGTTTTAAATCAAAGCTTGAATTTGGGGTTCAAAATCCAATTTTAGCAAAATCCCAAATGCAAACAGGCAATGGCTCCCTGCTTTGGGGGGAAGAAAAAAATCAAAGCAAAATCTCACGTCCAAACACCCTCAAAGCTTCAGAGTAACAGACTAACACCAAAAAACAGCCTGGGCTGCTGCTAAAGTCTTTAATGGCTGTTATCCATGCCCAATCCCACCATCTCAAGCACCTTCAAGCACCACTTGCTCCAGCAATCTCCAGAACTGGGCTTTCCAAACAACCTCTCGGCCCTGCTCCACACAGGAGGATACTTAGATACTTGTTTCCACCAGAAAACAAAGGATACACATATAGTTTTCACAACTGAAAAGATAATCACGTTGCCAATGGTATAGATTTGTGCATGGTTTTCCTCCAATATTGACCTGATGTTCAGTGCAGGAAGTGATTGATACAGTTTTGAAGAATCAAAAGAATTTTTTCCTATTTCCACCATTTATTGTATAGGAGATACTGGAGCCCAGAGAGAGGGTGTAATAAGCATAAACTGTGGCACTTACAATACTATTCACTAGATTAATATAGAGCAATATTTATTTTAAATGCCACTTAGAAATAAGTGGCTGGATCTCTTTCAAACTCAATGTATTTAGACGGAATCAATCCAAACCTTGAAATCAAATTCAGAGACTAAAATCGATATTCTCCCCGCTAATTTTGTATGCACACACCCTCCTCGGAAAGCACTTCAGAAGAACAAGAAAGTAAAGCCACATCTCTGGGATGCCCAATCCATTCTTGAAGGGATTTTCTTTTCCTTTCTCTATTCCTTTTTAAACCATTTCTGCAGACTTGTAGCACAGACAATTCTCTCAGACAGTATCTTTCAGGTTTATTCTCTTTAGGTGATTTGACATCTGTACTGTTCGGTACTGACTAATTTCCAAGTCCTGGGAGACAATTTCTTAGCAGCTGCAATTCATCAAAACCCTAATGAATTCTGATGGAATTCTTGGGGACTGGTTTTCTGTCCTCTCTGTGGAGGGACTGCACAACACACCCTATGTATTTAAACCACATTAAGAGACTAAATGTATTTAATCAATATTGCTCAAAAGAAACCTGAAGAGCCACATACTAAATGCCAACAAAACCACCCTCAGTGCTGCCACCAAAGCAATGATCCTCTAGGCACAGCTGAGGGAGGCTGACTCCACGTGCCAAGGGATAACCAAAAGGGATGGAGAGCTGAGTGCGAACAAGGAGTCAGGAGAAAGTCCAAGAGAACGATGATCTACAGACACAGAAGGGCTCACTGTGGAATGAGACGTGAAGGACGGAGAGAAGGCTTTATTGAGTGTTCCAGGAAAAGTACTGGTTCAGGTACCTTGTCACGTTCAAAATAACTTGAATATCTTTAGATATTTTGGAAGCCAAATGGAAAAACTAGGCACTGTACCAGCTGCTTCTTGGTTCAAAAACAACGATCAGGTTTTATTTAGATTCTCAGTCTACTTAAGCTGGTTCTCGGGGGAGTTGCTGTGGGGACTTGAGCTCCGTGATTTGGGAAAACTTATGGGGAAAGAAGGAATAAAAAGGTAGTTCATAGAAGCCAGATGGGGAGGCCAAGAATCTGGCAAATATCCCTTTCCCACATTTCTTCTAGAACTCAAAATAAATCTGAATCTCTCTGACATTTGAAAAGAAGTCTGGCTATTTCTTCCCACATTATGTTTTCTTTTTGCTCGCTTTTGCACAAGGTCTTACGGGAAGCAGAGCCTGGTGCCAAAGTAATGCAAGGAAGCAAGCTGTGCTGATAATCTCAGACTGGCCCCCTTTTCTCAGGAGACATCCAGCCCAATTCCACGTACACAGGCAATTCGGAGGACAAGGCTCACTGGTGTGCTCTGGCAACGTGAGGCACCACAACCCTCGCTGATCTGGGCAGCACAAGGGGATTTGCAGCTGCTTTGTGTCACCAGAGCGAGGCAAAGCTGCCAGAGCAAACCAGGGAATCTGGCTCCTGCACTTTGGAGAGACTCGGCATCAGTTTGTGAACTTTCCAAATCAGGCCTCCAAATCTTCTGAGATTCACTTATCGCTGTGAAACAACCGAAATCTCTGCGGAGGAGATTTGCCGTAGGACACGGGACTGTGCCCAGCTTCAGAAGCCATAGGAATTTTGATCCCGTGGTGGTTTCACTCTACCAAAGCACCTTGCCTTAAAAGAAGTTGTTATTCAAAGTGCCAACGTATTTTGGACCACGCAAGTGTGACAAAATAAACATAAGTAGTAACTTCTGGTACTTAACAGACAGATTTTTCCTGTGTCTGGGAGAACTAACAAAATTCAGGGCATTTCACTACCAGTGAATCTCTGACGAGTGGGTAGTAAAAACACCTGCCTCACTGACTGTCAGGGGATATCAAATTTGCTCACTTCTGACTCAGTAATTACCCACCGAAAATGTAGATCAAGTGGTCATCACCCAAATTAGTACCTGCCAAAGATTACTTTTGGAATGGCTGTCAGCTAAGAAACAGGAAATGAGTTGCAAAATATTATTAAAACTCAAAAATAACAGCTTTAAGGTGTGAGCCACCACTCAAGCACACAATGGGGTGAGGGTAGAAAGCAGAGCCCACACAGGGAAGGGAGCAGGGAGAGAGGCCGACGGCCGGGGACTCGGTAGCGATGGAAACTGACGCATCCTCACCCAGCATGATAATCTTGGAATTCCTGCTGAGAAAAACAAAACTAAAGAGCAGGTCCTCCCCAGGACTTGGGAGAGAGGGACTCCAGCCTCTCTTCTGCTGCTCTGCCTGCCACAAGCCTTTCCTGTGAGCAGCCAAAGCCTCTCCCTGCCCCAGTTCCCCACCCACAAACTGAACGTGTCTCTGTTTGACAGAGAAGCCGGAAGAAAATTAATTTCACTAACTGGAACAAACTACAGCCCATTAAAGTTATGGTAAGTGCTGTATAATGACAAAACCAAACCCAGGCCATTAACACCCTGTGAGAAGAACAAAGCGGGGCCTGACCATTGTTTTCCATGTTCCAGCAACATTCAAATCTGAGCCCGAGGTGGTGATGATGATGATGATAACAATCACCATATGATGCACCTTGCAGCACCAAACACTTTGCAATTAGCTGCAGGCAGCACCATGGGCTTGTCACCTGCCTCTTGTGAAAGGTGGTGACCAAGTGGCTGAAAGGGAACTCAAATAACAGTTCTGGGAGAAGGACTGGCTTTCCTTTTGCTCCTGGAACCTCAGTGCAAACCATCAGTCTTACTGCAAGGAGCCTCATGCTATATATCCACTTACCCTGGCTGGCCAGCAGCTCTGTTTTGAAAGCTTTAAATCGGGGAAGGTGAGGGAAAAAAGTCTCTTTTCAGTGAGCTGCATAAATCCATCTCTCTCTCCTCTCTTTTTATTCTGGGGGGGGTGTGAACAAGGCTGCCAAACCTGCCAGTACTTGCACCTCTATTTCCTACTCAAGTCCACTCCTCTGCACCACAGCTGACACAGCCTTAACAGACCTGTGAACGCTGTGTTGGAGCACCAGTGCTGGGTATCACTGGACATCCGAGGTCAGAGTCAGGAGTTTGTTCCCACACCCCGTGGGAGGGCTCTCAGCAGAACACTTGGAAATAGCAAGGTTTTGAAAATAAATCTGTATGTTAAACAAAGACAGCCAGAGACGGAAACAAAAGGGTAGAAATAAATTGTTGATTGCTAGCTTGCTAAAAGGCTCACCATGAAGTGCTTCAGCAGTCAGTATTAGGACTGGGGATGTTTAATATATTCATTAGTGTTCTGGAAAAGAGAGGGGAAGGTGACAAAATTTGCACAGAGCACAAAAATATTTAGGTTACTCGTGATTACAAAAGATTAGAAAAGCTAGACAGATGCTCAGCATGAAGACAGATGAAATCCACTGTTCATAAATGCAAGGTAATGCATATTTGAATGAATAATTTTCAAAACTCATGCACAAGGCTAGGTTGTAAATTAACCAACCACTTGGGAAAAAGAGAGGGAGAAGAAAACATGTGCCACTCTGGACAACTCAACGAGAAAGATGAAGAATTGGGAGCAGTAGTCAAAAAAAGTAAATATGTTGCTGGGCTGCATAAAGAACAGGATAGGAATTAATACTAAATTACCACATCACTGAATAACTGGACAGCGTATCTGAAACGCTGTACCGAGCTACAATCAACTCACCCAGAAAAACCATAAAGCTGAAATAGGAAGGGGTAACAAAAATGATTAGTGGCAGAAGAAAGGACTGTGAAGATTAGGGCTGCTTAGTTTATTGAAGACAAATAAAAAGGGGACATGAGAGAGTTAATGAAAGTTCGAGAGAAGATCAATTGCCTGGTCCTAGAGCCCTCTCCTCCTAATGCAACAATGCTGAAAAACAACATCTTTAAAAACCAATAAGGGAAATATTATTTTACACAGTTCATAATTAACCTATGGAACTGATTGCCACAAGATATCCTTCTGGCTAAGGACTTAATATGATATAAAATAGTTTAATTTAGACGCTTATGTGAATAATGAGGACATCCCAGCTAGGATTAAGATAAATATCTTAGAAAGGCTGAAACCTCTAATGCTTTGTGACAGAAATGAACCATGGGCTGATGGAGGTTGGAGAGAAACATCCTCTTTGGGCAATAAAAGATGTCTGTGTCTTCCCTTGAGCAATTTGGTACTGAGTATTCCCAAAAGCTGCATTTGGGACTGGACAGACTGACAGTCCAGTCTCACCAGGCACATCTAAAGCAACATCCCTTTGTGCTGACCTGCAGTTGGCACCTCCACTGTCCTCACTGAGGCCAGCATTTCAGACTTGGACTCTGGGAACAGTGCTGTTTGCCATGGTGGCAAGGGGAGGAGAATTTTGGATACAACTCTTGAGAGACTTAGAGCAAAATAGTACCAAAAGCAGTGCACACTTGAGAGTGAGGAAAACGGTGTTTTCTACTTCATGCTACCAAACCTGTCCCATGTTTTCTAATTTGCTTACCACGCTCATTTTGTTTAGTACATGAGAGCATCCTGTTAACACAAAAGTACAAATAAAGCTCTATAATCAGCTAAGGTGTCAGAATCCCTACAGATTTCAACGCATCGATCCCAATGTCCGTGAGCAAAAAGGGGGAAAAAAGTTTAAAAATTATAAAAGAGAAAAGCTATTGCCACCGAAATCCCTCTGAATGGAACCTGATCTCTTAGGTACATTTGCAAAATGGGATCTGGAGCTTTGTAGCAGCTTTCTGTAGAAATTACTTTGTTCAAAATATGGCCCACCCAAGTATGAACAGCCTTTTTTCCCCTTACAGCTACCAGTTACGGCAGTGTCTGCGGTACAGACCTAAATCTGATTCAATGATTAATATGTAAACAGAATTTGACTTGCTCTTCTTTTGTGCTTATCGCCAAGATACAATCTGGCACAACAGTTTTGTTTGATAGACAGCCCTGGCCTATGCTTGTCAACTAGCCAATATAAAATAACATTATTACTGTATAATCTCGAATTAGGCTGTAAAATATTTCAATTGTGTGACACGCATGATGAGAAGATTTTAGAGTTCTCACATGTTTACATAATTAGCACTGCATATTTGTTAAATTAAGGTATCACTATCACCTTTATTACCATATCCCTCCTCCTCCACTGCAGTGTCTGTGTCTTGTGTAACCTCACATGTCTTAACTTTTCAAAGGCAACAGAAAAAGGAGCCTGCGTCTCTGTGAGGATTCTCCCACTTCTGTGCAATTCTAATAAAAGGTATCAGAATACCCACCCTTTCTCACAGCGCTTCAAAAAAATAGCTGCTGAGGTGCAACTCAAGTAAGGAAAAGAAAGCACAAGAGGGAAATGGCCTCAAAGACCTGACTTCAGGTGTATTTAATCCTTCCACTACTGGTTTAAAAGTATTAAGTAGCCATAGGCTATCCCTGGGTAGAAAGACGGTTCAGTGACATCCCTTTTGTAAATATGTAGCTGTTCAGCCTCCTCCTAAACTCCACATTGAAGTCTGCTGCTTTTTCAGATTAATTCAGTTTGAATACTGCTGACTGTCTGTCACTACAGTCATATGTCACTGGTAGCAGCTCGGAAAGCCTAACCCCCTTCTCTAATGTCATTGCACACCATTCATTTTTAAATGTGGTGTAATAGTTTAGGAATACCAGTAAAACAGTGGGGGGAAAGGCATTTTCAATTTAAGGGGTGTGTAAGGCAGTTTATAACACTGTATTAGATGAGCCAAGCATGTTTCCTTGAGAGGGGCACATATGGTACAGGTGAGACTCGCAAAAATATAGTTCTAATAATTACCAAGATCGTTAATAAGAGTGTGGTAGTTTCAAACCATGTGGCACAGAATTACCAATAATGCTATTTAATAGGGGGGTCCTTCTTAAAGAGCTAGGTACTGCCTAGAACAAAAGCATCTAAATCCATCCCAGAATAACCGCAGCCACAGAACCAGGCTTGGATTCTGTTTATCCCTCCAGATTTGGCTCAGGATGCTCTGACTCTGGCCGTGAGCCGCAGAGAAGGTCACAAAGGTTTGGCTGTGAGGTTCTGACCAGGACCTGCTTCTACAGAGACACCATTGGCTCTCAATTTACACTCTTAAAATATTTGAGACATGGACACAAAATGAAATCTGGATGTGTTCTGCCCCCAGCTGTGCTCACCACCTCCCCTTCAGCTTCACTCATGTCAAGGAGGTGGCAAAATAAATGGCAGAATTAGGCCCTGCCAGACAGGCCCACCGCCCTCACAAAGCAGGCTGGCTCAGTTCAAAACAAACATGCAGCACAAGCAGCAACCCCATCAAAGAGCTTCTTAAATGTGGGCTGGTCTTTCCCAAAACTTCAGCTTTCTGGCTTTCTGATTTAATTCCAAGTGCAATAATAAACACACTCCTCTGTTTACAGCTCCATAAATAGTGCCTTGTGTTTTCTGAAACAATGCAGCTCTGGGCTGTCTCTGTGATCGTTTATTTTATATCATCCTTAAGTTGCCATTTATTTACATTTCTGGAAACAGCTACCCCATGAAACAAATGGCCTGTTTTGTTAAGTCATGGTCAAGGATGTTTCCTTCAACTTATCACATCTAGAAATGCCACAGACAGAAATGCTTTCAGGCTATTTGCTAAGAAAACTAACATAAGCTCCTTATCAGAAAATATTACATTTCCCCGAAAGGTGAACTGTTCTGTCAGTTTTTCAGGCCATGTGAAATTCCTTCTCTGCTCTGACAGGTCACTGAACAGAAGTTGATGGCACACAGTGGTCGCCCAGGATGCCAGGCAGAGCCTTCAGCCACACATGGCTGCAGGAAACCTTTCCCTGACACATCCAGCCCGGGGGGCATATTCTGGGCTGGGGGCTTTTGTGGCTTGCTTGGGGTTGGTTCAGGACTTTCCCCCTCCCTTTTCACTCTTCTTCTCAGGATGCCTCCAGAAGCAAGGCAGATGCAGTGCTGTCTGTGCCAGCCTCTTCTGTTCACATCCCAGAAGTGGCAGCCAGAACTGGCTCCTTCGAGGCCTCATGAATCCCCATCTATTCAAACTCATGACAAGAAACCAGAAGAGGAGCTACATCTCCGTTTCTGGGTTTGAGTGTTCTCTGATATTTCATCCTACTAAACCCAAAATACTGGCAGCTGCAGACTGACAATTCTAAGTTCAAGGGGCGACACAAGAGTTCAGGCAGTGTAGGTGCTTTCCTCAACCAAAGCAGTGATTTCCAGGTACAGCTCCCTCAGTTGCTCGTTTTCCTAGGAGTTGAGGAACAGCTGAGGAACCAAGATCAACACTGTACCTGCTTTGCTTTTTACATATTTACATTAAGCTTATGAACCTTCAGGAAACAGTATCCATAATGAAGGTGAAAGCTCCAGCTGGCAAAATACTCTGCTTTTGTGGTGGTTTAGAAATTGCAGCAGAGGAAGCTGCCCCGCTAAATCCCGATGCACTGGCACACGCGGCCGTGACAACACACAGGCACAATTGATTTAAGCAGGTTTCCCTCGTGCACTGGCAGAGATCTGCCAGATGCAAGGTTCAAGATACAGACACACCATGGACATTATTAGACAAGGAGAAATCCAAAGGAACAACTGGGGAGACACACTTTTCTTTTTTCCCCCCAAAGAAACTACTGGTTTTAATCTTTTCAATTTGATTTTTTTTTTCCTTTCTGTCTATTCAAGTTCAAAACTCATTCGTTCTCTTTTCAGGAGAGTATTTTCACTGTGTGATGATGAGGGGCAGCAGTAGATAAAGTTTGAAACAAAAGCTTTACCAGCTGCCATCCTTCGGTTCGTTTGTGACTCTCCCCACGCTGCCCTTTCTGCCAGGTGTTATCCACACACTGTTTGGGATTTACTGCTGGAGAGAAGCAGCACGACTGGGCATCATTATATTCCCTCCTCTCTGCATTATCACCAGCTGATCTTATCTACTTATTACAATTTATAAATACATAGATGGCCTTATGCTCCAGCCCCACTCCAGAAGGAGTGCCCATGAAATCACCCATCATTCTCCTAGCAGCCTCCTCCTCCTCTGTAGAAGGAGGAAAGGCAGCCCTGTGACAGCAACTGTCATGGATCTGGTGGATTCCAGGCTGACAGCTTCCAAAATCACAGACAACTCATGTTTAAATAGGCCCCTCATTTTCCTTGCTGGGGCTCAGCGGTACCAGAGAGACCTTGTCTAGGTCACAGACAACAGGAAAGAGGCAATTTTGCAGTTTTGTTAAGATTTTCCTTCTTTTATCACCCATCCCTATATCAGGAGAGCAACAAACACTCTCTGTTACCAATATAAATGTCCACTGCAAAATGGGAATTAAAGAGGCCAGTGTTTACAGCAGCACTGCTATTGGATGCCAAAAATAAGTCTGATGTTTCTATTCAGGAATAGGAAATAACACTCTGAACAGGCAAGTCACTCCCCAATGGACTTTCTTTGAATTTTCTCCAAATGCTATTTCCTTTTCCTAAATGTGGGAAATACTTCCTGTCTATGAAGCAGCACAACCCAAATGCTGAGCAGAAAATTAATAAAACAAACAAAAAGAAAACAAACAAAAGGACCTTTGTTCTGGAAAGAAATGGCACCAGCTCTGCTCAGGAAGCATAAAGAAACCCAACGGATGAGAGAATAGACAAATCCTAAATAGGTTTCATGTAAGATGATTAAAAGTGCTTCCTTTGCTGTATATTTGGCAACACATGAAATCTGAGTCAGAGATATATCCTCTTCCTTCCAGTGCTGCTGCCTGCACTTCATGAATAAGTAAATGATTAAGAACACTTCAGATCTGGCATTATCAGACACATTACCTGGCTCGTGTTGTTTCAATCACACCCCCAGCTCTGACCAGTGCAGGGGTTCTCTGTGTCTCCAACCCTGGCTCAGCTCCAGCGTGGAGCAAGAGGCATTTCAGAGTCCCCCAAACTCCAGGCTGCACCTGATCCATATGGATTTACAGCCCCCCACCTTCAACCGAGACACTCCTCACTCAATTCCAAGCTGGATCCATCCACGCTCACCACCCCAGGGCTTGTTTGTGCTTGTTGTCTGCATGTACAGTACAGCACCAGTGATCCCAATTTTCCAATCTACGAAACCTGGAAATTTCCAAAAATGCTCACAAAAGTTACCATATATGGATGTTATCTCATGGATGAAAAATACCTTTTTACAACATCTATAAAACTGTGATTATAATAAATGCTTAATTAATACATCAGGACATAAAGCCATTTATTCTCCTCTCATTTGCTATCATTCTCCCTGTTCAGATTTAATAATGCAAAAAGGTTGCTCAGATGCCAAATGGTAAAAATAATAAAAATACATTTATCATTGATATGAAAAGCAGAAATGCCTGGCAGTACTCCTGGCACAGAGAACACAGCCAAATTTTCTTAACTGAAATCCAAATAACATTTCACCAGAAAAATCTTCAAAACATACCAGGAAATATATATGATGTGATAGATAAAGCAGTCTGAGAAATGCACAGAGCACGGTGAAACAGGTGCCCAGAACAACCATTATTACAATATGCACAGTAAGGGGGGGGGGGAAGGGGCAGAGAGAGGAAAAAGAGAGAGAGGAAAAAAAGCTTTCAAAATGGTTAAATTCATGAGGGCTACAGAGCCTCAAATTGAAATTATCTCACTCTGCACTGATAAATAAAGTGGCTCTGGTACCTAAATCATGACACTAACTATACGTTTCGATTTTTTTAAGTAGTGATTAGGTGGATACTCAGGGGAACCTACTAGCCTTCACAGAGATAACAGACTCAACTTAATATCAACTTAAAAAGAGACTTGAATTCTAACCAATCTCATGTAATGAATTGAAATTCTATAGCTTTCAGAGGAAAAAAAAAAAAAAGATAAAAAAGCGATGTGGCTCCATTCTCTAACTTGCTGTCAGGAAATATAATTTGTGCTCTCGGTGATTCACCTAGCTCATATGCAGCATGCAAATTTATTTCCCTAATAATCAGACCTGGAGATTGCCCAAGAGGATTAATAGCATCATTCCTTATGACCGCCAGGATATTATGCACCTCTGACATGGAAAAATTGTGTTAGTTCTACAGAGAAAACGCAAGGATATTTGTCCTGCTAGACAATATAATAGGCTGGTGCATCATCAGATTACAATGTCATTTCAAAAACCTTGAATACAAATAATGTACAGTGGGGGAAATGTTGGTACAACCTCCCTTAATTCAGTAGCCTTGAATTCACATGTATTTTTTTGCCTGCGTTTTTTTATTTCTCTCCCCATTATAGTCTGTAGAACACTGCTAGGGAAAGGCAAAGGTATTTTATATTAAACCCATCTCTTTTTGTTTGTTCTTATGTTATTCTTTGAGAATAGCCTATATGGACACTGCAGGATAAAATAACATAAAATCCACGGCTTCCAGTTTTTCAAAGAGCTGAATACACCCACAGCCCCAGTACACTGTATTCCATATGTGAATACAGAGCAATTTATTTGCACAATTGCTTAATTTTGATTCGCAAGTCAAAGCAACGCGTTCTGCGGGCTCTGGCATTCACACAGGAAGAATTTTAATTTTTCAAATCTTTTTTAAACGAGTTGGTCAGGAAATTTTCTAAAAAAAAAAAAAAGGAATGTTTTCCGCTGTACTTTAGACCAAAGAACACCGCCTTGGAGACAAGACAAAATTTCATTATTATGCGCATGGGAGCAATAAGATTAGCTCCTATTGCTGCCCCTAAGGTGGAGCAGCAGGAGGAACCAATGGGACGATGCTAATGTGTATGTTAATAGTATTCTCCTCCAAGAAGTTGGGATAATTAAACATGTACCATCTCTTTAAGACAGAACTGCACACATTTTCTTCGGATGGGTGTTTACAAGATTTCCAATTTCAGGTCACAGCCATTTCTGAGATTGCTTAAGAAAGAGATGGGAATAACTTATCTTATTCATGTATTCAAAGAACCTTATAAAATGTGCAAAACATAACAGTTTTAAGGGGCAAAACATGCATCTTGCCTTGACAGACCTGCTTTGTTATGTGTAGTGTTGTACACTGACCTAATATATTGAACATTTTAAGCTAATATACCTTGTAGGAACCAGCCTTTAATGTGATGGATTTTATAGTATCTCATTAGGGTGTGTTTATATAACCTGATACTAAACACATTTTCAGATTCATGTTCCTTATTAAAATTGTGAGCTGTATTGATTTTTAGTTGAACAGCAACAGAGACATTTTAATATTAGGAAAGGCTGCTCTGAAGTTATTTTCACAGATCACAACTACTGTGACACAAACGGTGCACGTATCTCTCATCTTTCTTTACAGCCTCAATTAGAAGAATCAGGATGTGTTACCCCACCTGCTTTTCCATTGGCTGAGCAATTCTCTGCCTCCATTTAGAACGCCAAAAAGCATTTTTATTCATTGCTTTGGGGGGGTGTTATTTTTAAATATACATTCGTGACAAGCCCCCAAGCAGTATTTATATTTTTCCTTATGAAGAACTGTGTGTTTTTAAAAACAAAATACCTTAATGCATCTGCTTTTCAAGTTTCCATAACAAACTGAGCAGCTACAGCAATGTTTACTCTAATACAGCACACACAAAAACTTACCATTCTGAGCAATGTACAAAAAATAATGACTTTCACATCCTAATGTCTCCATTTTGTAAACCAGTCTTCAAAGGTAAATCTAATGTCAGCAATAAATAGAGTGGCTCCAATATTTCTCTGAGGAGTCACGGGGAAATAATGATCTTTGAGGCACTGTAAATAGTTTAAATTATTGGAAGGTCCTTGTAAGAAATGAAATATGAGGATTAAAAAAAATAAACTCGATTTCTCTATTGTGAAGTTAGGACATTTGGAGGTAGCCCAAATTTTAAATGCAAATATTTAGAGAGAGAAATTATCACTTCTGAGGCAAGCAAATCATACACTTATTCCTGACTCTTATTGATTTAATGAACTAGCTGTTAATAGAACGCCGCTTGGAGAAACCAAGAACAGCCGCGGAAGAGGAAGTGTTCCTTGCATTCCTGCAGTTTTAAAATCAACCCCTAAGTCTTCAGCAGGGAAAAGGCTGGAAATTAAATGGCAGCCATAGGAACTAGCAGATTTAATACAGCACTTGCCATTTAACTACACCTGTTACTTGTGCTACAGCACCTCAGAAGCAGTTCAGGAGTCTCCAGTAATTGCTAGATTTGGCCTAAGAAACTTTAGGTCTGAACTGGGTCTCAGAAACCAGATTTCCCTTAATTTTGCCCCTGGCATGCTATTCATTATTAAACATTAAAGTCCTGTCAATTACTTACTTCCATAGTTGATTATTATCCTGGTTATTCTACCAGCTAATCAACTCTTCTCTAACACGTGTCTAGCAGTGACTTTGAATTGATGTACAGAATATAATTATTTGTGCAAATTTCTTTTGTTTCTTGTTAACCACTGAAATTGGTTAATTACTTTAATCCCCACAACCCCTCAAAAAGAAAGTGTCTTGATTTACCAATTTATTTTTAATCAATATTAGGTTGAGCTTTGAAAGTTGACTAGTCAGCCAATGTAAGACAGTGCACTGAAAAGAAAAAAAAAAAATATTTTCTACATGTCCTTTAAAGCAGAATGAAAACACCTTCATCTGAAAGACTCTGGTAGCTTTATCAGATCCAAGGCTCTTCCGTTTGAGGTGTAATTATTTTACCATTATTACAAGCGAGGCTTTTAACAGAACAGTCATTCCCTCTCTTTAAGCAGTAAGTTTTATAATTTATTGCAGCTCTTTGGTCATCAACTCGCTATACAAACAGTCGGTCACCAGTGACCAATTACATTAAGGTTAAGCAACATAACTTTAAATTAGAAATAAGCTAATGTATCTTCATCAAGGGCCTGCTGTGTTTTCAGTGCTGTTTATGAGATGATACTAAATGTGGATATGGAGCACGCTCACTGGGACCAATTCCTATCGGCCTGAAAATGGAAAAGTCTTGAGCCTGCTCAGGTCCAGAGCTAATTAATGGGATAACATCTGCTTTACGCATTCTGCTGGAGTAATTTCTATCAACTTCACTGGGAAGATGCATGGGAAACTATCAGAGAAATAAGTATCTATGCTGAACCATATTAATCTGTAGTGAGTCTGGAAATGGGAATTTCAATTCTCCTATTATCCTAGGGATGGGCAGAGGGGGAGGACGAGGGCACAGGGCTTGTTTCTCGGCTGATCCAATTTCTGTGTTTGTAACAGATTGAGTTCTGTTTGCATGCACACACTTGCACACACACAGCAACTGCACGGGGCTGGCTTTGTCTCTGGGCTGGGGGGATTTTCAAAGGACACGGCGGCAGCCGAAGATGACCACGCTCCTCATGCAACAACCAGTTTTATACAGAAAGATGGTTAAGTGGTTTTATTACATTACTTAAAGACACAGCAAGAATGGCTAAAGAAAAAACACAGCACTGTAAAACAGGCTGCAAAAGTGATAAGACACTTATTTCATTTTATCGGCCTGTGGACAAGGGGCAGGAGTGTGAAGGGCCAGGCACCTACTCTGATCTGAGATTTAAATAAATATGACAGGAAAGGAACACTGACCACCATCAAAAAAACCAAAAACCAAACAAATCAGAAGCTTCTACTGAAACCCCCTGACTTCCAAATTCAGGCTCCCCTTAACCTGAATTTTATCACTTTGTCCAAAAACCACTGGTTTTAAGCAAGATGCTTAAAACTGCATTTTGCTAGTGAGTTTTTCCTGCTGAAGTCCTGTAGGGCACAGACTCTGACTGCTGAGGAGAGACATTACATTTTTATGCATGTATGCTTTTGTCTGCCTGTGCCTACAGATATGTAAAATGTATGAAACTAACGCCCTTTTAAAAATGTCTATACTGGAAACACATGTATATGTTCCTGCAATACACATTTATACCTAAAAACATCTACAAATATTCATGACTCTGTGTGTATGCTCAGAGAGAAAAAGCCAAAACAGAAACAGGTAAATGTCTGGAGTTTGGAGTGGCAAAACCAGAAGGAATCATATTGTTTTCTTTATATTATTATTATTGCCTAAGCTAGGATTTACAGGTTTAACTCTTTCAAGCTAATGCATACAAATGAATTGCATAGAGCAACAAAAAAGGAGGGAGGTCCTTACAATAAGAAAATGACATTAATAGTCATTCACCTTTACCTAAGAGGTTATGAGTTCATATGTCAGCTCTATGGAATATTTCTGTAATTTGTTTGCTATTGTGCACATTCTATGTATTTGTTTGCTACAAGGCATTGAAACATTCAGGCTATTGGGAATTAAATGCTTATTTGACTAACAATGCTTATCTGTAAATTAACAGTATAAAACATGGAGTTTTCTAACAGGCTGTCACTCACTTTTATTTAAGGAGATACTACTGAGACAAGGTTCAAGGTCTTCCAAAGAACTCTGACTTCCTGGGCTTCAGGGGGAAATACTGCTATTTACCTGATGTTTTTAACTCTCTTATATAATTGTGTAAATTACTGACATGAAGCAGTGCCTGCTTTTGTCATATGCAAATGACAACCACCCAGCTCTTCAGGAAGGAGCAGTGCAAAGCCAGAGTGGCTTTATCTTGAACTTGTGTTTGCAGGTGGCTGTCGGGAGGGAGCTCTGCGAGTGAAAGAACTGGATTTAAAGACTCACATATTGCAAAATTCCTCTGCGATCCATCACATTTGAGAGCAGAAAACACATTTGATTTTTAATTTGCTTAAGCATGCAAGATGGCCCACTTCAGCAGCGTTGCAATTTTCTGATTTGTGGGTAGGATTCACAGACAGCACACGGCTACTGTTCTTTTCCTTTCTCCTGGAACTGTGCCATGAGGCACCACGGTTGTAACAGGGGTGAATCTTCAATTCTGTTCGTCTCTCTCCCCTCTCAATGTTATTTGAACCCTTATTTTCCTTGAGGGGCTCATTCAGCTGTCCTAATATGTATACAGTGATAATATAGTCATACGCATAATAGAAAAAGAGCTTCAAAATTATAGTCAGCTTAGTAATAATGCAGTGCTGTGCTGGAGTGATTGGCAACTGTTGATCCAATTATATAACTGGTTGCTTCTGAAAATTCAGGGATATGGGACTGATATATAATGTGCTGTAAAGTGTAAAAGAACTGGACAGGAAATAAGGCGGGTTGAATTTTTTTGTGCTTTGATCAAATTAGAACCAGGTTGATGAAAGGAAATGCCTTGGGTTCTCTGCTTGAAGTTTTGTGTTATACAAAAGGCTCTTGAAATGATCAATTTTGCACATGTCACTCAGTAAGCTGAGAGAGAACCAGTGCCTGTGTGTGCCAGGGGGTCTCTGCCACAGCTCCCTCCAAAGCCACCCCGTGCTGGACACGAGGTTTAACTGAGATGCTCCGAAACGGAACCGAGGAGCCGAAGGAGGGACGATCACAAACCACAGCAATACCCCAAGTTTGCAGGTTTGTTTTTCAGGTTTCTGCTTGGCCCTCTGACTCAAGAAACACAGATCAGGAAAGACAGAAAAGGGTCATCTGGTGAATCCCTCAGAAATAAATGCAGGATTATCTTTGCTGCTGTTCTTTTAAGCATTTATCTGGCTAACTCACTAACTAGCTTTCATCCATTGTAACCCTCTGCCTGTCCCCTGCTTTTAAAACAGCCACTATTATTTATGAAGTGCTGTAGATGTGCAGTGAGAAGCACAGGGACTTTTTGCTCTTATTTTTCCTTGAGGACAACTTAAAAGGAGAGAAAAAAGCACGTATGAAAAGGCACCTTGCAGGTAAGGCTGTGGTTCTTCTGTCGCTTGGTCTGTCTCTGAAGAATGACTCCATAGTGGTTAGGCCTGTATGAGACACAACCTCTCTGGTACTTTTCTGGGATCAATCCCTCTGTACTGTGTGCTGCTCAATGTAGCGATTTAAATCCCACCGTTTCAGTCTTAATGCATTAGCATTTCAGCACTCCTCAAATACATGCTGGAAATCTGCCTCCTCCTCGTAATTCTTATCCCCAAATCAGGAATCGTGTAAGATTTCAAGTGAGGCACCTGAGTCCAGTACACACCCATACCTCTGCCAAAAATATAGTATGTCATTTACTGATAAATACACTTGGGGTGGCAGGGAAGAAGAAAGTAGGGAAAAAAATACTACCTTCCCAAGCCAGGGTACAACAAAATCCCTTGTGACACTCACAGCAGCAAGGAAAAGGGACAACTATTGAAGGAGCCTCCAGCATTAAAACCTGCTGAATTCCTGTTGCCCCCAGGATAATACCTGCACGGAAACTCCTTTGTTTTGGCATCATTCCCTGTGCAAGGCACGCCTCCAGAAAGCAGGGCTTCCAGAATAATATCCCAGGACAGGGAGCACCGAGGAGCCGGGGCAGTAACCTTCACCTAGGCCCTTCAATTCAGTTTTGTGTGAATTACAGCAAATTGCAGTGGCTGTTTGTGTTGGATGCGGAGCAGCTGAAAAGCTGCCCATCTCCCCACCAAAGCAGCACTTTGGGAGTTGATTTGTGTTCCCCAGGAACAGAAACACGGCGCAGCGTTGGAAATGACAGGACAGCACAGTGCAATTTCACTAAGAAGGATGCACAGGGTGTGATAGGAATAATATTTTTCCGAGTTTCAAGAGTGAAGTTCGAGGAGCTCTTCACAATGTGCATGTGAGATGCTGCTCCACTCTAGTGGCAGACACCCCCGAGAGCACGGGCTAATGAGGAATAATTGATAACGGAGGAGGCTCCTCCAGGCTCCCTGCCCGGGGCCCACTGACCCACTGCAGCACTGGGCCGTGTTTGCTCATCCCTGGAGCTGTGGATGGAGCGGCACAAGACACTGCAGGGAACGGCACCGACCTGGGTTTGGAGTCTTCTCACTCCCAGAAAACCCACTATATCACAGCAACTCATGTTATGAAAACATCCAAACAGGGTAAATGAACATACTTTAAATAATAGCTGATTTACATTATTTTCTGTACCGTTTTTCTTTTTTTTCCCCTTTTGTTTTTGTTAGATCACACTTAATATGATTCCACGACACCAATGCTGGGGATGAAATTGAAAGCTATATTCTTCTAAATGTGTTCCCAACATTCCATTTTTTACAGAGCTGCCAGGGGCTATTCTGCATTCCCACAACGGCTACAAATGTAACATATTGTTTTGCAATAAAAATTAGCTATAAAAGTGTGAAAAACGCCAGAGATCCAAATGTGAGAAACAAGAGAAGGGGGTACGGCTTTCGCACCCTTTTAGTGGACATTTTATTTATTTTTCAAATGGAGTAGACATATTTATAGCTACTGTATTTCAATTATCTCTAATTTCACACATTTTATGCAGATTCTAGGCATTTTAATTGCAAATGAGAAGGGAACTTATTTTTAAAAGTGGAGCAACACAACATTTCAGATCTCAATTTTAATTCCAAATTTATCCACATCACTGTTAAAAACTTTTAAAACCTCATTTACACTGCGACTTAAAATTAGGTGCGATTTCAAACAAAAACAAAAGACCTCCATACCTATGAGTTAGAGCGCCAAAACCTCTCTGACACGTTCTTAAATCTTTTCTTTCTGAATTAAAATTTTTAGGTAGGAAGTTTGGGAAGCTGCAATGACTTTATTAATCGGTGACACATTATTTCAACAAGAGTCAGTAATTTAATAGTATTGTCCATAACTGATGAAAATTAATACATTACTCGCCCTATTTTCTCTTTCTGTCTCCGTGCCTCCAATAACCCAGGGCATGGGTTATTAGCTCAATCCCTGCTCAGCCGTCACTCAGTGGGAAATTCTTCCAAGGGGATAAACCACAGCTCAGCCTTTGGCTGGATAAAAATTCCCACTGTACACTAAAAGCATTAGTGACAAATGCCGCTCTTTTCCAGGCGGTATTCCCGGTAGCTTACTCCTATGGAACGCTAATAAGCTAAATAAAATGTTTGTGACAAACTCAAAGCCACTTGAACCCGTGCTGGTCTTAAGCAGGGATGGTTTTCCAAAGGATCCTAGAGCTCCAAATTAACCTAACAGGTTTAAAATCGCTCATGTGCCTACGGAGCCTTCTAAGCTGAGAATCCACTGCTTGACTTCCTACTATCCAATGGAATAGATCTTTAAAAGTTCCAACTACTTACTGAAAGGCATGAAATAATTTTATTATAAATGGAAATTTACTGTCTGGAGCATGTGGAGTTTTTCTCTGCTTTCTTTCTATTTGGTAATTTATTTAAATGCATTCAAAAATGCATTCAGAAAATGAGACATAGCACTTTGGTTAAGACATCTGTATTTCAAACCAACATCTTCAGAACTGTGAGCAGCTCTGTTAATAGTCTTTTTATTTGATTAGGGTAATCTGCTGCTGTGCTGTCTTAATCTTTATCCACTACCTTTTAACCAATCAATATTTTAGGGTTATAGATTTGGAAGGTAGGCGATAATTTTGTAGATAAACTCTCTAGGCACTGCTGACATGGTATGGTTGCATATTTAATATCTTTTCTGAGGATTCACAACTCCAGCAATGTAAGAATCTGCCCAGGGTAAAAAAGAAAAAAAAGTTAAACCTTAAATTTTCAAAGCTGTGTGCGGGGATTTGGCCACCTGCCTCCTATTAATGTCAATGGAAATTTAGAGGTAAGAAAAGCAATGTCTTTTCCCTCAGATCATTTCTGCTTTGAAAGGAACCAGAGAACAAGAGAGAGGAAATTAAAAGCAACTTTGTACAACAGGCCGACACCAGCAAGGCCTGATGGTGAAGCAGGGACTGTACAGAGGCAAAACATTTATTCAATAAATGAATGAGCATCTCCACGCATATCAAAAGAGCCAGGTATGAAAAGTTCAGAAGGAAAAAAATTAGATTTTCTGGTTTTAAAACGTCATTAAAATATATCTTTTTTAATTTTGCTCAGCTGAAATTATCTGTTGCTTACGATATTAATTTTGCTGCAGATAAAATTAGTTGTCAGACCTCTGTTTATGGCCTAATTACCTTTTCTAAGGGGAAAAAAAAGGGCAGAAGAAATAAAAGGAAGAACAATAAAATGCAAAGTAATCTACTTTCCAGCAAGAGGGATTCCTAGTGATGTGTTACCTGCATGGACTTCACTAGAGCCATGCATGTGTTTCATACACATAAAAGCAGATTTACTTGGGCTGTTTTGTCCATCTGGGCAGTGCCAGCTTCTGCCTGCCCTCGTTTCCATGCCTGGGGACAGGCAGGACAGGCCAAATAATCCTCAATTATTTCTAGAGAACTGGGAATCTTGCAATGATTCTAATCCTTCTAATAAGAAAACAAGTCTAAGAAAACAAGTCAGGAAGCCTGGGGGCAATATCTTGGAAAAAAGGCACCGTAAATGACTAATTTCTTCCCAAAATGTTTGTCCACTTTGCTTCCAGTTTTGGAAAAGGTTAATGGATGTTTCATTGGTTTGAAGTGGGTGCCAGGAATGCCATTGCAAAGCCTTGTGACGACAGTGCCTTGTGGTACAGATGTCAGAAACCAGCACGTTTTGGTCACGTCTCAGCCTGATTCTTCAGCAAGGAGCAGAATAACAAATACTGAATATTTCTTAATAGCTCTTCACATTACGTTAAGCTCAAAATTGAAATTAATTTGTACAGCATTTCTGTTAATCGAGTTGCAGCCACAATGCCACCTAAATTGCAGCTCTACCTGGCACAGCTTGGGCACAGCACAGACAGAAGGTGAGCGAGCCTGGCCTCAGAGAGAGGCTGCTGCCCTTTGAAGTGTTCTGAGCAGCATTGCCATGAGATCTGCCCAGCTGCATTTTGGAATATATTTGACAAACAAAAAATTTGTATCTGTGTTCATTTCACAAGATATAAACGTCTCTTTCGTGGTAGGAGAAATCCTGCTCCCGGGAAGTGATCCTAACCTAATCTGACACACGGTATTTGTAACCGTACTTCAGTGTCCCAGCCTATTTACAGTGTTTACATAAAACCCCCCGAAATCTCCACATTCCCTGAAAAGTTAATCCAGTACAAATATTGACTGGCTGTCAATTGAGCATTATTGACTTGCTCCGGGACTGTGCTTTATTGCCTTAACTGATGAAACTTCTTTTCTTTGCTAAACTTAATTTCTTTTGGGCCCCCTTTGGATGAAATGCCATTTGTGAGACTGCTCCTCCTCCTCCCTCTGCCATGGGGCCACCTCTTCCACTCAGCTGGAGTGGTGGGACAGCCTCCAAACGTTGCAGAAGGAAGGCAACAAATCCACTCTGTATTCTACAAAGATGACCTGGCCCAACACTAGTCCTATCTCCTATAAATATTTGGTCCACACCAGCTCCAACACAGCAATTTCCTCCTTGGCTTGTACTGAGAAGTGTCTCCAGCAAGGCTGGAAGGGGCTGTTAACCCTCCTACGGGGCTGTGAAAAGCAAACTGATTGCCAGGAGCTGAAATTCTCACTCTGGCAGTCTATAACCTTCACTGGGAGGTGGTGACAGGTATTTTTTAAGGAATTCTAAAATTCTAAAAGCTAAAAACCTTGGATGTCTTGCATCTCTTTATCAGGAATAGTACAAATCAGCTTGCCCAGAAGCCAAAGTTCATGAAATACGCACACTCATCATGTTTTGAACACCCAAGAAAACATTATTTATCATTTCATTTTTTTTAAATCTATAGTCTCCAGATACAGCAAAACAGAAACCAAAAATAGCAACTTTCACAACATTCCCTGATTCTGCAACAAATTCCATCAAACGTTCTAAGTTCTGATCCCCAGGTCAAGTGAGACTGACAATAAATCTTAGGAAGGATTTGATATCGTTAAGCTGCAAAACCCAAAAATCCATTACAAAAGATTTATCCGAACGTATAAAGAATGAACCCAAAACGTTTCAGTCAGTGCGGGGAAGGACAAAAGGGTGGAACGGCAGACAGGGGAGGAAGGGGAGACCTTGAATGACCAAAGCCAGTTACAAAGCAAGTATTTCTCTCTGATCTCAAAACAACATTTCGGAAGGAATTTGCCCAAAAATGCAGTTAAGACAGAGATGGGGGTTTGTTTGTGAAGGAATGTACCAGAGCAGGCACTTACAGTTTGCAGAGCTCCATCTGCTTCTCCACACGGGGCTGCTCTTTGAGCCCTGCTCAGCTCCAGGGCAGGATTTGGTGCCATCATCTGCTCCTTCCTCTGTTCTCCTCAGCTGCCTGGAGAGGGGGGCAAGGAGAGGAAAAAACCAGGGATGTGTCACATTGCTACACCTTCATTTAATATTCCTTATAACTTTTTAAGTCTGGCTCAGGTGGGGAGACAGTCCGGTTCTTTAATCAAACGTTCTCAGATCATCCTTTTAGCAACTGAACAAAGTCATGACAGTTTTGCTCTCAGTTTGCCAACCACACGAGCAAGTTTATTCCTGCCTAGTTTATTTTCTTAGTTTATTTTAGCCCATACAAGTAATTTTTTCTACAAGACTTCTCTTCCTTTTAAATGAAAGGCTTTTTCTGAACATTTGACAAATAGAAGAATCCACCCTGTAACACCAGCTATGCCAAGAATGCACCTGCTCTGTGAAAATACCTTGGCTGGCTTGAATAAGGTTAATGTTAACATTTTCATTAGTTTATAAGTTTTGGGAGTGGGTTGCCATAATAACAAAAACAAATAAACAAAAAAGAAACCCAGGTCATCACAAATTTTACTTTTTTTTAATTAAATGTGGCTGATGTGTGAGAAGATTTTTAAATTTTTTACCATTCAAATCCTGCAAATGAATTCAAGGTGTCTAAGCCAGTTTAGTTAAGAGTCTCCATGCACAGAATTATAGCAGAGTCAGAAAGGCCCTGGAATCAAGGCTACAGGGGACCCCAGATGTATTTGAACAACCACAATCACACCATTAGCATGAGGCGCAAAAAGTGCCAAAACAAGACAAAAACACTGACAGTCCATATGTTCCAAAGCTTGGGTTTTGCTGTTGCTCACAATCCTTCCCTCCCCACATACCTGTACATAATAATAATAATCATCACCATCGTCATAAAAAATAAACCCTCAAGATCAAATAGTCAGCAGTGTCTTAAGAGAAAAGAAGACGACAGGCTTAGGAAACCAAATCCTTGTAATAAATAATATATGATGAGTTAAGGAGATGAACTGACAAAGTGGTGCACCTCTAATCTCTCCCCTGCAAGAGCGAGAAGAGCTGAATCACTCTCATACAACATTTTTCTTTGAGCGTGTTCAGGGGCTGCTCCTCCACTCCAGTTTCTCAAGGAATATCATGCTCTACTCATTTACCAGCCTGGCTAAGCCACACGTCAGCAGCAGAGTCAGTTTTCACCTGCAGTTTTACAGCATAAGAATAAAATTTTGGAACATTCTCTTATAAGGATATAATTGCTTATTTCAGGGCAGGTTTGAACTGGAGATGAGTCAAGCCACTGCAGCTCTGCTGAGCACCAAGGGCCACCTCACTCAGGATTCCCAGTTATCCTTTAGTCCAAACTTGAAATGACACCTCCACCTTAACAACAATTTTAAATAACAAACTACACCAGGCAAAAAAAAACCCCGCAGCGTGGCCGAGATGCCAGGCACATAAAGAAAATTAACTGGCCCATATTTCTGAGCAATAAAATCAATGTCACCTTTTTATACCTTCAGCCCCCTTGTCTAATGTCCCTCAGCAGATTCCTGCCAGTGCTGTGCAGCTATTCCAGGCAAGGCAGGGGTAAAGCCCCTGAGCAAGGACTTCCCACCTTCCACCAGTCCCATCCTTCTCTACTGACCACATCCCTTCAGTTTTTCCTCTCTCAGCTTTGCCACCTGGGCAAAAAGTGTCACTACAACATTCAGGACCTAAAAGCACAGGAGCGCATCAGCTGTTGTGAAAAAATATACACCTTCCAAGTAATAATTGTTGGAGGAGAGAATGATTTTTGGTGTGGCACATCACACAGGAATTTATTTTGTTAGCCCAAGAAAGAACTTCAACTTTAAAGGGAAGGGGAAAAAAAGGAATAAAGGAAGAAAACAATAGAAGCAGAGTGTTTAGTCAGTGATAGAGCAGTAGATTTCAAATTCCAAATTTTTTTTTTTTTGCATTATTTTGACTTTATTATTACTGACTTATTACTTTTGACTTATTTTAGTATTGCAGAGATTTTTCAACTGTGCAACAAACTCCAGGAACAACTGTGCCCACAATTATGCCTAAATGGAGCTGTTACTGGTCAGCAGCTCAGAGGACCACACTGACACAGCTGAGACCCATAATCCAAGTCAAACACACACAAGTAGGAGCACTAAGGAAGTGTAAGAAGAGTATTAAGGGATTAAGAAAATTCTAGAAAAAAGCTGTGTCAGTGGCAAACACAAGTAATTGGTTTTCCAAGTTTGACTCTTCTTCAGTGGTGTTAGGGACAACCCCAAAGAGAATTTAGAAATGAGAATATATTCTGCAAAATATTTGCTCGTGGCCCAGTACGTTTCTGTTAAAATCAGCTCACCTCCCAAATCCCTGTTCTCCTACACTGTATCCCACACTCGTGTTTACCTTTTCCCATTGCTGCTACATATTTTTTCCCTGCTGAAGTCTTTTATTTTCTCACCACAATGAGAGTGGGTGCCAAACCTGTGGCTGGTTTGGCCTTCCCAGTGCAGAGCAGTGGGAAAAGGAACCATCACTGCAGTGACTGACAGCTATTGCTGCTGGCAAAGGCAGGAACTGCAGTTGCATTTAAAAATGATTTTAAAAAAAAAGGAAAAAAAAAAAAGGCAGGAGAGGAAAAGGGGGGAAGACACCATTTTTTCAGCCCAGCTATTTGAGAGATAATTGCTGTAATTTTGTCTCTCCTCAATCTTCTCACTAGGCAAGCTTACCGAGGAAGGCAGATTTCTAGTTCTTAAAAGTGCTATAATTCACACTTTTCTAGAAGAAGTTTGATTAGTTTGAAATTTACACTTGACCATTACAAAATTCTAGGACAAGAACTAAAAAATGAAAAAAAAAAAAAAAAAAAAAAAAAAAAAAAAAAAAGAAAAAAAAAAAAAAAAAAAAAAAAAAAAAANGTCAAAGAAAGAGAAACAGACAGACAGACCAAAGGAAAAAAAAAACCAAAGAAAAGAAATCAAACCCCATCCCCACTGCTGGAGAAAAGAAAAAAAAAAAGATTTTCACTTTGTCTGGCACAGTGTTTTCATGTTTTTTTAAATTGCTCTGTATTTTCACAGCTTCAGATATTTCTGAAATACGGAATTTGCATTTTCTAGGTGGGGAACACTGCCAAAGTTGTTAATCCCAGGCAGATGTAAAGCTGCACCACTATATTGTGATGTGGCTCCTTAAAAACGACCTAAAAGCATAAAAAAAAATAAAAAACCCACAACAAAACAACCACCCAACAACCACCACAAATATTCACTAACCCATATGGTCAATAATTGCTGTTTAATAGTCCTCCTATTACAAACCTAAAAAGCAGCAGCCAGAATTACCAGTAGAGTATTAATAAACAGGAATGAGTTAATAGTGCATAAAGGCCTTCTAGTGGAACAGTGGGGGAGTTGAATATTCTTTTCTTAAGTCAGCTGTAAGTAATTACTACATGGTGTGCTTCTGACTATTACCATAACAGAGCAATTGGACGTGAAGAATGGATAATAGTATGGACATGGAGGTATTTTTAGAATATCAGCAGCGAGGCAGGTAAATGCCCTACCCGGGCACAAACCTTTCAGTAAGTTGAAATAACTTTTCCTAATGACACCTAGCCTGGGCAGATTTCTGAAAAGATCAATCTAATAAATTATTAAAGTTAACTTTATAAAGACATGTCTGTGATATGTAAATAAGGGAAACAGCAAAAAAATTTCCCAGACGTTCAGCAAGCAGGCAGCACTGCAGTAAGTGCATAATCACAGGTTTCTGCGTTTCCTTCAGAGCGCTGCCTTCCTCTGTCTGAACGCGGACCGTGCTCCGCTCGCCTCCATTGGCTGCTCAGTGAAAACTCCAACATTCCATCAGCAAGGGGGACTGTGAGTGCAGGAGTTGTGGGGTTTGGACAACTGAGCTCATCCTCAGTGATTTAATGATGCATCCCATTTGTTTTAAGGTATCATTGTGGGAGCGTTCAGGGAGACACAGCTCCGCGTTCCTGGGACCGTCCATCCCGTTCTGCAGCCATGGGCAAGTGCAGGAGGAGATTTTGTCCATCCCCACAATAAACGCTGCCATATAAAACCAGCTTGAGCCTTATTTCAGAGAACAGTAATTTTATAAATGCACTGAAACGTAATTTAAGGAGTATTTTGAATTTTTCAGGCTACAGGTCTTTCTCCTGCTATGTTGCTACACAGGGCAGATGTTGATTTTTCAATTTGCAGGTTTGTTAAGCATCATGGAATGTTTTGGTTCTCAATCAAGAATATTCTTCCCAAGTGGTTGCAAAGTCCTATGCCTGAAAATAAATGCATGTCCTTTTTGTTTTTAAGCAGCACATGTTCTGCATTCAATAGAAGCAGAAAAATAAAACTGATAACGTGATGCTATTTATTGGACCAATATATGCATTTTTAGACTTAGGCTCTCAGAATGCAATGTATTTGCAGGTTATTGTCTACAAACACAGTTTATATATGGCAAGAGGCAGTTTCATTTACAGGGTGTCATACCAACAGTTCTGCTCAGGAAATTCTGCACTGTGACAATCCTCGGTGTTGTGTCCATCCACTGATGTGCCCCAAGAGTGGTCAGCTCCCAATCACCTCATCAAAGCAACAGCCCCTGCACTGATAACATTAATGGTGAACAGTCTGTGCACATAAAAGGATTTTAGGAAGAGGGAATGTTTCTCATTTGCATGCACACCAACAGACAGGATAAAATAATTTTGGCTCCCCTAAAGACAGAAAAGATTGAGCTGCTGAGTTCCCCCCCAGTATTTTCTACATTCAACAGCAGTTTCTGACTAATCTGCTGCAATGTCATTGGTATCAGTCCTGGATTTCTGTGCAGCAATCAGAGAGAACCACAGAAATCACATTGTGCCACATCCACCTCTGCATAAAGTTGCTGACTTGAGGGCATTTCATCAAGATGGGTTTGGCCCTTTGCAGTCTTCTGCCCCATTAAATCTGAAGATTATGTGTTGTTCTTAGTCACTCCACTGTTATCATAATGGAGAGCTGATGTTATAATGCGGGTCAAACAAACAGCTAATTGTTCTTGGGCATGGCTTGAGCAAAAACAGAATGGAGAGGCTGGAGACATTAATAACAGTACTGGGTGCAATTATAATAGATAGCTTCTATCAGAGGATTTAAGATCACTGTGCGAGCCTTGCAAGCACATTGCTAAGTGTTTTTGATACTCCCATTTGAAAGTGAGACCATCAGCTTAAGACTAGGCTCATACATTTAGATACTGGAGCAGGGAGAATGTAAACAATCAAGAAAACCATACAGGAGAGAAGGCAAGCCCTGGAGAGTCAACTCAGAACCAAAGTTCGTGAGTGTGTTTTTTAACAAACAAGCTAAATAAAAAGAAAATAAACAGGCAACTCTGAAAGAATAAAAAAAAACTACCCCACATATGCACTGAAGTTTGGCAGTTGTGGTTTTGTTTTTTGGGGTTTGGTGTTTTCTTTCCCCAAAATTAAAACAACACATTTGCTACGCTGGCACAGAGAAACTCATGTGAGTGGCTGGAGCTCTCCAGTCACGACCAAGACTCAGCACATTGCAGGAGCAAACTTTCCAAGAGTAAGGAGTTTCAAACAAAGGACTGACTTCTCACATGCCTAGAAAGATTTTTGGGTTATTTCTGGTACTGCAGACACACTCAGGCACACACTTATTAGAATATTAAGCAACAATACCCCAGGCTACATCCTGTATGGAAAAATTCTATGGAGAGGTAGAGACTTACAGCCTTAAACAGGCAAAGCAGAGAGAGGGTGAGAAAAGACAAAAGTCACAAAAATACAGCCAGAGTCAAGGTCACCCAAACTGACTCAGAAACTGATTATGGGCAGAATAAATCTGCAGCTCTGGAGCTGACACAGGAAGGAAAGGAACAGGGGAGGACATGGCAAAATATGAAAAATAAGGTGACTTAACACTGCTGAAAGAGTTTCACCACATGAGAAAACAACACAAAATCTGACCTAAGAAAACTGTCAGCCAGGAAGGAAGGCACGGAGTGCATGAGAGCAGGGTAGTTGCAAAGACAAACGTTTTTCTCTTTTGGTGGATAGCACCGCAAAAATATTGTTGCCCAAGCTCCCTGCACCTTTCCATTCCCCAGCCACATTGTTCAGAGGTCTTTCTGTAAAGACCAGGAGGGATGCAGTCAGCAAAAAGAAGACAACAGAAGCATTAGCACTTGTCTAGGATGTCTGAGGTATTTATGGAGAATAAAATTCAATTGTCTAAATTATCAGCCCTAGGGAAATTGTTTTGGAGTTCTCATTCAAGCTGTTACTCAGGATGTATTTTGTCCTTCAGAACAACCTGAAGCCTGTCCTGCCATGTGAATTCTTTGAAAATAAGATAATGGATTATTTTAAAATTATTCTTCAGGAAGACTGGGTATATTTTAAAGTTTTCCATTGAGACACTCTGGCCTTACATATTCCAGCTTAAAACAAAGTGGAATCACTGAATCAGTAGTTATATGCAAAAATATTTGGGTTAACAAAACACAGTCCCATTATACGTTTCTATAACTTCCAGAAGAATCCACAAGTCATCTGACACCAACTTGGATATCTCTCGAGAAAGTACTGAGCATATTCCAACCTCCCTCAGTGATGAGCTCAGTGCTCAGGTGTTTAAGGTCCACGATTATGCATCATTTGCTCAAAATGGCCTATTTTTGCTTTCATGCTCTTGAATGAGACAGTAAAATGGACCACTTTTTCAGAAAATCAGAACTGAATCGCTCATGCATGGCTGCAGTCATTATTTGTATTTCACTGGCATCTCAAGATCTCAGGCAAAAGTGGGACACTCATCTTGGAACATGGATTAAGAGACATCACCTTCCCCAAAGACCTTTTACTTAGATAAGAGACATGCACGGGAGGAACTCCATGGCATCCTTACCTGATATCCCAGAGAGAGATCAGTTTATCTGTGCCTTTTTAAAGTATGTGACAAAACCTTGCAAAGGGTGATGAGGGAAGAACTTCAGAGATTGAAACAGTTTTTAACTGTTAACTGGATAACTGAGGGTTGGACAAACAGCAAGGGCCATCATACACTGCAACAGTTCCCAGCTGTCAGCTGGGGATGCCCAACCCAAAATAACTTTTAAAAGGCATTGCTCTCCCATTTCAATTAAGTTTTCCACATTTTTACTACTTGCTCTTGGCCGGCCAGGAATTCACCATGCACAACTGCTGTTCATCTCTCACACTGCACTGTAGTGTGTGCGCTGTGACTCGAGTCCAACTCCTGATTTCACGCAGCATCACTCATTAACTGAGCAAAGCTGACACCAGCCTGCTTCACTGGAACACAACAGCCGGGCCTCATCTGCCTCCCTTGAACTGACAGGATGACCTGGGAATAGTCCCACCTTTCCCTTCCCTTCTTTTTCTGTTTTTCCTTCAGCTGCTGCAAACACGCGCTGCATTTTCCTGCTCTGTTGTGCTATCACTTCTTACTCTCCAAGCACACTTCTTTTCTTCTCCCACCCAATTAATCCTCCATAATTACATATTCCCTTAAGATCCTTTCCTCTTTGCCAGGATTCTTAGTTACCCCTAACAGGCCATGCACTTGCAGGTACCATCATTTGCCCACCTGATCCCATTTCTCTGGGTATGGCAGAGCTGGATAGGGAGTTTTCATTTTCTCTTAACTCTTCACCATTTTTGTTAGGCTGTCCCCAGGCTTCTTGAAATAAGGGGGGAAACAGTGCTCCCCTGCCCCATCCTCACAGGGGCTGTTAAAGAGGTTCAAAATTCGTGGGAACTGAGCATGCAAAACCAACCCTGAAGGCCAGAACTGACCATACTCTGAATGAGGAGACTTCTTAGAAGAAAATTAAGATTTAATCCACTTAAAGTATACCAGTCAATTGATAGTCTGTGTGCCACTGCATTCACTTATCCAATGGCAACAAAAATAACGCAGCAATTACACTCATAAATGAAATACTATATACAAAGGATTAGCTCAAGCTTTCTGAGCAGAATTGGACTCTCTAATAACCACACAGCCTGCCTAAAAAAACTAAATAAAGAGAAAGTCTCCCTGACATGCATTACTGACATTTATATAGTGCCACTACATAAGCAAATATTTTAACCTTTATCTGCATTTCAGTATTTCTCTTAGTTTCTAATAATCACTTTAAGCAGTTCTTAAATTAAATGCTGCTACACTATTCCTCAGAACTGCAAAACCAAAACAAAATATAAGAGCATTTTTAAAAAGATGTAACAATCAGCAAAAACGATGCATAAAGCCATTATTTTTTGCTGGGCTTTGTTGTGACAGTTACCATGGCCAACCCATTAACATATTTGCTGTACAAGTATGGTCATTCCACGGCCTTAATTAACTTTCAAGTGGAGAGTGCTGCGGCTTTACCACTTATTAAATATCCACTACAATAAGTTACAGTTTTACCCTTCCAACCTCACTTAGCCAAGACACCCAGAAGAACCAGCCTTCCATCTGACTGTAATTTTGTAATTGCTTTTTACTGAAATTATGTTGAAACTGGACCCCCTATGTAAATGTATTTTGCCTGGTTCATCTAAAATTGGCCACCCCTAATCAGATCTGGTTGATATTTGATTGAATAAGTGGAAAATTAAGTTTCTCTCTGATAATGCTGTGCTTTTGCCTCCCTTTCATTATGTATAATGTAAGCATTTTGGGGCTGGAATCTGAAAGCGTGCCCCCTAGAGAACAGCAGCAGCCAGGCTCGGGAAAGCTGCTGGGAAAGCTGAGCTGCTCCAAGTGCAACACACAAACAGCGCGGTTACACCGAGCACAGCTAATTCCAGCTTTATTCGGGAAGAAAGCGCCACGATTGGAGATTGAATCGAGGCAGAATTAGGTTTTGTGATTAGCTGGGCTGAGCTGCTGAGGTGTATTCATAATGGTATCATTATTTCCACGCGTGAGCATCGTAATGCCCTGGGTGTTTAGACTTGTACACTGCTAGCTAAAAGCAACCGGATCCACCTCCACCAGGCGCTCCACAGGGTGTGAAACAGGACTCGAGGTCGGGGAAAAAATAATTCCACAAAGGGAACACGTGAAAAGGCCATAGGAGTGCACCACTGAAAAATACATAAAAATGCAAATTTCCCTAAACTTCATCTTTGGATGGACTGAAGCATAAGTGAGAACTTCAACAAAGCTATAGAAAAAGATGACAGGTCTGAGTTTCAGAAATTTAAGACAGCAGTAGGATTAGACACTTTGGGTTGTCTTCGCATACATTTCTTATGGGAGTTAATTCCATTTGACATGCAAGACCAAAGCAAGATTACAGAGGCATAGCCCCATGGCGAGGTGTATGCTGTAGCTAAAAGCTGGGATTTGAATAATTGTGCAGGCTTACTCCAAGAATCAGGCGAGAACAGAATGAATGGATTATTACAAGGAACTTTGTACATTTTTAACTGCTGGACTTAATAAAATACCCTGTGTGTAAGACTGGTATTATGGTCCTTTGCACTCACTCTGGTTGAAGTTTGTGGTAGGATCTATCAAACAGGAGAAAACACAGAAGCTGTTAAAAAAGAATGTGCGATGAAGAACTGGGCAGGGCTGTGCCCCACGCCATCTTCTGAGGGAAGCAAATCTGGAGAGCTTTAGTTCAAAATATTCAGGCCCTAAAAAGTTAAAGGGAATTCATTTCCTGCATAAAAGAAGGTTGAAGGAACACAAGAGATTAGATCGAAAAAATGAGGGGACAAAAAAAAAAAAAGAGAAGAAAAAAAAAAAAGGCGAGTTTTTATTTCACTGTTTCAGCTTGTTAGCCAGATCATTTATTACGGAGAAAGATTACTAATCCACACATCATTTTTTTTTAAATTGACCTCTTCCCTTTGTGTCTGTGGAAGCACTTGTCTGTAAAAGGAGGTAATAGCTGACTGCTCCTTAGAGTCAGTGATGCTTAATTAACTGTCCAGTGAGAATTATTGAAATACTTATATAATTCTTATTTAGCACTCATTAAAGTGAGGGATACAAATGCTGGACAATGAGAGGTTCAGGAAGGCTTTGAAAAGAGGGAGTTAGTACTCTAATAGCAAAGAATTATGAAAGCCTGCCCATTAACAGTAATAGAGCAGACCTTTCATTTTAAAAGTCACTGACTCAGATCTGGACTTATTTGATATTTTTTTAAAAGCTCCTTCATCCAACCCCCCAGCAACAGACGATCTCCTGCCATCGCTACCCAGACTGTGCAGCAGGTGAGCCAAGGAGGGAACTGGAGCTCTTCTCCCTCCCTATGCCAAACGCTGTGGCTGCTCAGCCCACATTCCCTCAGCTGGTTTATAGCACAGCTCCCACCCCCCCAGCTGCCCACAGCCCTCCAAAATTCACCAGCTGCTGAGAGGCTCCAACAGGTACAACAGAACCAGTGCAGTGATTTGTACCACATCAGTATCAGCAAAATACGTGGACTGTCTTAAAACAGGACTTTCCTCGCATAAAACACATCCACGATTATCACTGCATAGAAGGAGCATCTCCGGTGATTCCCATTTTGCCCTAAAAAGTAATCTCCATTTCATTTCAATGGGTGCTTTGGAAGCACGTCATGAATATCCTGAATAATTTGGCAGCTTCCAAAAAGGAGATGAAGAGGCTGCTGGGTACCGAGCAACGGCGAGATTCAACCCCACCTGTAACTTCCTGTGTAACAGGCTACTGTACAGAAAACGAACTAAATTCATCAGTACCCTTTGTGAGACAAAAAGAACATGCATGGGCATCTTCCAAGCCCAATCAAATCTCTTCAGAAATAGTTGGCTAAAAAGAATTAACTGGCCCAACTTCAGAGGGCTTCTAGTTGCCCAGCTGGGTTTACAGAGGCCCCATGGATCAACAGTTTGTCCTCAGAAAATTCACCAACAATAAGGAGCAAGTTCACCATCGCTGTTTAGAGGCTTTGCAGGTTCATTCCCTCTCAGAAGGTGTGCTGCATTCCTCTCTCTAATATGGATATTGTCAAAAGTTCTTGAATCTACAGGAATTCACTTAGAAATGAAGCTCAGATATCCTTTCTATTCAGATAATGATTGATGAAACACGAGGGAAAATAAATTGAATTATGTTAAATCTCCCAGGGAAACATAATTAAGCTGTAAAGCATTCCCTTGAAATCCTTGTAGCACTCAGGCTGTGTCTCCTACTACATGATCAATAATAATATTAAAGACAATTATTTTGAAGGACTGGCATGAACTTTCAGCTTTTACTATGTTTTATACTATTAAAAGCTAAGGATTTGCTTGGCTCCTATATCTGTGAAATCCTTCTATAATTCCAGCACAAGGTTTCTAATGCATCATGGCTGGGACTTTTTCCTTCTTTATTGGTACCTAACGCAGCTCTTAAATCTAAAATCTGTATGTCTGTATATAGTTCAGTATGAGACATTACAAAAACCATACTGAAGATAAAAAACATTACACTCTCACCCTAAATCCAGAAGCTGGCCAATCGTATGGATTATGCTGGCTTCAATCCCACTTTAACTGGAATTCCAAGCATTAAATATCTGTACATGTCAATTTGATTAAATGACCACCAAGATGTGCCTCCATCACCAAATCAAAACACGACAAAACACTTCCAGTTTGCCAAGTAGAAGATGAAGCAAGAATCCTGGGAGAAAAAGCACAGCAGACACATCTAAAAAAAATTTGGGATCAGGAGATGATAGGAAGAAATCTAATTTGATACTAAAAGGAAATAGTGGCAGCAGTTTTCCAAAGGAATTTTGTTATAGATAGAATTTGTGGACAAAAAGGCCTGGGAAAAAAACCTGAGCGGTGAACCATAACTCTTGTTACTATAACAAAATTAAGTAGATGATGATTGTGTGTTATTAATACCTACAGATAAATATAAATAATTAATGTGTCATACACATGTATTTTTAGTATATATATTTATGAACACATATAAAAGACTATAAATATATCCTGGTTTTAACACATCTTGACCAGAAACATTAATTCAAATGCAATTGCGAAAATGACATAAAAAGCAAGACAGTTCTGAGCAGCTCTAAAATTCAATCCCAGGCACCATCCCTGAAGAGTGACCAAGACTTTCATCAAATGTCATAAGCTCTGAGCTGCGGATTTTTTCAAAGAGAACTCTCACTGGGCAAACAGCTTCCAGTTCCAGGAACGCTTGTCAAGCTCACAGGTATGGAAGGGAGACGGACTTCTCAAATGAATTTGAAAGTGTATGTTACAAAGAACACAAAAGGCTTCCTCAGAAAGCAGATATTGGATTTGGAACACTAAATACTATTATGAAAGCATCAAATCCAGCAACAATAATTAGAATACCTTGGTATTCTGGAAACTGCAACAATAGGCGTAAGTACCAGGATCCAAGATGTAAATAAGTCGGGTGTTTACTTGTTCTTTTAATAACAGAGGCATTGAGAAGGCAAATTTCAGACCCTGCAGAAGAAGGCACATAATTTCTCCACAGAAAGATTCATAAATGAGTTTCATCCTAAGAAAGATCAGAGTAAAATATACGAAGCAAGATGACATAATGGACTGTAGCTTCAATGCAGCCCCCAATGGCCCCCTGTTCTGCAAACCAGGCTGTGGGTAATTGAATGTAAGACAGAGTAAAAATACAGAAAAGGCCAAGCTGGAGAATAAAAATGCAGTGTGTGTAACAGCACTGAGAGGAGTACAGCTCTGTAGAACTGATTAATAAGAAGAGCAGTGAACAGTACAGAGTGGATTTGCAGAGATTAGAATGTTGCAGGCTTTGTCCAAAGATTGTATAAAGTTCTTATTGGTTTTGAATTTAAATAGGGTAAAATTTATCTAACACTATTAATGTTTCCCTTTGACCTTTAAATATCTCTTGCCTCCTCCCCCAATAAGAACACTTTAAAGCACAGTGTGTTTACCCTGCACTGTTTTTCACCTCCTGAACACGTGTGTCCGTGTGCACACGTGTGCACAGCCTCTTCTATGCCTCTGCACTGTCACAATGGCACTGTCACAGCCATTATGGACAAACCAACTGACACTGGCAGCCAAAATCATGAGGACACACACTTTGATAAACCTTTCGAGTCATGTTCCTGCATCAAGAAGGGCAGAAATTCCACATACAAGACTGCATGACAGCAACTTGGTATTTTTGGTTTCAAATCTCTCACAAACACCCCTGGTGGGTCGGGCATTGTAGCACGTGGCAGCTCCACCTCAGACAAGTTTAAGTCAGCAGTGAGACATTTTTATAAAGATAGGAAACATAAGAATGGACTGGGCAGTAAAACCAAGAATAATATTCAAAAAACCAGAAAATGACAGGCAGCAACAGGACACTGAGTGAAGATGACAGCATCAGAAAAATACAACATTCATGACAAGTTAATGAGAGTCCATCATTACAGACAGAATTAAATATTTAATGGATAGATTGCAGGAAAGGCACGAGAATGCAGATTTAATTCTCTGGTTAAAATGCTGCTTTCAAGATGTCTCTGAGGCAGGACTACCATACATCAGCTACTGTGTTGTGGAGAAGGTATAGGTCTTCATCACAGGAGAAAAGGAGCTGTACTCAAGTCTGGAAACACTCACAGGAGCTACACATGGGGAAAACAGGTGGGGTTTATTTTCATCACGGTAAAATATCTTCCATGGACTTAAAACCAGGAGAGAAAGCCACAAGCACAAAGAGTGTTCCTAAAGCCAAAGCACATCAGGACTAGCTAAGAGGAGCTATGAACATATTTAAAACCATCCCAGAACTTCCAACATATAAACACACTGCCAACAACAGAAATGCTGTTTTTCAGTCCCCAACCTCCTGCCACTGTGGAAGGGTCAGAAAGGATTTTTAAGATGCAGCCACAGCAAACTGTGTTTTCTCATCCAGCTTTCCTTGTCTAAAAGATGGAAATCAGACACCCCGGAGCCTGTGGACAGGGAAAGGCAGAGAGAACAAAGTGAATCACCTTGGGGAGTGACTGTGCAGAGCCATGAGGATTAGTCTAGAACATGGTACTGGGGAGGAGAATCCCACATCACACACACATCCAGAAAGCTGGAGAGTTGGCTTAGGTGAGTCTCCCCTTCAGGCAGCCTTAGCTGCCCCTCCTCTGGGCATTCTGGATACTTCCGTGAATTCCCCTCTGGAGCTTGAGTAAATTTCAGGCTTTGGAAAAAATGTGTATAATCTGTTTAACAGGTAAAAGATTAAAGAAGACAATAGTAATTTTAAATGTAGGTTTTCCTGCCTCCACACGTGTTCACCAATGGCTTTTCCTATATACAAAGTTGACTGAAGGGAGGGGTGGGATTGAATAACAAATTGGTGTGATATAATCACATCACTCACAATCACATAATGGACTATATCCCAATTTTCAAAAGGCATAAAGTATCCTCATTAATACGATAAGTGCAGCAGTCAAATCAGTACTATGATTTTATCAGGGTTTTTGACTGTACATGAATTAGAATATAAAATGCATACAGAATTTTTAATGGGAAGGCTTTAACATTCTATGAATGTATTTCTTACTGTCATTTACATCGCATTAAAGTGAAATTCCACATAAAAGCAGAAAGAGAATACTCTACGTCCTAAATTACAGTTTTTCATAGTTGTCATGTCCACATACTGGGAATCTTATTCACAAGCTGTAATAATATCTTAAATCTGAAAAGGGTACGGTGTTGCTCCGTTTGTTTGGTATGGCTGGCAAGTGCAGTTGTCACACAACAAGGTCACATGGTCAGGATGGAGCCTACAGAGATTTTTTGGGGGATGAAATTGTATTCCCTGCCTGTGCTAAAACAGGTTGCTAAACCCTCTGCTTCTCATTCTCAGCAGGGCACCAAAACTGTTACCATGTTTACAGAGATGCTGTTACCATCTTCTTTTAGCTCTTTTCCGCCTGCCTTGAAGAACATTAGTTTAAAATAAAGTTTGCCAACAATTATTTTTCTTTAAACCCAAAAGGATGCATTTAGTCTTCTCTAAGTATGCACTATTTCTGTATGCATTAAATTTTACCATGAAAACCAGCAATATCAGTTTTTACAATCTGTTTTCTCAGATCCAGTAGTTTCATGCTGCCTCAGATTTGATTAATCGCAAAGAAAAAGAGGCTGTAAACTCAGATTTGTTTTATACTCAAACCACCTGGCACAGACCAAGCCATGTTTCTGACCAATATATTATAGCTGGTCTGAATTCTCCTCCACGCATTAGTTCCTTCCACAGGAACAGCAGCCACTGGGTGCTGAACACACAGGAATCCCAGAAACTCTTAGGGGAACACTGATATTCAACCCTGGACTTCTTTCCTTGATTAAAACAGGTATTTAGATGTTCATTGTTCTTCTTTCTTGTAATGTTCTGAGGTTGACAAAGGCATCACCAGTGTGGGATAAGCTGCACGATTCTAGAGTGTACCGAAAAAAAATGCTGGACTTCAAATGGCAGAAAATCATAAGGTCTTCTTCTCTGTTTTCTTCTAATTTCCCAAATATTGAATCCTAAATTTCTGTTTGTGCTGCCTCCCCTCTCCACCCCCGAGATGCACTGGCATCTACAAGCACTTTTTTCAGCATATCAGGATACAAATATTTGGGGGGAGGAAAGATATGCAGCATCTAAGCACCTGGGGAAAAGGAACAGGAAATATTACTGGATTCATGACAGAAGCAGCCACAGCTACAGCTGCATCTCCTGCCTGTGAATTTACAGGTACTTTCAGGCCAGAGAGCAGCAAATATCAGCACTGCTATATTCAGGTTCTAGGAACCATTTATCCACGCCGGGGCAGGAATGTTGCTTCTTGAAAGAACCACACAGGCTGTTGCAAATGATCAGTGCTGGTTTTAGCACTGCATAAATCACTACAAGACTAGGGACTTTTATTTAGTCAATGCAAAATAAAAAAATTTGTAGGAAGTGATACCTCCTGCAAGTGCCTTTTTGCAGAACAAACGCTCTGCAGCTCGGTGCAGAGAAGGAGATGGGAAAGTGAGAGTGGTGCCTCTGCCTGAATGTGCCAGGAGCAGGTGAGGAAGGAGAAACTCCCTCCCTCCTTTTGTCTCTGCCCTTGATGCACACAACCACACGTCCCCAAGTCACTGCAAGTCTTTATGTCAAATAATCATCATTTCAGCTGCTTTCTGTACTCTGTCATATTGTGCAGTTTTCACCAGGAAAAGTCAAAGTACTCCTAGCAGGCATGTCCCACTGTTGGGAATGAGGACTTGAGAAAATCTACCATTGGCTAAAGAGCTGCAGAGGAAAAGCAAATCTCACCCATCACAGGTTTCTTAACGTGCCTGAATTCCTGTGTGAAGGTCTGCAAGGTAAGGTGTCACTCTGCTGCTCCAAGTCTTTCTCCTCCTTGCCAAAATCCATGTTGAAACCTCATTTCTATTACCCTACTTGTGGCTTTTTTTTTTTTTTTTTGACCTCTACTTTCTATCCTTCCTGATTCCACACACTACAGAATGAGAAAATACTGAGAGTAACTTGGGGCAAATATTTTCAAAATTAATTTTTCTGGTGTTTTCTGTCAGCCCTTTAACTCGTTCATGTTAGCTCCAGGTTATTAGCCCTGGTCAGAGCATGGCATTACTGATCATCCCACAGACAACATTCTACCCAGTCAGCTTTCACCTTGCTACAGCCAGAAATTAAGACTAGTCTGATTCTTGGGCTATGAAAAAATCCATGCAAAACCCAGTGTATTTCCATAGTTGATATGGCTGTTTAATTAAATTAATATTAATCCCACAGGCATCCCCTTTTCCCAAGCCAGGCAGGAACCCTGCATTGCTGTGGCGTTAAGTGGTGTGGTATCAGTTTGCAGTATCATCTTTGAGGTGAGATATGAAACACAGGGCTGATCTCTAATCCTGTTCATGGATCAGAGGTGTATTCTAATAAGTGTTAAGGCTGGCAGGCTGCACTGGATTTCATGTTGACTAAATCAGTTGCGTCTCCAAAACCTACTCTGCAGTTTCCCTTCTATGTAGAAATGATGGCATCCAGCACTAAAAATGCTGGGATGTTGCAGTTTATGGAGGACTCTGCCATGGTGGAAGTGCTGCATTTCTCTCCAGGTGAGTTTAAGCCCCCACACAGAGCCACCAGGAGGGACAGGACCATTTTTAAACCTGACCTTCTAAGGTAAGCAGTGAGACAAACCCACTCAAACCTAGGTCTGAAAATTATGGGGTTTTTTAAGGGTTATTTTACAGCTTTTTAGTGTGGAAGATACATAAATATTGAACATTTCATGAGACAAAGGTATAGAAGCTGTATTTTCTCATTTTAAATACAATCTCTTTTGTCTTTCAGCATCTTTCACTTCTTCCTGTGAATGCCTTTGGCTCTAACGAGATATAACAAATGAAATAAACATGAAGAAAAAAGAAAATCACATACAAATGGGTAAAAATCGTTTTTACACAAAAAAAATGTACAGTAAGTTGATGAGTTATTCAGTTTCTATCAGAAATTCAATGTGCACATATGAAAAATCTGATCAGCTGTTTGCATGTAAGAGATACGTGAATCTTGCCTTTACTTGACATTTTCTGATTAGGATTTTAGGTATTATTTCTGATGTTTTCTCAGATTGACATCCGTGGTCTGCTTTGATAATGAATACCCCAAGAGAGCACAGAGACAAGGCTGGGTCTCAGAAGCTTGGAGCATTTCAATCAAAGATGGTTTGTTAATAATAAAGTAAGAAAAAAAGCCATTTGCTTCTTTTGCAGTGACTGCAGCGCTGACCCTCTCTTGGTCCTGCTAGGCCTGTCTGAGCAACAGCAGAGTTCAGTGGTAATTAAAGCAACAGTGTTGTGAAAAAAGTGTGAATTACTTTTACAAGAAGACTTGGATGTTGCTACCGACTGACAAAGCACAGCAGGAGAACTCTGCTGGATATTAAAGAGCCATGGTAGTCACTATATTGTAAGGTGGCTTTGCAGCACAATGCAAAATTGTGACTTTTCACAAGTTTATACCACAGGAACCATTTGAGTTATCGGCTTAAAATTCAGTATGTTTTATAAGGAATACAGCAGACACCATAAAGGTGCCATGCTTGGTAAAATCTGGTCCTGTTTAAATTATGTAGCCCCTAAATTCAATTTTTACCTTTCAATTATGACTTCACTGGGTAATTATTGCAATATTACAGCCTGAAGTGTTGTGCAAAATTACAAAAAGGGCTACATATTCCAACATCTCTCAGCAAATTAGTGCAGTGTCAAATGGCCTGGATTTCCATTTTGACATTTTTAAAACCCAAAAGCACAGCACCCCACATTTTTGGCATTGCACAGAGAATCATACCAGGTATCATACAGCAGCCCTGTACTGTATAAATATCCTTTTAAAACAACATGGTTGTGTGAGGCAACACAAAGGACCAGTTCTGACAAATGCTTCACTATCTCGATGTTTCTTCTATAGTCACTGGGAAAAAATGCATGTTACAGCAGTTTATTTTCCTGTTAGACTGCAGTGAGAGCAGGGGACAGATCCTGAAGTCAGTTTTGTGCATATTCAGACCCATTAAAGACAGCATGTACAAATACAGCCATTGCCACCATTCCGAGAAAATTAAGGTTAGAACTCGGCCTGTTAATCCACAGAATAAAGGGAGGGAATCTCCACCACAATGGGACGGTGCTGCCCCTCAATGTGTGATAGGACTGGATTCCATAGTCAGGACAGGAGGCTCTGAATTAGCTCCCAGTACGGTGTGAGGAATTTACATAACCAGCAATATAGAATTCTCATGGTAAGATTTACTTACAAGCTTGAAACAGCAAATAAGGATTTTTCTAAATATTCACTGGGTTCCTATTTTGAACAATCTTGGACTTATTCTGAGCAGTCCAGCTAATTTGCAATTTACACAAAAATCACAAAGAGGGGATATTTACTTGCCCGAACTTTCCAAGTGAGGCTTGGCACTTTTTGTCCCAGTAGACAAAAGTCCAATGGAATTATGATAATCCACAGTCTCATAAAGAAACACAGTGCTGTAGCTGGTGTTATCCCAGGGGTAGAAGCCTCATTGCCCCACAAAAAAATTCTTTCTTCCCAAATTTTTGAAAGAGAGTTGGTGCATGCTCTTCACTAAGGAATAAGGCAGAGCCCGAGTGGTCCATAGGGAAAATGCTACACACATATTCAGCTGTGCAATCCTGGGAACACCCCAAGACAAACCAAGAAAATGCAAGAAACAGAGTTGGAGGAAGAGGGACACAAAAATAATGAACATTCTCAAGGACTTTGAGGCTCCTTCTCCAGTGTACGTTCAAATGACACCTAGACAAGGAACAGCAAAAATTTCTTAATGTTATTCTACCTGATTTTTCAGGATTTTTAGGTAGGCAACACGTACCCTTTGTTCAACCCTGTCCATGTCTCTCAAATCTTAGGCGGCTCTTAAGACCTGATGCAAGTCCTCTGTGCTAGGAAAAACAGGAAAAGCTTGGTAGAACTCAGAAACACAGTTCAAGACAATAAACCTCCACCTAAAACACTCAAATGCCCTGTACAGAAAAATAATCAGATCTCCAGCATCAGCACTGTAAACACAAAAATACCAAAATAAATATTCATTAAACTAATCTCTTTAACCACCACTGACTCCTAGGCTGCCCTGTTCTTACCCCTAAATAATCCTGTCCTCAAAATGAAGACTTAGAGCAATGCTTTTTGACTAATTCACAGTTAACAAACTCTTGGTGTCTGTAAAAATAATACTAAATATGAAAAACCCCTCACTCTCACTAGCATATTGTATTTTCTTTTACTTTTCATTCAAGGCAAGCTTGATTTTTGCAATGACCCAGCAAAAGATTTGATGATGTGCTTAATAATAAGCACATCGTTGCTCATTTGTTTAAGTGCTTTGCTGGGTGAAGGTCAGAGCGCACTGAGCCTTAAAGGATGAAACCTTTTTCCCACCCTGAACACAACTAAACTTGTAGGAAAAATGGATTAAATCAGAGCGCAGCTTAGTGCGCTCAGTTTAGGACACCAAGCCAGTCAAACCTCTTTCTTTACCGTAACGCTGTGAAAGCCACAGAAGCTGCACCTGTAAATAACATCGAAAGACACCACTGCTGCCCTTCTCCCCTGACAGATGGGCAGTCTCCAAACTACAGGCTGGAGCCACCACTCCTGGCTCACGTTTTTGAGAAGGATGGATTGCGTAACCAAGGAAGGGGTGGGCGTGGTGGTTTATTCCCAGCCACAGTCACATGGATGGGTTTAGGGCACCAGGGGCGTAACATCCTCGTTCTGTCAAAGAAATCTCTGTGTTTACTGATTTTAAGGGAAGTTGCTTGTGCTCAAGCACCTGCCAGAAACAGCCCATGGAGGAAAGGTTCCCTGGACACAGGAACGGTCCCTGGAGGAAAGGCTCCTTGAGGGACACTGGTGTGAGCAAGAGCTGCCCACCAAAGTCACACCATCAGCCACTTGAAAGCCCAGCAGGCTCTGCAGAGCCCAACCAGGGAGCAAAGGTAGTGACAAAGACTCGGCTGCTTTTTGATCACGTTTTAGATCCTTCCCTCACGAAGTGAGAAAAAACGCAACACAGACAAACGCGTGTGACCTGTCAGTCTTCAGCCCTCTTTGTCAGAGGGAAACAATGACAACACAATTAAGTGACAGCCCCATGCTAAATACCCTGAAATGAAACCAGGCTGCTACAGCCTCATTCCAGTCACATTCTCCAGCAGTGGGTTTATCACTCCGCAGTACTGCTCGGCCGAGCCGTTATTCTTTGCCTGCTTTTTGATCAATTTTACGGTTAACCTGAGCTTCTCTGATCAATCAGATCTTTAGATATTCATAAGCCCAACCTTAGGAAGAGTCAGAAACCTTAATTTAATTATTATCCAGCGGGCCCATATGAAAGTGGGCACGTAAAAGCCAGTATTCAGAGTAGTCAACTGTTTTCTTCAGAGAACAGTATAGCTACTGCGTGACCTTTAAAGAATAGAGAAGTAACAGAAAACCTTTGACTGCTGTTTACGTGTAGACACCTATGGATCCTGAGATGTTATCAGGCAGTTCATATACCTCTTAAAGAACTTTCTCTACACTTAACCATTCTGATTTCTCCTCAAGTAGGGAAAAAATATTCTTTTTTAATCTTTTTTTTTCCTGCTCCAGAAAGAGTTTATGATAGTGTCCCCTTGTCTCTGAGCACCATAACACTCTGATGCTAAAAACATCAAGTCCCTATACACAAAGAGCTCTGACAGAGGTTAGTCGTGAACTCAAACAATGGCACACTTAGATTCAAAGCACAGCATTGAAACCTGTTTCTATGCAAGCACAAGATGACCCATACAAAAGCAATTTTTTTTCCCTAAGAAGCATGCAGAAATGGGCACTCCTAACATTGAAATCAACTTGAGAAGTCAGGCAAATAAAGCTTTCCAAGATAAAATTACTTTACTTTGTAATTCCTTTCAAGGGCAGAGGTGTATAGAACCAATCCTGACAAGTTCTGAATATCTCTCGAGCAGTACCAACTGTCTTATGTTACTTCTAAGTTCAGTGTTGCTTTTCCCAATCCATCAGCATCAGCCCCAGAAGCAGAAGAAGGAGGGCAGGCAGCAAAGATGAAACAACAGAGAATGAGAAAGGCAAACCAATGCCTTTTGGCTACAACGCTCATGGACTGAGCAAGGGAGGCTGAGAGCCTGCAGCTGCTCCACAGCTTGGATTCCCTTATCGCAGCTAACACTGAGCGACATGGGGACAAACTGCCATGGGAGAACATTAAACCTTTTCCTTTCTTCCTCAAAACAGCAAATACCCCATAAGACTGAAGTATGAGCACGTGACTGAGAAAGCAATTTGTTAAAATGACACAGCAGGTTAGGAATACATGACCACTGAGGTCTTTTCCCCCACCCAACAACGTGTACAAAAGTATGTTCCTAACACACAATTTTTAAATAGACATGCTGAGAACACGGGGGGCTCTGGGTGGCATTCCATCACTGCTGCTGCACCTTTTAATTAGTGTGTAATGAACACACTTATCACCGACACCACATCTTTTATCATGTTAAACTGTTGAGACATTCTGCTCTAACCATCAAAGACACAAAATAGCTGCAGCCAACTGATCCTTCAGCAAAGTCACCCAAGTAAAACCTGTGGCCATTTCACTTGCAATATTCCCCTGTAGTGCAAATATGGATGACTTGTCAGCTTGGGGGACTAACACAAAAAAAAAACCCCAAAGATGAACACCTAAAAAAGCAAAAATAGATAAAGAAATAGATGTCTCTTTTCAGCATCAGATAATTCTGGATTTTTTTCTAATAAGAGCTTTATGTCAACACTGACTTCATAAGGTAACAGTAGGAGTCATAGAAAACCTCGATTTCCCCAAGAAGAGATCATGCTTTTCTACTACAGCTAAAACAGTTCAAATCTCACCATACTCAACTCAAAATATTACACTATAAAAAGTACATTTGACTTTAAAAAGTACCTATGGACTTTTATAAAATAAAGGTACAAGCATTTAAGTAAATTACAGTCTTCTGATGCTCACAAATTGCAAGATGTGCAAGCAGATACAGGTGAGTTTAAAAGATCACACATAACTTATTTTTATCGCGTCATGTGTCACCCTAACAGGGTGATTTTAACAATTAGGTGCTGATGTGAATTAACACCTATAATAGCTGTACTTCCAACCTGGTTTTGAAGCAGGATTAAGGGAGAATGGGCCTTGTATGAGCAGGATCTCACCTTTCTGCCAGCAAGTAAGAGAGAGAGTCTGTTCACCTACAAGGGAACAAAGAGGCACAAATTGGGAGCTTCTGTCAGAGGCAGAGCACCTGGGCCTGCAAGAGAGCAGCACAACCCCAGTGACCCACAGTCAGAGGAGATCTATCATTTCCTGTAGAGACACTGCTGTTGGTCACTTGGTTGCCTCAGCTAATCACCTCATTTACCTGCTTTGGCCACTTGGTGACATACAGAATGAGGCACAAAGAGGTGGCAAAGTATGGAGGTGCCAAGGGAATAAAAATTAAATGAATTTACGTGAGGTTAAACTAACAGAAGTAAATGTATGGCGTTGCCTACGCTGCTGTCCTGCCTTTGTGTGTATGAGGTGCAGCCCTAACGCAACACTCTGGTTCTGACAGAATATCCCAGGGCACTTCGATGGGCAAAGTTGTGCTTTCCCCCAGAGGAAACACAAAACTCTGCGTCCTGGCACAGCTCAGAACACCAGTCCTAAGCAACATCAGTGGGTATCCACACACCTCTATGTGTGGATATGCACATGAGCTACACCCATGCAAACCGAGCACAGAGAAGATCACACACACACACAAATTAATATTAATGTTATCTATTAGGAAAGCCATCAAATTATAATGCAGAATGAAGACTACTCCTCTACCACTTCAGACAGACAGTTCATTTACTCAGAGAGGTCCTTAGCATGAAAAGAACAGCAGAGAACAGCAGCTCCCCTCCTGATGGGCAGGAGCAAGGGTGATTCTATGGCAGAGCAGGGGCTTTACCCCCAGCTCCCGAAATCCTCTGTCTGGGCCAATGGGGCTTCTCAGCCTCCAGGGCAGGGCACATTACTGAGCAAGCAGCACAAGTGTTCAGTGAGAGCTGTGCTTTTAAAGTGGTTCTTTTGTCCTGTCTGCAAGATGAATGCAGTTTGCTGAAACAAAGTTTCTTTAGCCCCGTTTGTACAGGTATGGAGGCTGGCAATAGCTGCAGCCAGGCTGTGCAAGGTACAGCTCTTGAAGGTACCTCATATACTGGTGTAAGTGGTAAGTAAAATCAGAAGAAAATGATGACATTCTTCAAGAAACAGCTTTAGGTCCTTGAAAATGATTATTTCGGTTTGCCTGCAACTGTAAAAATGAGTTTCAGATAATAGCTTTTCTTTTATATAGTAAATGATAAATGAGCATTTAAACATTGACTCATCCACCAACGAAGATATAAAGAACATAAAAAGTCACTGTGCTAACAGGGAGTTTGAGAACTAAAGTCACCTGATTTTTCAACCTGGTGATTACACCATAAGGATGTTCATTTGTCTTTACTTCCACTCCAGTGTTCCAAAAAGTATATATATTTCCACCAAAGACAATCAACCCTTTTAGCTTTGGCCATTTGTATTTCTGAGCTAACCCCCACAAGAGCCTTCTGTTCCAAGTTCATGGATCTTTTATGACCATAAAGACAATAACTGCAATATTCTGACCTCAGGATATCTAGAGAGAGCAAAAATACTAAAAAAAACCCTCCACCAGTGTTCCCCTTCACTCAGTACAGGATTAAATAACCTGAGAAAAAAATCCTGTGAAAGTCTTACCCACTTTGATTACCAACAGCAGTTCACATAATTGACTCTGCCTTTGGTCCACATGTGACAGGAATGAGAAGGAAAATCATTACATTGGCCCCAATATTTTCAAAAGGGAGGAGGGGAATCCAAGCCAAAATACTAAGAGTATGAGAAGGGAGTTTTATGATTAGTAACATGGAAGCTTCCATTTTTGCTAGAAAATAGCTTTATAATGCATACTAAGGTGAGAGAAGTCCAACGACACAGAGCTCACATCGCAACAACTACCATTTAACACATTGGCTCAATTTTAACATTTCAAGAGACAATCTGTGATCACAGTGAGTCACAGGTATAATTCCTTGTCAAGGTTTTATTTCAGCTGTCTCCTGCATCATGAAAGGAAACCACCAGTAATAAGATTTTACTGGGCTCCACGCACACACATCTTCTATCAGGTTTTTGGAGGCTTTGGGCTGGGTTGGTTTGTTTAGAATCAACAGGAAAATTACTCAGTGCAATAGTACAGCCTGCATTGTACATCTTCTCTTTCTTACCTTTCCCACTAACCTACCACAGAAATGCTTGCCCAAAGTATGTGCAGCTCTTGGAAAACAAGTCAAGATCTCTGTTAATTTTAGCAAATACATATTTTCAACTAAAAGCAGACTTTTTACATTCTGTCCATCAAGCTCTTTGTCTGTTTTCTCCAGTGTGATTCCTCCTACCCAAATGCTTGGCAGACAGACAATATTGCGGTAAGTTTTGGAAGTGCCCTGCACATAGCAAACACTATCATAACAAAAATAAACAAACAAATTAAATTATGCAGACATTTAAAAGCAGGAATCAATTTATAAAAACGCTCATGGATCTGTTCACTGGAATCTTTCAAAAGAATCTGTCAGTTAGGAAGTAAGGAAGTTATTTGGTTCAGGGCTGTGATTTTTCCCCTCTCTATTGACTGATGGATAAAGACTATTGAGCTCATGAATTTGGTGAGACTTGCTTTCCAGCATTCAAAACCTTTGGAAAATAGCTGGCTACAGTTCTCTGTGAAAGCCACCACATCCTGTAAATGGTTTCCTGTGATTTCAATGCTGAAATAAAAACCAACCAAAGATGCTGGAGAGCATGAAAATTAACTGGGGTTTCCAATCTCTGGCATTCCAGCAGTCAGAGAGCAATTCCTTAATCAGACTGAAACTATAAATGAAGGACAGAGTAAGGACGAAAGGGGGCAAACCCACAGTTCAAAGTGGAAATGTGCTCTTTAACATCCACCCAAACTTCGTCCCTGCAGCTCAACAAGTGAAGCATGTTTGACAGCAATGCAAAGTTCCAGCTCAGCTTGTCAAACACCTTCTGTTGCACGACCCGACTGTAAAGGTGCTTATAACTTTAATTTGGGCCAAAATACCCTCAGAACTATTTGCTTGGTACAGTTTAAGCAAAAGCAGTAGGCTTGTTTCTCAAGTGATGTTTAAGAGAAAACATCGATATGACAAATAAAACAAAAGAAACTCCCCAAATGCCACCTGCCTTTTACTCCCCAAAAGAGCTACAGCAACGGGAGAGCAGGCACTGAGCACAAGCAAACACCCGTGGAATTCCTTCCAGCTGCATCCCCACCTCTCCAACCTTCATGGTGGCTTTTCTTGCCTCCAGAGCACTTAACTTTGCAACCTTAACATTCCTGCAACACAGGGTTTGAGTGTAACAGCCTACCTGCATTTGGGAATGAACAGCCACCATCCCACCAAGTTTCCAGCCCCAGTCACTCCCACTTTAAAAGATACACCCGAAGGACTGACATACATAATTCAGGTTTTGGATCACAGTAACCCCTCTGAAACCTCCTGTCTTGGCTGTCAAAGAAATTGACCTTTCTCAGTTTAAAGGTGCTTTCTCATAGGAATCATCTCAAAACTTAAAGGTTTTTAACAGCCATCCAAGAAAAACAATATCTGAAAGTATTTTGGACTCCACTTCTGGACTTCTGAATCTATTCATTTGTCATTAGTAACGTTGGGGCTGCCCAAGGTCTTCAATCACTTGTCCAAAAAATAAATATGTACCACATCTTCTGCACAGAAATTCAATAAAATATATACAGTTAATAAACAATTCAATAAGTAATAGTCTTAAAGAATTCCTTGACATGTAACCCTGCATTTCAAGCCCTTTAAGTGAGACAGCTTCCACGTGCAGCCTCCTTTCACAGCCTCCACACACAATCTGAGCCACCAGACCATTTCACTGAAGTTCAATGTTGGATGTAATTATACCTGAAACCTCCATTTCCAAAATGCTGAGCTTTGGAAACTTCTGCTGACTTTGAAAATAAGGCCTAACTGTACAAATAAATGCACCCAAGTCTTTGACTGCTCCCTTTCCATAGCACAACAGCTGCATGGTTGTGTTACACTGATGAATCCTATCCCAGGCATTACTGAGGAACCTACTGAGGGACAGCTGTTAATAACAATAAAACACTATTGACAATTATAAATAAATACATTTCAGTGAGATTATGCATAAGCCACCTAAATGTTACAAACCTTAACATGTTTTTTGTTTGGGGAAGCATGGGGAGAGGAAGTGCCTCCATAGAAAGGAGGTCAGAGATACACTGCAGGTACAACTGTATGCCCAATTGACCTCAGCTTTCCTTCTCCAGACATGCAGAGCAACTTCCAAATGATCACACAAATCCCATTTTACACAACTAAAAAGGCTGCATTTTAAAAATTACCTCTTTATCTCAATAAAAGACTTTCTACCAGTTGCAAGTTCAGAGAGACTTTGACAGATCTTGCTTCACTTGCCACTCAGGAAGCTCAAAATAAACACCCCAGCAAGAAAAAGCCCAACAGATAAACAGAGCATTATCACAGAACGTAACAGAAGTTGCGTAGATTTGGTGTTCTTGTGTCTCCCTCCCTCAGACTCTGCTGAAGCACGAGGAGGTTTCCTGGCACTCCTTTGAGTTCAGCAGATATCTAGAGGTTTAACTTGTTTAATAACATTATGGTCCAGCTGCACCAAAACTGCTCCTCAGCAAACCCTTCCTTCTCATGTCACTTCTCAAATAAATATTTGTAACACTTATTTTGGATATTCTCCGGTTCACTAAGCAAACATCGGATTCTTTGTCCTTTATTTATCACAGATCCTCTCTCTAGTACACAACTTAAAAAGAACTGCAGGATAAAGCCAGGAGACTGTGTGAAAGCTTTCAGCTGAAGCTCTCAAACACAGACTACCTTTTTAAAGCTTTTTTTCTTGAATAAATTTGATATAACCAAGCCACTTAAATTGCTGGGTCATGTCCATCCCTGAAAGGAGCATGTTTCTATAAAAAAGAAGTGTAAGTTTGGTCACAGAACATCAATACTAAAAAGCCCTGCTTGGGTGAAAGGCTGGATCTGCAAAGTCATGGCACAAGTTCGACTCGCTTCTGAGGGAAGCCATCCCTGGCTCCCTCAGGTGCCACTGAGCTTTGGGCACTCAGAGGGGCAAGGAAATTGCAAACACTGTCTTTCCTTTCACAACACTAAGGGGCAAAACAGGCTATTCCTGTAAAAGCCTGATAAATAAAATTACTTTTTTTTAAAAAAAGACACATACTGTATTGACATAGGAACTACCGGTACAAAGCTGAGTTCCCACTGAAAATAAAAAACTTTTATTTTGGTTTTAATGGTTTTCCATTTCCTTGAAACAATTTAAGCCAACCAAAATGGCTACAACTTTCAGCAGTCCCAAGAGCCAGTACTAGCCATGCTTAATTCCCACAGAGTGGCCAGCAGTGCAATTCAAGTGCAAATTTTCAGGAAAGATTCTTAGAATTGGGTCTTGGGTTCAAAGGCATCTTCATACAAAATATTCCCCACAAATTTCACAGGCTGAATTCAACTTAAAAGACCATGATCTGCAAAAATACTCTGTATTTTCAGGAGAAACTTGCAAAACATTAAACATCCATTACCTACAGCACGAGACACTAAAGTGAGGTCTAGCAGCATTCAGCTGCTTCCTCTGGTGGGATGCAGGATGGAATCCCTGTGATCAAGTGGAGATATACAGAGGAAGTTTTCTCTTCCAAACGTGCAAGGAGAATGAAATGCTGGAGAGTGAGTGCAGCAGGGGCAGTTACTAAGATATATAAAGATTTAAACACCTCCTGTACCGTGCTTTAGGACATCTGACTGCCCTCTCTCAACCTAAAAACAAAAACCAGGTTGTGCACGCTTACATTTTTGCTACAGGGAGCTTCTTGTCCTTGCATGAGGCAACACGCCAGGTTTAACCACTGAACTCAAGGGCTGTAAAACCCAATGACTTCTTTAAGTCACCAAATTAGGTGTTTCAGTGTGGTAATTGTGTTTGAATTGCAGTATTGCAGTGACTATAGTGTATTTTAACAACTTTTTAGCAACTCCTGTAACATCATAAGTGTTGTTACACTGAAGTCCCTGCACAGGTGTGGACAGGATCCGTCCCAAGGACAGAGTAATTTATACAAAAAATAATGGATAAAATAATGGGAAAAGTTACCCTGAAAGTCTCTCTTCATCTCCAAGGGAAGAGGACAGAAAGCAAAGGTACAAGGAAGAACTCTGCAGAAGGTGCAGAAAGAGGAAAGATACAACAATAAAAGGTTTAAAAATTCACTTTAACTGCTTTTGGATTACCAAAACAACCATGAAATATAAACAAACTTTTGTCACTTTCCTTGCACTTCCATGTAAATTCCTTGTGTCCCAGACCTGTCACCCTGCTTGTGCTCATTCTTCCATCTGTTCTGTCTTTCCTGTTCTCTGTCCATCCCCAATCCTGCTGTTCTCACACAGACTTCATTTAAAGTAGATCTGAGTAACACCCAACCAAAGTCTGAGTATGTGGGAATTTATAATATTTTACCTTTCTTTTGCTTTATTTCAGTTCTTTTATTCCCATTTCACAAAAATTTACATGTTTCATGCATGTAACTCTGAAAACTCAGGTTTTTCTATTCTGACTTTAAATGAAAAGATCATATATTTTAGTAGTTTCTTCTCCTGTGTGATTGCTGCCCATTCCTGAAGCTGCAGCTATTTGCAGGTGTAAATTTTCCTTCCTCATAGTTGCTTAACTTCAATAACAATTTTAGATTAAAATAAATTCACATGACTAAATAAATTGGAATATTAAAAATAGAACTATAGAGTGATAAAAGCAATGTAGATATTTTAAATATAACACGAAGTTTTTAATTAAAACACAGAATCTTCAATTTGCTCCTAAATAGAACAGTAACCTTCACTTGATTGATTCTAGGAGTGTTGCTGATATATCTTGTTATAGCAGCATGAATCACATATTAATTAACAATTTGAGTAATTAAAATGTTTTTATTCTTTAAAGATATTAGAGATGGAGCCAAATATCTATTACACACGTGCAAAATTTATGGTATCCAGCAACAAAGGAAACTTAAAACAGGAAATTTAGTCTGGCTGGCTACTATATACAAGGTGTAAGTGTTTTAGCTTACTTGTTCTATAATGGTATGTACAAACTGAGTTGATCTAAGATAAATGTGCTGTTCATGAGGGTATTTCTGATGTAATCCTTACAACTAAAGGTAAATGAAGCTCTTACATGTTTACAGGGAATCGACCAGTGTTTACAGCTTCTGTCAAGCACCAAAAGCAATTATCTGTGTGCAGAACTTACCTGTCCAGCTCTGCTTTCCCGTCTCCGAGCAATTAAGAGAATTAGAACACCTCAGCAAACCACACGTGAGTTTTCTTCACACACATCATGGTCAAACCCCCCTTGCTCATGCCAGCAACACCAGGAGCACGCACGCTGTCACCACAGCCACTAAAAACTAACTAATTTGTAATTTATATACGATGAGTGCGCTCAGTGTGTGTCCCCTGGCCGGCTACACGGGCTGTGCCTTCCCCTGGGACACTGCCCCAGCGTGGGCTCAGCCCTCAGGCCAAGCACCGGCAAATTTCAGGAGCTGCCTCCATCTCCCACAGCCTTCCCTCCCCGGGGGTTCTCCTCCTCCCCTGGGGACCCCGGCTCCTTTCAGCCACGTCTCCCAAACCCCTTCTCCTCACCTCTAAGGTTCAGCCCATCTGCCCAGGACAGAATTCCACATTTTCCCACACGCTGACTTCCAGGAGTCCTGTGTTCCGCAGCCTGCGCCAACAACTTGGTGCCTCCTCACCTTGACCTTCACCGCTCATTTACCTGTTACTCCCTCTACGTTTCCTTATACTGCTTTCTTTTTAATTCGTTTTCTATCATCTTCACTTTCACCCTCCTTCTCAGAAGCTGCCTTGTCCCGACTGTGGGTACCCAGGTGCTGTGAGGGGCTGCCAGGAGCTTCCCGGGCTGTGAGGGGCTGCCAGGGGCTGCTCCCACTGGTTCCAGCCGGTTCCAGCCGGTTCCCGCCGCCCCCGCCTGGAGTCCCCCTCACCTCAGGGCAAGGAAGGGGGTGGAGAACAGACAAAATGTCGCCCAGCAGTGAAGTGTGAGGGGAAACGCGAGAAACCGCCCTACGAGACCAGAGCACAGAAGATGGGGTATGTATCCCCCAGATTTCTTCAAGATTCTTGTCAAAAAACCCTCCTGAACACCTTGACAACTTGCACATTATTACTGCCAGTGCTAAACTTCTGGTGAAAAATACATACATACGTAAATTTATATGTCACACCAAGGAGTATAAAAAAAATACAGGTGCTGTATATTTCGGTACACAGGTTCTTGCAAGTGCTGGCCACAACAACACGAACTTCTTGAATACCCACACATACTCTGGCTTATGTTAATTCAGTGGGAACTTTGCTCTTATTCCACTTTCTCCACTAAATCACACAAAACCCCAGCAACCCCTTCCTACATTAATCAGGAACTTTAATATTAAATCAGGATCTTTAACACTGAACCAGGATCTTTAATACGAGTGCACTTCAGACATTCCCTAGCAGTGTCAAACCACAGTGCATAATATAACACCAGTATTTAAACCACCATCCCAGTCTGGGTTGAAAACAAGGTATTTCTCCGTCTGTGTAACACCTTTCATTCCTCCTCAATGGGAAGAGAATGGCTCAACTGCAGATCACAGATCTCAAACAACCGGAGTCAAGTTGCAAAAGCCGGTGTTAGCAGGTCAACAGTTTGAACTCCTTTCTCTACACATCTCCACTTGCCATCAGGTCAACACAAATATTTAAGGGCTGAGCGCAGCTGTGAACAAAGCGAGCCAAGCGCTGCCGAAGGGGCACGAATCCTTCCCCCTCGCACACCACAGCCAAGTCCCCGAATGCTGGGGCTACTGTCCCCTTTCCCTCTCAGATAAAATCCACCTGATGGTGGATCCAGCCCTGCAGGTCTGACACCTCCTGTGTGTAATTTCAAATCCTTTCAAAATTCCTCTACAAGGCTAACTCCACCTCTCCATATTTTTAATAATACTTCTCAGCAGCAATTTAAGTTTTATTCCTGCCAGATCTTGTTTTCTACAGGCTGATGCTTATGGAATATTGTTCTGGAAATAGAGAACTACAGACCAGTCAGAGACTAGAGTACCTAAATGGTGATACAGAGACACATGACTTTGCCCTTAGAGCACTGTTTGAGAGAAAGCCTTATCCAGAACATTCCCAGCCTGGCTCCAGCTGCTTGTCCTAACTGAGCAGCACCCTGCATGGACTACGCAACAGCCAAGTAACTCTGGGATTCCCAAGGTGTGCCTAGATGAATATTCCAGTGTGACTCAGGACTGGTGTGGAAGTTAACCTGGAGGATGCTCTCAGGACCAAACCCCAAGCACTCTGCTACTTGTGAGACCTGACTAAACATTCAAGTAAATACCTGCTGAAGCAACGATTATAATTCTTTTTCCAC